>JBBPDA010000132.1:7023957-7060476 GCA_037974385.1 Arnoldichthys spilopterus | reverse complement strand
CACAAACACACACACACACACACACACACACACACACACACACACACACACACACACACACACACACACAGATCTTAGAAGGAAGGCGCCTGGCATTTTCTTCAGCTATCTGGAATTGGTTTATGACATTTATCAGTCCAACCCACACCTAGCACTAAAATCCTTGACCATGCTCTGCCACGTAGGCCGTCACTTTTATCATCATGTTCTAAAGCATTTTTACTGCCAGCAAAGATTAGGAGACTATAAGGCAACTCCTCCCATGTCAAATAAGTTGAGTGTTTGGCTTGCTCTTCCTTAATTTTCAGTATTTCTGCTGCATCATGACTTTTCCTGTATCAAGTTTGAGTAGATTCAGAGATTTGCAGACCACAGTCAGCCAAAGACAGATGTAACTACACCAGAACGGTGGATTGGTGATTTTCCAGTTTTACTCTCTGCAAATACCATCAGTTGACCTTACACTGATCATCCATAACATTAGCACCACTTGTCTAATATTAAGTAGGTCCCCCTCATGCTGCTGACTATGGTGCACTGTGTGTTCTGACACCTTTCTAGTCCTTGCTCAGATGCATCAGTGAGCCTTGGGTGCCCATGACCCTGTTGCCAATTCATTAGTTGTCCTTCCTTGGATCACTTTTGCTAGGTATTAGCCGTTACTAACCAGACCTGCCGTTTTGGTCATGCTCAGACACAACAAGGTCCTTGTCAAATTGGCTCAGATCCTTAAGTTCGCCCTTTTTTCCTGCTCCAGCACGTCAGGTTCAGGAACTGACTGTTCATTTGCTGCCTAATGTATCCCAACCACTTGACAGGTGCCATTGTAATAAAATAACTAGAGAGTCAATGTTATTTTCTTCACCTGTCAGTGGTGTTTATGTTATGGCTGATTGTTGTATATGTGGGCGTGACTGAGCATTTGTCATTGTGAACACACCACAGCACAGCACACACTGAATTTGACCCATCCATTCAGGAGCAGTGGGGAGCTGACATGGGCAGCGCCTTGGGGCGGTACCCTGTTTGGTATTTAAACCAGTGACCTTCAGATCACATGGGACAGCTCCCTAACTATTACATCACCACTGCCTCATTTATAGAGCAACTGCCATCTCTAAAATCCAGCTGGTGTCAACTGGGCAGCTTTACTTTGCCTGTCCTTTGAGCTATGTATTTTGTGATCTTAGTGAAGTGAAAGTGAACATACTCAAGCACCACAACAAAATGTGACCTTTGCATTTAACCCATCACATGTTCACATGTGGAGCAGCGGACAGCTATCAGCAGTGCCCAGGGAGCAGTAGCGGGACAGTTCCTTGCTCAAGGGAACCTCAGTGGTGCCCAGGCCGGGACTTGAACCTGCAATCTTCAGGTCCCAAGGGCAATGTCCTAACCACTAGGCCACCACTGCCCAATAGTGTGATCTGTAAGTAAATAATTGATAAATCAGGAAACTTATAAAAAGGAACAGACTTCACATGTTTATGTAAAAATATAACGCTGACGTTTATTATACGTTCACATTGCAAGGTTGAAACCACTCTTCTCCCTGAAGGTCGTATGGCAAGGCACTTTTTTTGCTCATTCCCAGTCAACTAAATCTCTAAACAGACCTGTGTTCTTAAACACACATAGGGCTACGTGCTTTAGTGACAAACACTCAAAACCTCTGTTCTCACAGCAAAGATAACTAACTAGTGATGAAGCACTGGGGTAGAACAGTACATCCAGACATTTGTTTCCATGCAAACAGGCTTAAAGACTGTGTGTTTGAGTCTCTCTCTCTCTGTGTGTATGTGTGTGTGTATGTGCCATGAGCTATTTATTTGTCTATAATACAACAGAGAAAAAAAAATACAGATGCATATAACGCCAAAGATCTAATAATGAGCAGTTTACACAAATTATATCTTTCCAAGGCACAAATAGCGTCAAGTAGCCTATTCTCAAGTACTGTAGAAATCATTCATATCACGTTGGTCATTAAAATACTGTACAACATAAACATCTAACTCTTACCAGACGAAAGGCCTTGTTGTAACATTTATTAAGTCCTAAAATAACAATACAAACTATGCTAGTCGTCATCTCTCCCAAATCTGTCTCCAAGGGGAGTATAAATATGTACTGCTACTTTAGAAAAACATGAGCCTATAAATGAGGTTGAATTTGTGAAAACAGGCTTTATCCACAGTAGAGTTACTGTACGTTCCTGAGTTTATCGACTGGTTGCTCTCTAAGTCTACATGCCATTATCTTTGACTGTGGCTTTTCTCTTTTTTTAAAAAAGAAAGAAACTCAGTTGTACTGTACATTCTGCTGCTTTGCAGATGCTCTTATCTAGAGCATGCTTCACAAAGAGGCTGAAAATTGTTGCTGAATGTTTCGCTTAATAGCAAAATTCTAACTACCTATTTAGGGAATTTACTTTTTTTGTCCAAGAATCTGTGGAGCAGCCTCTTTGTTGAGCACTGGTTCACTAGTGCTTTTCTTTATTTTTTTGTGACAGTCAGGTCAGATGGCCTCTTGCTTGGTGATTGTAGACTGGGGGATGGCTGTCGGCTGCTTGGGCACTGTAGCTATAACCCCCTGGGCCAATTTGTAGTGCTCAGAGCTGGAAGTTGGTGGAGGAGAAGGAATTGGAGTTTCAGGAGTGGCTGTGGATGAAGAAAGCAAAAAGATCTATTAAAACAGGAGCGTGTAAGGATACATCTAAACTTCTATGAACCAAACACACTGGAAAGAAAGAATGCATTGGTTGACATGCAGTAAGAGCTCTTGTGAAATTGCTGGAGGCATTAGGAAGGGCAGGAAAGAATAATAGTAGCTTTCTTTGACCAAGTAAGCCTGATTAACTCACAAAAGGATTACTCCAGCAAGCTTGTTTGTCCCTTCAGTTACCTGACTCGGCCATAGAGAGTGGGCTCGTATACTGTAAAGAGCACATCTCTAACCAATCTGTGGCCAACCTGGTGATCTGGTGAAGGTTTGGGTTCAGGAACTTACACATCTGTCCATTGTGAACTGGAGTGGCCATGTTTGCAGTCACGATGACGTTGTTACTGAGATGCTCCTGGACCAGGTGTGGGTGTAGAGATGGAGGAGCATGGGGTGCCTCGTTTGCAGAGCCTATAATTGGAGAATGTAAAGGTCATCATCAGAAGTTCAGACTGGGGTTTCTTTTACCATTAGCACAAAATAGACAGTCTAAATAGACATCAGAGAATGTTACACAAATTAAAATACCTGTAAACCAGTAAACAGATTCAATGCAGGAATTCTTTCTTTAAAAAGGTGAGTATAGGAACTATAGGTCATGATTTCTACAATGCAAGCATCTTATCAGTTACCTTTACTAACCAAAATGACCAGCGAACATATGTCCTACCTGGGTTTTATATTGACATTGGTAAAACTCAAAAAAAGGCAGTACAGCTAGAGCTGTAGTCAACACCACCTTTATCAAGACCAAGACAAATCCAAGACCAGGACTAGTGGAGTCCAAGTCAAGGGCAAATCCATATGCATTTTGGCAGATATATATTTGGCCATTTTTGTTTTTTCATGTGCTGGGCAACAGGTGCTTTTGTTTTGTCAATTGATTTATTTATTTATTTTTGCCATGGCGGCAAAGATTTTGGTGTGGCCAAAAACCAGAGAGAAATGTTACTTGCAGAATTACTGTTTTTAAAGGCAGCTGGACTTAATATTTAGTAAGAACAATGAACAAATACAAGACAAGTCCGTGTCCACAAACCAGAGTCCAAGACAAGTCCAGATGTCCTGAATAATACAGCCCTGCTGACAACACCCTACATATACCACTGTACCATAAATGCATTTTTGCATCGTAACATCTCAGAAATCAAATAACGTGTTTTGAACCATTTTATGCAATAATCTTTGAGGTAACTTTTAAAGGCATTAAACTTCATGTGTTTGATTCCTGTCACCTCCATTGTGAACAAGTCAGTATGTTACTGTAGAGTTCACCATTACACATTAAAATGTGAAAAATAATGTGGAAATTGTGGGAAAATGGTGGAATTCCCTTTTAATAACATATTGTCTAAATGTATATTTTACCCAAGCTTTCTTATCCTTACCTCCTAGAAGCATCTCCTGGAGGAGGTTGTCTATCTTGGCCATTCCAAACAGCTTAACAAACTGGATTTGCTCAATCATCTGCCAGGTAATGCTCTGTAGTGTTGGCAGAAGGAGGAGAAGCTCTCCGAACCGTCCCCTTGAGTCGTACTGCCGATCGTTGATGTAGTCCTCTAAGCTAACCTGCACCTGGTACCGCATCCGTTTGATCTTGCCTGGGTCACTTAGACCTTTGGCATCTACCAGTGAAGAGAAAACCAGAGTCAGGATTTGTTTAGATAAAAGCAGTGTGTATAATCACTGTGTCCTGAGATCTGTGACCACTAACATGTGGGATAGTACACCTACCGGGATCAAAGAATACAATAGCTTTCAAGCAAGCATATTCATTATCATCTATTTGAAGCTCCTGGAAAGGAAGGACCAACTCATCGAGAATCCTGACTGTTACCCGACTCACTTCCAGCTCTGGACAATTCCGAGGAATTATGTAGTCATTACCTGGATGCAACAGAAAGAATTTGTCAATTTTATGGAAACTGTACAGTGTACCTAGGGCAAAAGATGCTGAATCTAATCATAGGACCGCTTTATGAGTGAGAATCTGAAAATCAAACAAAAGCTCTTACCTAATAGTAACAGGTCCTTGTACAGCACGGAGCGTTTGGCAGCTCCAAGCAGGAGATGTTCCCCTGCATGGGCACGCAGCAAAGCAACCTGTTGAAAAAAAGTAAGAATCAATCTACATGACCTATCCATTTTCATACAACATTGTCCAATTCTCTTTTTCATGGGAATGGCTTGTAACTGTAAACGAGTGTGCTGTTTGGGGGTGGGCAATGATTACACCACTTAAAAAGCCAGAGGTCAAATCTGAGTTTCCCACAGATTTCAAGCATGATAGAGAAAAGGAACTGAGAGTGTCTTATGCATGGACATGTGTGTGTGTGTGTGTGTGTATGTGTGAGAGAGAGAGAGAGAGAGAGAGAGAGAGAGAGAGAAAGGATGTTCTGTCATACATGGGCAACATCCACAAATCAGTTACCCTGCCCTGGTGCTTACACAGTTAATGATTCTGGAGATCCTTAAGGAGAGATGTAACTTTAAAACCAGCTCATCACTTTCTAACCTGAGACATCAAAACACATTAACCACTAGCACTAAGACTCCTCCACACCTCCTCTACCATCTTTTTTGTAGGATAGGTTTGTGCGCTAATGTGTCAACAGCCACCACCATAAATCAGTGTCCACTGGATTGCTGGACAAGGCACTTTGATGAAATAAATACTGCACAAATTTCTAAATACTAAAAGGAACCTTTCAAGGGCTTGTGTGGCACAAAAGTGTTGGCTTTATCGCTCAAGATCAAGAGTTTGAGAGAGAAAGACAATGCTTAGATGACTGCATCACCTGTGCCTGGAAGTAGCATAAATGCCCTTGCTCTACCAGGGGTTGATCCCCCATCACTCAGTGCCATGCTAGCCAAAGTGGGTGTCTGTTAGCTGACATACTGAAATTGGCAGTAGACATATAGAGCTGTATTATGACATTGCATAAGCATTAGTTGGCAATGATGCAGTTCCTGAAAGTGTCTTTGCGGAAGCATGTGCCAACCTTTGCCCTCAGAAGCAACGTGTGATATAGAGAGCTAGCTGACTGATAGAACTGGACCTGACTAAGCTAAGGGAGGAAATTTGGTACAAATGCAAAAGTAAAGATTTGACATACCCCCACCTACCCCCCAAACACACACACACACACACACACACCCCACCCCCCATAGAATTAAGGAAGCACTGCATTGTAAAATATTTAGGCCAGTAATCACCAACCATGCTTATGGAGTGCTACCTTCTGCTCCAGCCAAAATCTTAGATCTGATTCAGATAGTTAAGTGATGAACAAGATCTGCTCAGGGTTGGCAATAAACTCTCCAGGAAGATGGATCTCCAGAAGCAGGGTTTGTGGCCTAATGAAGGCACAATGGTGGAGTTAGAATAGTTCAAGACACTTGCTCTTACTCTTACCTGATCATCCAGGGGGAGGTCGCAGAAGGCCGGGATATATTTGGCCCACTCTACCAATACCAACAACTGCTGCTTCATGGACTCACACACATCCGTGATGGTAGCCATCTTCTTTGTTCTGATGTCACCATTAATGATAGGTCCTGGAGAAGAGATCTGCAGCACAGCAAAAGCTCTCTTTTATGATGCATATCCTCATTTGCTTCAGCTATGTTGTAGTACATGTCCTAAGACCAGGGTTTCCAGTTCTGTGCCATATTCCAGCACAGATGGATTGTTCCCTGCTCAAGCACATCTGCTAAACCTGGCAACTATCCATTGAATTGATTCAGGTGTGGTTGAGCAGGGAAATCACCAAACTGCGATGGACTAAAACTCTCCAGGACCAGAACTTGACACCTTGGGTTTGAAATGTAATAAAATTGTTTATTTTGGATGGCCAATATCAGACCTGTCTGGAGAGGACGTCTGCCTGGATGAGTGCGTTGATGGAGGGTAAGCTGCTATCTTCGTAGCTGGACCTCCTGGTGCTGATTCTGTCTCTTTCATTCTGTACAGCTGCACCAAAACATGAATAGACTTAGCCACTTTATTTTCTAACCATACACATGTTATCTGTTTAAATATTTTTTCTCTCTGTATGGGGAGTTTATCAGAGAAACATAATTACTGCTATCAGCAGAACTCGAGCCTGATAGCAAAGATGAAGGGTATTATTAGCATTGACTCTGGGGGGGAAATGCTCAAGGTTGGGCTGTTTATCAGTTTGCAGTTATGATGCTTCCAAACTGTTTGCTCAGCACAAACCAGTCACCAGACTTCAGCAAATGGTAGAGTGAACATTAACAAAGTGTCTGTCTCATTCTGATATTGCAAAATGTTCCAGACGCTCTGCCCATTGGCTTGTCTCACTCCCATGTGGGGTAAAAGCATGTCTTATTTATTTGGCTCTCCTAATTTTGTACATATGCCACCAAACAGCATTAGACAGTGCATACCTTCTTTCTTCATTCCGGCCCGAAAGCATTTCTTAAGTCTACAGTATCTACATTGGTTCCTCTTGTCTTTGTCCACTATGCACTGTCTGTTGAACCTGTAACAAACATAGATGGTACCAAATTAAGAATTGCGTGGAATCAAGGACACGAGGATGTTTATCTGCAGGTCAATGCCTAGAGATATATAGAAAAATAATTCAGAAATCAATACAAGAGACACCTGGTGATATTTTAAAGAGCCCATATCTGTTCTCCTCCTGAGGTTTTAGCATTCTACAGTTTTCTAGTTTTGTCATTGTGCCTTTAAGGCAGAAATATGTAAATGGCCTCTGTTCTGATTCCTTCTAATGGGCCTTATTCCTGAAGCAGACCAGGCTGAAACACTTTTTATAATTTCAGTGTAAATGGGTAGGGCTAAACTGCTGTAACCTGAGTAGTCGGATAAATGAAAATTAGTTGGTTTTCATAACATCACAAAAATGAATGTAAGTTTTATTTTGCAGCTTAGTTTCCCTATATGTACATTTTGACACACTGTACATTCAACTTTTTTTTGTTTAAAGAAAGCAAGAAAATTTTGTTTCCAATCATATGCGCCCTTTAAATTGTGTTATTTAATATTTTGTGGGAACAGCAAAAAGTTGCTGCTAATATATGGTTTATTGTTTATTTGATAGTAATTTCTTCATAAGTTATCTGCCTCCTGGTCTGAAGATTATTATAAATAGCACATTTTACAGCTTTTGGTGTTATTATGGATCATCTACAGCTTTTCCTTGAAAGGTTGCTATTTTTTTCTATAAAAAAAAAACTTACATTACATAAAATGCAAAAATGTAAATATGTACATTAGCTGAATAATAATAGCATATGTGACACAAGTCTGATAAAAAGTGTAAGAGTTGCTTGTGGCTTATGCGGTCATGGAGCGAGGTTCTTACCTGCAGGAGTACATGTGGTTTTTGCGTACGCTGCGTCTGAAGAAGCCCTTGCAGCCATCGCAGCTAGAGGCTCCATAATGCTTGCCAGTTGCCCGATCCCCACAAATGGCGCACAGGGTTCCTGCACCCAGGTGGTTGGCAGCATTCATGCTGGCACTCTCAGCTGGTGAGGAGTCTGAAAAAAGAGGTAGTTTTAGTATGTTTGTAAAATGAGCTAGACAGGAGGCCAGGCTGCCTAAGGTGATATGAAATGGTTTTGTCTTGATGAGGACGAGTATTGAGCTTGGATGATGGTCAGAACGTCAAAACAAACAAGTGTATGATGACTTGATACTTATGTCTACTACTACTACTACTACTACTGTCATATTGTATTCGAAGAATGAAGTCATTCACTTAAATAAGCTAAAAATGGGAAATTGTTGTGATATATGCATATATATATATATATATAAACATAACTACAAGCATTTTTAATTGTCTGAGGACCATAAGGAAATACAGTTGAGTACAAAAGTTTGGGCACCCCTGGTCAAATGCCATGTTCTGTTCTGCCAGATTCCCATCCTCCACACTTCTGCACATTTTAATGCACAATCATTTTTTGATAGGTTTAACATATTGTGAAAGAAAGAAAATATGATATTTCTAAACAAAAAAGATATATATTGATATGTTAAACTTAGCAGATACATTGAAATTGTTAACTAAAACGTGTCATAATTAAGTGTGTTGTCTCTAGAGAATGTGAACTTATCTTCACTTAGAAAACCAACAAAATAAGAAGAAATCTGACCAACTCTTATGCACAACTGTAGTTATTACTCTCCCAGTTCAAGCCCATTAAGTCATGGTTCTTACTGTGATTTTTCATATTCAACCAAAGCGACGGAAGATGTTCCATTCCATAGGTGGCTGACTAGCAGGTTTCATTGAGAAAATAGGCAAAAAGTCATGGTAGGGGCTGTAAAATGGTTTGAAAAGGTCTGTTTTACATTAGCGTCAATTAGCTGTAAATCATTCTCGTGAAAATGTGCAATAGAGGACTGTTTGCTAATTAATCTAGAGGTGATTATAGCCAAAACCACGACACGTGAATTCCAGCAGACCTCTGCTAATAAAACAAATCATTGCTCAAATATGTGAGAATAAACATTACCTTCAAAGCCTTAATGACACAAAGGTGGGCATTTCAGAAATAAACTCAGATGGTGCACCACAGCCAAAAATATTCCAGATTTTAAAGATTAGGAAAATGTGTAACAATAATATATCATGAGTATCACCACATATTCACTCATGATTAACCCACTTCATAGAAAAAGGTGTGTCAAATGCTCATAGGAGTGGGATTACAGTCAAACCAAACCAATTAAGCTGATCAAAGAGAAGAGCCCACTGCATGATAGATGTGTCAACAGGCTACTTTTCAATGGACTGACTATGTGAATGGGGAAGAGCATGTGACAGGATTGGAAATCACACTCATCATCCCTTAACCAAGCCTAATAAAACTAATAAGCAAACAACTGTTGACCACTTAAGCTATACTATTATGCTGAGGATGATATTTAGAGTTTTTATTCTACAGCAGAGATGTTCATGCTAATATATGCTTTCAGCTTTCTTTGATGGAATCAGTTCCCAGACATGGGAGACTAAACAGCAAAACCATGACATCTTCTACGGTTGATGTCCATTCATCTCACTGTCAACTACTGTCAGAAACCCTACTCTGAATAGACATTTTATCTTCAACCGACCACAGAAAGCACCAGGTAAGAGAAGCTAGATGGAATCACGCTGGGTTTTTTAGAGGTATATGTAACTGTGTCTTGAAATGAAACATGACCCTCGCCATTGTGCAAGACACAACTTGTCAACAATCATCTTTCCCAAAGCTCTAAGTGTCAAAATCAGTGAAGGTTCAAGATAAGACATAGCGTGCAACCTCAGGAATGGCCCCAAAAGTCTATAAAAGAGCTCAAAACCTATTAAACCTGATCATGCCACACTTGACCAAACATTCAGTAGCCAATATAAAGTTGGAGGACTCAAAGTTCAGAGTGGGGCCAGAACAGGGAGGATGACTCACTCACCTGTGCTCATGGCGAGCACTTGCATGTTCTCAAACTCCAGGGTGGTGTAGGCTGGGTCCAGGGCCTCGCTATAGTCTGCCATCTCCATGTCTGCTAGAGCTTTGGACAAACGCATTCTCAGCTAACCTGACACTGGGGGCAAAGACTTGTCCTCTCGGTGGAGTTCGGACCCCCCTCTCTCCTAGACCAAGCCCCACCCCCTTGGATAGGTAGATACCTCAGAGTGACATGGGCCATGTCTTCCAGGGCAAAGATGAGGCTGACTTTGACTGACAGATCAGACCCTCCCCCTAGACCACAGCCCAGTTCTGGAGTGGGGTGGCCCTTAGGTTAATCATTGTTTGGCTTTTTTAGTGCTAAATCAGGATTGTTTGTAAGATATAGATGAACTAGCCCCCCCACCCTCTCTCACTTTCTTCCCCAGTACCTGCCATGCAGCTTTAGTTCAATTTGAGAGCAACCCCGTCTTATTCTAGATCTCAGATCTTCACTGTGGGCTTTATCAAAAAGCCACAGAATACCACCTTAAAAAATGCCTGCTGCTTAACGACTAATGTTCTTAAGGCAAATACAGAAATGTTTCTCAGGTTGCATTATATTATGCACCCGTGGAATCAGATTGAGAGCTAGCCAGCCTCATTTCCATGCTTAAATTATGTGTTTGCTAAGTCGCCGTTAATTCTTGCACAATAAACAACAGCAATGACTCTCACTAGCTGGAAATTGTGACCTTTATGTAAAAGAGCTCATTGTTCTACAGAAAAACTCATATGCACGTGATGAACAACTCTTGTTCCAACTATAGAGACCAGAATGCTTAACATTTCTAACTTATGCCAGATTTAATCATAAATGATGGCTGCAGGTCTAGGCGAAAAAGCTGGGGCTTTTGCTTGCAGTAGTGTCTGTCTGTTTGCTAGTTGTATTGCTGGTACTGAAGCTGCTGGACATGTACGGAAGAAGCTGAAAATGGAATACAGTGATCAAGGAAGGCATTTCATGCCATAAATATCTGCTAATGATTGTGCTACCAAAAATGATGAAGGCAACACCCAGTTTTCTTAGCATAAGCAATCTATCATGAGTCATAATTGTCTTTAAGACATCACTCTATCATCTTATGTCATCTGTGTGTCAAACACACTGCCTTCACTGTCAATAAACAGTGCACAATTGAATTTATATGTTTTTCTAGGGGAATAGCGTAGCATTTACGTTAAACAAAACATGGCAGGCACGCAAGTCTAAGAGCCAAGGCAAACATGACAGAAGATATATTTGAAGAAGGGAAAGTGACAGTACAAAGCGGCCAGGTCAACGCTCCCCAGTTCAGAGAGCCACGAGGGCAGTAAAAGCTCACAAACCACTCATCCACCCACAAGCATGCACGCAGTGAAGAGGTGGCTGACATGGTGACCAAGTAAACCATACAAATGCCCAGTAAACCTCCATCCCCAGAGGTAAATGGGCCAAATGCATGCTGGATTGGTGATTTTAATGTGTGTCACACTGTACAGGCAATTACAGGACATGTTGTTTGGTCACTGTCCCAGAGAAAGGGGTGTATATGTGAATCTACTGTTCACAATTTTATTGATTGATGGAAAGAATAAAATTCGAGTGCTTGTATGGTGTGGATAAGGATAAATCTGATTAGCTTCCCCAAGAAGAAGTTTCTATGACCTTGCAGATCCCCCTGCACATTATACACACTATATTTGCTGTATGGTTTGGAATGACCTGGAAAACACCTGAAGTTACTTGCTGGACAACTGACAATTTAGATGGGGACAAGGGACACACTCTGAGGCTTAATTCTACCCACATCTATTATCTGTCTTGTGATTTATATATTTAATGAATTTGCTGTCTTGACATAGTGTAAACTGCAGCTGGAGCTTTCTTGTCTTACAAGGTCAAAATACATTTTTGTAACTGTAAAATATGGATAAGGATCACTTTTTGAGGCATATTCCTGCCCCCACACCTACTGGGTTAATTATGCTTTATTGCAATATATACATTAAAAATTTTTTATTTATTTATTTAATTATTTCCCACGTTTGGCTTATTTAAACAACGTATTTGAACTTTAAATTTGTCATGTTGAACTTGATTTGAAGTTATTATTGTGCATACATTGTTTTGTGCAAGAAAAACCAATCCTTTTACAATTTTACCATGTATTTTTGACATTTCTAAGAAAAAATGTTTGGCTTTTACATTTTAAAGCATAACTACATCATCAAGTATGTGATTGTGATTAATTGCATGTATATGTAAATTAATATAATATGTAAATTGCATGTATGGTCTTAAAGGTTTCCTTGATCAATGCCATAGAAAAACTATTTTGGTTCCCCTAGGAATAATGCTGGAAAAAGAGATTTGTGAGTATGAAGAGCCACAATAATTAAATCACCAGTTTACGGGTTCATCCTTGAACTTTTACATGTGAACATGTTTTTTCAGAATATGTAAAGAACCACCCATTCGAAAGGTTCCTTAGGAGACCAAAAGTGCCATCTAGCAAAGAACCCTTACTGGCACCTTTTACTTTTTTAGGACGGCAACAATGAGACCTCCAGACATTCTAAAAGTCTTCCTAGTCCTGCTGAATGTCACTAGACACATTTGAGAAGGTTCTGTGGGCTCTGCGTGCCAAGTAAACCTGAACGTGTCTTTGGGAATCTCCTCCACATTTCCACAAATTTGCCCTAGCCACAGCATTGAGGCGGATGAAAAATGCTGTGAATCTGTGAGAGGCTGGGAGTGACTCACGCTCTGCAAATCTTATCTGGCTTACCATTAAAGTCTTTATCGTAGCTCAAATCTTCAGGTCTCTGTGATCTCCATACAGCGGCCCTGGACGGCTCTATAAAATCTAATCCGCAAGGTTATGGCTCTCCCTGTCACATGCAAAGTCAAAGTGTTCACATTCAGGCAGATCCAGATAACTATGAGAGATCATTAGCAACACACTTCACATGGGAAAAGCCTCTTGAACTAAGCTAACCTTTTAAATGTACATTTTTCATTTCCAGCTCATTACAAGTGCCTAATTAGTCAATTATTGCTCTGTACTTTGGAGTAGCCAGTCTGCAGGAACTACCATTATTTTCAGCAGCTTTCTCTATTCCCAGCCATTGTCTGGCTGTTGCTCATGCTGTTGGGTAAAAGCCTGTGTGGTGTATAGACATTTATATGATTCCTAATTAGCATTTCAAGTAAAGTTATAATAAGCTGGTTACACTTTTAACCAGACGGTACAACTTTACAATAAAACTACAGAAGAGTTCATAAATTGTTTAAATTGTGTTAATAAAGGGCTATAAATTAGGTAATAACATCTTAAGCAAGTACAACACATCAATAAAATAAGCAACAGTGCTTGCCAAATAGTGAGCCTACATTTAGGCTCTTAATTTGTTGTTACTGTCACTCAGCAGTATACTTGTCATTTTCATCAGATATACATCTTCATACATAACAGGTCACCAAAGGCCAATATTCATAAGGCTACACAAAACGTTTAATGACCTAAGTCTTTTAAACATTTATAAAGACACATTCCAATATTCTTTAGTTCTCATAACATTTTCAGATGTAAATGGCATCAGAATTGATTAAAGCAGCATTCATCTCATATTAAAACTCATAATCTCAAATCTCAAGTGTAGTAGTATTGTACAAACCAGACTTAATTGCCCATCCAATGCAAATCCCCCCAGTTAGCAGAATACTTTGCCACTCATTCATCACTCAACCAATCAATCAATGAATGAATCAATCGGTCAATCACTCAATTTCCTATTCGCATGTAGTTTTCTAGTCATCTGTGAATATGACTGTAACTGATTTTATAGTCACTCAAGTCATTCTGCATTGATCGCATCACTGTCAGACCCGATTCCACTGAATATGCTCAGATCTCAACAAAAAAGGCCTGGGATGGGCCACAGTGACAAAAAAGGTGTTAGAGAAAAACCCACTTTTGCTTCTCTAAATAACTTTTTAGTGCCTTTATAGTTCTTATAGTTCTTTATAGAACACAACTCCCTTTCCCCGATGAAACACATTGGATTTAGTGTGTGTTTTAGTAGGAAAGCTATTGAGCAGTGTGCTCCAGGACTGGAATAGTGTTACCCTGAACTACATCACATGGGTCAATGCTGTTTTTTTTATTAATTAAAGTTTGATGCAGTAAGGAAACATTTAAAATGTATCATTCACATACCAGTTCATACAGCTGTAGGGTATAAACTACAAAAAACAACTTTCTGTGTTGTCATATAGACCAAGACATTTACAACAGTTTCGCCGCTCCCATTCATGCTAAAGTTATAAAGAGTGTTTCACTCTGGACTGCTTTTAAATGAGAAACACTACAGGGCGGCCAATCAGAGGCCATTACCATGTAAAAAGCAATTTTGCACTTAAGTGTCAATTTCCTTTTAAATGTTTTGTTTTTTCTGATTAATGGTTATACTGGTTAAATTAAAGGCTTATCTAGGAACAAATGTGATATTGACAGGCATCAAACGATTTTATGCTTATGTGTCTGACCTAATTAAATAAACAAAATAAATTACTATGTCATACAAAACAAACCTATTTTGGTATAAAGGGGCTGAAAACTGCTCATGTATGAAAGATGAATGACCACAAAACTACACCAACATCACAAGTGAACCTTAGTGGACCTCGAGATAGAAGAAGCTGACTCATTTAAATTCTTTCCTAGACCCATTATGTTCAAGCCAAGAACTAAGAATGTACTAGAGTCCCAAGTTCTTCTAGCTATGACCACTGCAGACTTAAAAACCCATTCAGCATTCAAAACTGGATGTTTACATGCAGTGGATGCGTAGAGACATGCCCTTTGAATCCCATTATGGACACTAGGGAAAGAGGATCTGCTGTCCCTCCTTGTGATTGTCTCCTGCGTCTGATACGAGGCTGCCATGTCATGTCTGTGTCCTATAATCAGTCACCCGTGCCGCCCGGGGCTAAAAGTCAAAGGACTGCTCCGAACTGATGTAACTCCGCTGCCTATTTCCCCCTTTGAAACTTCAAACTCCAGTTTGTGAACAAAGTCCTGTCTATCTTCACAATAGGGATCTCCGACCACTGACCAAACTCCATTTGTAACCACTGCCTATTTGTACCTTCTCTTCAATGAGCCTTTTTCATTTTCAGCGTCCGACCAAACAGGACACAGCAGTAAAGCCAAGGGGGGGCCAAACGGCCAGCAGCTCAACACTACTCATCCTACATGGAATAACACACTTTTGGAGTACTTGAAGAAGATCGTCAGGAATGTAATGTTTCTGTATAATTTTGGTATGGACTACAATGGTGCACAAAAAGAGCAGCAAACGTTTTACGATGCTGGGCCCCCTTGAGCCAGAAATGGAAGAGGGCAAGTGGCCCTTGCATGCTGCAGTACATCTGTGAGGCCAGTGAAAAGGCAGCGCGGACTGAGGGGGGAAGATGGCACAGGTACGTAAGTATAGTGACATGGCGAAGACCTTGTCAACAGATTGCTATCGGCAAACCACACAGCTTGTGCAAGTTCCCCTTGAACTGGCTGCGGAGGGAGGGGGAGGGAGAACACTTTACCGAAAATACGTGTGACAGCTTTGATTTAGCTTAGGTTAGCTGTACTGTGTCTGTGCCACCTTATGTGAATTAGAGAAGTCAATGAGATGAATCTTTCATATCTTCATGTACGCTCTGGGGACTGATAAGTGTGGTCTAAGCCCCTCCTCTCTATCAAAGTTTTGAGCTCTTTCAAGGCAACCCTACTTTTGACAGGCCTTCTACAGTCAAATCAATGGTTGAGCAAAATAAAGAGTGCAAAAACGTCAAATATTTACGTCAGAATAGGTATCAGAGATAAGCCAAAAAGGCACGGACCTCTCATGTCTAATCCCATCCCTTTGGCTTGATTAGGTTGCCTGTGTTGATTAGGGATGTCAGAATCCCCTGTTTATGCAAAGAAAACCTTTTCAGTCGCCTGATTCCTGGAGACAAGGTGACTCAGAGCCTTCTATGCAAAAAAGTTAAATGCACTCAGAGTTGTCATCAGCTCTAGCAAGCAGAGAATGTGAATTTAATAGGACAGTTTTGACAAGTATAAGAGGTTTTCTTGTTTGGGTGCTTTCCCACAAAAGAGTTGGGAAATGGAGATGTGACATATGAACTACTTTTGTTTCCCTATAAACCCTGTCATAAGGATGGTTCATTAACCTGTATTAGCTGAAAAATGTAAAATTGATTGGCACAAGGCAAAATTCTAGTTTAGATTAACTAGCTATTGCCCTATTCATCCATTGAGTAAAGCAGGATGAAAATGTACAATAAGATAAGAAATTTAAAATTCAGTTTACACCAGGACTTAATCCCAGCTCTCTGTAACTGAACAATACCTAACTAAAGTCTTACAATGGGATTCACTCCACTTGCAGACCCCTTTACACTTGCACTATAGGCTGATACAGCTAAAAGTTCCATGAAGACTTCTGTTGCCTATTTCAGAAAAATTGTTTAAATGCAGATGGTTTAGATTATGTGAATGTTTTGTTTGATGAACAGCTGACCCCAGACACTTATACCAAAGACCTAATGTAAAAACTGAAAAACCTGAACAGTTTGAATCAATGTAAAATGTTGCCTTCTTTTTGTTAGCATTTTTTCAATCAGTGTGTTTATTGGAGCTAAATAGAACCTGTTAAAATTGCTTGTTAACAAATGAAGATAAAATCATGTTTTTACAGTATAACATTTAACACTACAGATTGTCCTGTAATTTATTTGATTTATGGACACCTCCACTCCCTACAAAACCTTTCAATGGATGTTTCTTCAAAGATCAATGGGCCTCTTTTACCAGCCATTCTTATAAAGGCATTTCTTCTTAAACCCCACTTTACCTTCTTTAGTTTAAAGAACCTCTACATAATGCAAAGGTGAAAAGCCAGTTGAACATTTCAATTTGAACCGTACACCCAAACCAAGAGCCCTTTAGAAAACATTTCTTTTTAAGCAGGTGAAGGAGCATTTTGCAATTCTTATTCCCAATGGAGATTCTAAGACAGAGCCACTCTCTTCCATAACGATTAACAGGGACAGTTATCTGAGAAGTCCTCACCCATCTCGCTATTTGGAGTCTGGGTAATCATAAACTTCTAGGGCCTAATATTGCACAGTCCTCATAAAGTATTTCTGTTTAAAACTCAACATCATTGGGTAATAAAGGTATTTGCAGGAGGGGGGTAAAAAGAGGTCAAATGACATTGTCAGGATCATCCATCCCATGCTAGGTGTCTGCTGGTTCCAGAACAGATTGTTGTTTTGTTCTTTTTTTTAACCATCAGGACCATGATAAAGACTGTCCAATGTCAAGTTCTCCTTAATGTGTGCAATGGCTGATGAATAATCAGAAAGCTGAACATTTCCTTTGAGATGTCTGTATGATGACACCTCGTTGCATTTTTACTGGCATTGACATGTGAACCAAAAAACAAATCTATCTGCTCTACTTTTGTCAAGAAATCATAAAGGCTGAACAAGCTGCCTGTACATCAAATAAGTAAACAATTGCATCAATAAACATCTAGCGCAATGCTCTTCGTAAATCAATCACGGCCTCTGATAAGGTTCTTTCAATCATTAACCGTTGTTTTGCTGAGAGTTCTGGCTTGACAGTTGGCCCAATCCAGTTTGCTGGCTCAGGCATTCTGAGCCAACACTTATCACTCCTTCCAGCCATCAATGAGATGATAACCTTTCCATCAGAAAAATACATGCAAGCTTAGGAAAATATCAGCTTCAACTTTAGCCCAGTTTGATGTGTGAGATGTTTTTTAGTATCATAGGGCAGTATAATTAAGTATTGTTGTATATTGTATATCTGTTTATCCAGAACAATACAGAAAAAAACATCATATTTAACACCTGTAACATTCAGTATGTAGGTCTCCTAGCTGAGATTCATTTGCAGCCCTGTGTACTAGTTTAGGCATTTTCATTTGTGTGGATGTGGCCACGCATCTAATCACCCACTGAGCAAATATAAATGTATATGTGTACATCACTGACTGTATAAAAAGGTGGACAGTGTCTCCTCTCTAAAAAGTGAAGCAAACACGAGTCTCGCACCCTAGTGGCTGGCTCCAAAACAGCAAGTAGCTCTGACCATCCCCATGTTCTTCAATGAAAAAAATGTAGCTTATTTTCTATTTTTTCCCCATTTCCAGTGTAAAGGTTTTCTCTATGTGGATATCTGCACATTTTATTTTAAATGGTGTTCTACTATATCATGGGTGGTTACACCTAGGAATTAACTGATTGACAGCCCTCGCTGCATTTTCATCATGCTCTTTCACTTCATTGCATGGAGTGGCTCAGTATTGATGTTTTTTAAATTCCATCGTTCTCATAACTGTTCATTGTTAAATTTAAACATTCTGAAGGGAAAGCTGGAGAAGAGAGTGGGCCTACACAATGAGTAGACGTCCCCTTGATCCACGATCATGCTGAGTCTAGCTCCAAATATGACAAAATGACAACATGTTCATTTCTATAGAAGGGAAGGGAATAGAGCCATGTCTGTTTATCTTTTTATACAGTTAGTGGTGTATGTCAATTAAAATTTGCAATAAAATATTGGACACAGGTTTCTGTTCAAGCCAGTGATTCACTTCTGTATTCAATTCATTTTATGATGCTCGGCATTAAATCAGTGCTGACGTTTGAATTTCTGAAAGCGGGCTGTCACATAACTGAATGCCAAAACTTTACACCTCACATTTTATAAGGCTAATATCTGTAAACACCATGAAAAAAGACAAATTTCATAATACATTTCAAAGACACTTTTTACATGTGTCTAACGTGTGACTACTACCTCTGCAATGATACTGACAAAAGCATTGCATTTACATAGTAATGACTGGGAAGGCTAATGCTGCTGAGTCATGCTAGCCAGGGTTCAGTAGGCCTAGATCAAAGCTACTGTCTGGAGTTGCCAAATGTTGTGTGGACTGAACTTTCCAATCAAGCTTACACTTAAACCTGCAATGCCTTTTTCTGCACTCTTGTTTTTGCTAAGCACTGTTTTGCTAGGGCAGTAGTTAGTTAGTTTTAGGTAAAACCCTTCTGCCAGTTAACCCCTTTCAATCCCAAACATGGAAAACATGACAGGCAATGCAAAATAGCTAAGTTGCAGTGAACAGAGAACTAGACCCACCGGCTAGGGGTTCAAATGGAAACAGTTAGGACTGTCCTTTTGGTTAGAAATTCATGGACTGAAGCGTCTGCTGCCTCTTGCACGTGTAGAGCAGCTCCATCATGTGGACAAATTAGGTCTTGACTTTGATATGTATCATTTACAGCCCCTTTGATTGTTCTTTGACCCTTGTAGCTTGGTTAGGGTATCCAAAGATGATCCAGGGTAAGAGAACAGAAACATATTGAGCAAAATACTAGAAAACATCATGATCTGCTCAAGCACAAGTACTGAATTTAGTATCACAAGGAAAAACACCACAGAACTTGTTCTGATTGGTTGAAAGTGATGACATTTTGTGTAGTTACATTCAACTGCAAATCTTTCAATACACCTAGTCAAATGACTCACCCTAACCCATTTTCGAAACCAGGGGTTTGAGCATTGCACAATGCTTCCTGCCCTTTTCTGCATTATTTATAAAATGAACATGTTTATTTACTGTTTATGTATGTTTATTACATACATTTTTATGTTGTATTATTTCCAATATGTTAAATTAAACAAATAACTAGATATTCATGATGCAAATGCAAAGAGAATGTGTACATAAAAAGAATGTGTACATACAGATATCAACCAGAACATGTCCAAGGGAAACCAAGTGTTGCATACAAACTTTAAGGGAAATTTGTTTTTCAGATGGGCATAATGGGTTAACTTGTCACAGGCTGACAGGTGTTTTCACCTTAAAATGACACACAATTAAAGAGAAAGGCAGAGGCAGCTCATTGAGAGCATGACTCATAAGTCCTGAAAGCTGTAGAGCGAAGAAGTAGATAAATGTGCACATGACTGAAATGAAGAAAAAAATTAAGGGAGGAAAGAGGAAAACACAATTGTGTCTCTGTGTGAGCAGCCAGTCCACACAGAATGGAAAAAAAACTAAATGAAAAAAGCAACTCCTATCTTCATAGCAGGGAAAGGGTTCTTCTTCAGCAGGACACCACAGGTCAATAGTGTAAATTATTTAACTAATATACATCACCAGCTTATCTTCCCCTTAATACTTTTTTAAAGTGTTTAAATGAGGCAATATCTGATACAATATGCACTTATTTGCACACATTTCCAGTCTGAAGTTTGGATTAAGTCAGGTTCAAAGTTTGTTTCATTTTGCTGACACATTAAAATCAAAGGGATTTACTTTACAGGGATTTATGAATATCTCTTTTTATGACATCCATAAATCAGAAAATACTGTCAACAGCCATAAAAAAAAAGAAATAAAAGGGAAAAGTGGTGTGTGTAAGTGCTAATGAAGTAGGGAGCTTGGGCTCAGGATATGAAAAAAAGCTCATTTTGAAATAAAACTTAGGACATATTTTGCAACTGCAATCTACAGATTGACAATGTATAGTTAAATAAACACCCAATTCTGGGTGTTTTCTGTCTGGTAGTCTGAAAAAATATGTGTTATGGAACAAAATAACCTAAAATCTCAAATTAAAAAAGAATTGACAAGTGCATGAAAAAAAACCACAAATTTAACAGCCCTTTTTTGTACCCTATTTATATTGTACCCGTCATAGCCCCTGGAGACATTCACTTTCAAACACTTTTCTCACGGTAAAAACTCCCAGATCAGTGCTAAACTTCTTTCCTCAGAGTTGAGGCTCAGCTGTGGCCGGTGCGTGGCACAGCGCTAAGGAAAAGAAATGCCTCCCTGTTCAGGGAGTAAACAAACACGGCCCCCGCTGCCATAATCTAGCCGGCAGCTTTGGCATCCCTCGGTATGCTGTGTGCGAGTGTGAGAATGGTGAATGTGAGTAGGTTCCAGCAGGCCGGTACCTGGAGTGGTGTTGAAGTGGCCAGGGCCATGTTCTCCATACATCCTGCTGTGGCCTGAGCTCCAACAGCGACTTCAGGCTCCACGGCCTTCCCTGCGGAGCGCGCTGCCCATTCAGGCCTCAAGGTGCAGGTGGGTGAGCGTGTGTGAAAGCTGCTGCCTCCCCACAGCACACACACATACACACGCATTCACTCACCAACAGCGAACCTAATCCTTTAATGCCTGTCACAATGAGATTTGATTGGAGGCTTGAGTTCACGGCCTAATAGTGTCAACTGTACACAGAGCATAATTCTCCCTCTCTTACACCTTCTCAGCTCCTCAGAGTTCAGGTACCAGGCCAGCCCATGGCAAACATGCACTCTGGTTTATTAGGTACACTGATTTGCCAATTTAACTGAAACACCTTTTATAAAGGTGCACTTTGTAGGTTCAGTTACACACTGTAACCCATCTGTTGCTGCGCAATTTATTTGTCGCACGCTGTCCCATCCATTTGTGGAAAAGGGACCACCATTGGACTACCACTCACCACATGTTATTGATTCTTAGAACACCTACATGATACTATCGAATAGGACTCATTTGTGTTGCTGGGGCTTTTGCACACCTCAGTGTCACTGTTGTATTGGGAATAGTACAACTTTTGAAATATGTAGCCAAAAATGGTCCTGAGGTAAGAAGGTGACCACTAATGACTCAGATAGAGAAACAGTTGTATGGGCATGAGCAACGGTTTCTACATGTACACCTATAAGGTGTACCAACAAAGTAGGGATTTCCAATAGTGTCCAGAAAGTGTTTATAGTGTTAAAAAAAAACTATCTTAATAAATAAATGGACAAGTACAAATATTTGACATATGCATTAACTTTAAAACCTTTGTGGACAGTGGCAGAGCATCAAGGATGCTGTGTAAAAGGGGTCCTTTGCATAAAGCTGAATCTCAATTTGCTGTATATAAATAGCTGTAATTTGGCTGCATACATGAACCACTGTCAAGTTACTGAAAACCTTGCATCAGTTGCTTTTATACAATTTGAGAAAATAAAAAATAAAAGAAAGCATTTAAGCCTCAAATATTGAATCAAATATGCTCCAATATCGACAATTCCTTTTGTCTATAAAAGCAGTGGCCTTTTGACTTACAAACACATCCATAAAACGGTCACAACATCAGTCAGCTTTTTTAGTATTTGACCATTATCCTGATTGTGTTCACTTTTAGCTTGCTGTTTTGCAGTCACAACTGCAGACTGGAAAAGCTAGCATGGGCCTACATCAAATTCAGAATCTGAGATGTCATACTCTTCCTCAAAATCTGACCAAACAAACTACAGGAAAAATTTCTAAAGTAACGCAATGCATTACTTTTCTCTTTCTTAACGTTTATGCTAAAGCAAATTTATAAGAAAGGATCTCTTAGGGCCATCTTGGGCTTCAGTGGATTAGACTTTTTTCATTGTAGTGTCTAAGCAGAGATAGCTAAGCAAGCTCTCCCATTGGTTAGGCCTTCTGATACTGGACTGAAGTCCTACCTTGTCAATTTAACCCTTTAGAGTACTGGGGTAAATCTGGACAATTTCCGCCTGGTTAATTTAGTTTATTCATTACTTAATAACTTCAGATCAGAAGGTGATAGAAACATCATTCACATTGGAAACTGGTTTTAAAAATAATTAAGGCTTTAATTCTGGAAAATTGGGGGTTTTAATATTTTATTTTGAGTATAATTAGTTTTTATTGTTTGAGAAAACAAAATGTGCATTGTAGTAAGTCTCTTTACTTTTGAATAATTCCAAAACAACATTGTAGATCACTTTCAGATTTTAGTACATTCATCCCACACCTGTTCCCTGTGTGTGCACAGTTTTCAGAATAAATAAATTTTTTTAAGAGTAATTCAGTAAAATGTAAGCGGGGTGTGTAAATGCCCTTTTATGCAGAATGGAAGATTATATTTTAACAGAGGCATTCTAATCTGAAACCGTATTTACACAACATAGATTATAACCTAAATATATTTTTGGAATTTTTATAAAATTATTTTGGTAAAGAAATGTGCATCACTGACTGAATACGACTGGCAGCCTAACCAGTGGGTTTCTGTCTGATGGTAAACTGGGGCAGCTTTATGTCAGGGCTCGTTACTAAAGGAGTCATGCTAGAAATGCTATATACAAGGTCAAATATTTAATTTGTCTGTTAACAAGCTTCAGGTGTATTTGTTATTGTGAACACAACCCCATCACATAAAGCTCCCATAACAAAATGTGACCTTCACATTTGACTCATCCCATCAGTGTGGCAGTGTGGTACCTTGCTAACTCAGTAATACCTGAGCTAGGACCTAAACCTGTGAAACATGGACAAGTACCTAACCACTAGCACTGCCCTTTTGGACCAAAGCGAAGGAC
Source organism: Arnoldichthys spilopterus (assembly GCA_037974385.1). NCBI lineage: Eukaryota > Metazoa > Chordata > Actinopteri > Characiformes > Lepidarchidae > Arnoldichthys > Arnoldichthys spilopterus. The sequence continues at coordinate 7,036,801 of JBBPDA010000132.1, read as the reverse complement.
TCATTCTAATAGTCTGAAAATGTAGTAATAATTTAAACTGAGTCATCAAACTGTGCTCAGCAGAATGCTACAGCTACTGTTATCAGAAATTACAGAACAGGTACAACACTTCTAACCAGACAGCACCGGCAGAAATAATGAAATAAGGCTTTAAGTTTCTGCCTTAAAAACATATAAGACCTACATGTCCAGCAGTTAGCCCTTTGGAATGAAGTCAATGACACTGTGCCCTTGTTAAGAAAGAGAGAGTATATGTTGTAATACCCATGTAGACAATAATTAGCAACCTGATCAACTTTTTTGCTTTTACTTTCAAAATTAGGGTTATGAGGACTCACGGATTTGAAACCACAATCACAGTCTCTGTGCTCTGACCTAGTGACTGCACGTTTTGAACCCATTAGCTAACACTACAGGTTATTTACATATTCTAACTATATCTTATATATATACTACTTTATGTTATCTTACTTTTATGTAATGCAGAAGAGCTCACCTGTGTGACTGCCACAAACCCAATATGTTAATAGATGAGTTTGGGCTTTAGTTTATAAAGACCAACTACTCCAATTACAACAAATGTGCAATGTTGTTCAAATGTGAATTCAACAGACTCAAAGTACAAAATTACTGCTATCCTGCATACTGCAAATGAAATGGTTAAGATGTAAACATTGTTAAAGATGGCATTCATGTTGATTGACATGAAATGCATTATTGTAGAGAAACAATGTCAGATTTGTACACAGTAGCAGAGGTAGCAAGCAGAAATCAGAAGAGGTTTTAAACAATTTAATAGAAAATCATTTTAGCAAAAGTTACTTTAAAAGGGTAGTAATACTGTCAACTAACAAATTAATTGAAATATGGTCTTTTTAAAGTTAGAAGCAGAGATGTGTCTAGTGAATGGCAATGTTCGCTAGAGTTAGTGACTTGTTAGCTAGCTGTCTTCTCTACAAAGCAGAGTCTAAAAACTAAAAGCTGATTTCAACGATCAATCACTGATGAGCTAAAGAGATTTTTAGATGTTATGAAATGCAGTGAAATAAAATGAAAAAGTTATGTTTGCCTAACGAAGTACCTCATCTAGCTGATGTTAGTTAGCCACATAGCTAACAAATGTCCAGCTTAATTGGTTAAACTGCATAACTTCCAAAGCAGCTAGCTACCAGAACAAGATAAATTAGATAAAGTACAAGTACTAAGTATAAGTACAACTGTTACATTTAATTTTAGAAACATGAAGTAATTGAGGCAGGGAAGACTAAGGCAGGGAAACAGAGGCACAAACAGCACAGAGCGAGTGAGACAAAAGGAAGATACACCCACAGATCTGTATATCCTAATGTTGATTCACTAAAATAAATAGATTTTAAGCGACTAACATGTTGGGTCTTCTTGTTTCTTCATACTTCTTTCCCTTTATATAGATGGACATATTGATGATCTTATCATCATACTGCTACTTCATATACAGGCAGTATACCTACACATTCGGATTATCCTCCCACTGTTCCCCCACATTCATACTGGTGATGTAGCACAAATGTGTTTAACCAAGACATTAACCTGTTCCAAAGCTCATTTCTTGATATTTATTCATATTTCAATATTCAGAAACGTTCTAACTGTGTGTGAGGAGCCATGCATCACTCAATCTGCACCACAAAGCATGTGTTCTATATATTATATCCACTCTACCATCTCTGCAGGACGTTTATATCAGGAGGCAAGTCAATGCAAGTTGTTTTATATTGCACATTATCATATACAGGAGCCATTCAATGGGCTTTACAGAGATAAAGTACACATAAAAAGAAAAATGATGCTATAAAATTAGGAATAAAAACAGAACACAGGAGATGCAGGACCAGAGATACAGGACCAGAACATTTAGGATCATCAGAGACTCAACTCATCCCAGGAGGAGTTTCTATCCTCATGCTATAATACAAAACAAGGACATGTTATGACAGCTTTTTACTGTTAACTGGTTATTTGTCACTACAGCCTTTAAACTGTACCAATAACCCTGACGGATAATCTCATGTACATTCTACCTGCCTGCTGCTCACCTGCCATTGCGTTATTTTTTTTATTATTATTATTCTACTTGTTAACTATTTAAATTTACAATGTCTTAGGAACAATTGGGATACATTTCACTACATGTTGTACTGTGTATGTGATGAGTAAACAATCTTGAATCTTGAATGTGTAGTGTTGATCCTGGTACAAAAAAGTGAATATGATTTTTTTTTCTTTGAATACTTGTATTAGTACAACATCTTAAATTAAGTGCAATACAACAACAGACATCAGGGCAGTGGTGGCCTAGTGGTTAGGATGCTGCCTTTGAGACCTGAAGGTTGCAGGTTCCAGTCCTGGCAAGGGTACTACTGAGGTACCGTTCCACTACACTGCTCCCTGAGCGCTGTTGGTAGCTGCCCGCTGCTCCATGTGTGCATGTGTGATGGGTTAAATGCAGAGCTCACATTTCGTTGTGGTGCTTGAGTGTGTTCACAATGGCAAATAGTCACTTTCACTTCATCAGGCAGCATACTTCAGCTTAGAATTTAGGTTCTGTCTGTGTTCAGAGTGGTTTTGAAATATTGAGGATGTTACTTTCAAAATACAAAACTCTGAGGCAGTGCAATCATCTCTTATTTCTTAACAAAATCTTGAGATGCAGCGGATATTAAATCCCAAGGACATGTGGAGATCACCTTTTCTGGAATGGGCCAAATGCAGACATTACCATTTCAGTTTGAGAGCTCTTGTTCTGTTTAGAACTGTATGGTTCTGTGGCCTCACTGTGGGTCTGTCTTGCCTTTGTCTCATTTTCTGTGGTGTTTGTGTTACATTAAAAATAAAATGCTTCAGATAGGTTAACATGAATTTAATATATTGGAGATATGATGTATTCCCTAGCTGTCAAAAAGACACATGGTGCAAGTAGCTTTTTTTAAGCCAACAAACTGGCCTCTGGGATACTAGGGGCAATGGGGAAACATTAGGTATGTAGCTCCTCTCTTTACTACCATTAGCTACCTACTTAGTTTTGTCAATTTCTGCTCATGCCACCACCTGTGACCATCGAATACACACCAAGAATTCTTAGCAAACCAGACGTAACTGTAAATATCTAAATTTAAAATCTTAAGTAATTCAGACCCGAAAGTTCCAGGAGTCTTCCTCAAATTGATCGTGACTCCCTGACTCCCACAAATAATAAACAATATCACATAAATCAATTTTCCAGTTCCGATACAGTCAGAGAAATGGACTATGGAGATAGAGAAAGAGCAAATTAGAAAGCAAGTGACAGACATAGCCAGAGTATGCCAAAGTAACATTCTGATTGGTCTTCCTTCATGCTTAGTAGGCCAGATCCTTTTTCTCAGTGGGCAGCCTCTCTTTTTCTTTGATTGTCCATCAGTTCAGTTTGGTGTCCTGCAGCGTTATGGCAGAGTGTGCCAAAAAATTACTATAAAATCCACTTCATCCCAGACTACACTTTCCTGCATGATAAGCGTAAAAAATAATGACAGTGTTGCTCACTGCACTGTTTGCAACATTGACTTTTCTATGGGCCACGGTAGGATAAACAACTTGTAAAAGACATGTTGAGGTAAGTTTAACAAATGTCATGCGATCATTTAAAGTAGGTGACTTAGAAGCTATTCTTCTGATATCCTATGTCATATCATATAATATAATATAATATAATATAATATAATATAATATAATATAATATAACATAACATAATATAATATAATATAATATAATATAATATAATATAATATAATATAATATAATATAAGTAAATGTGTTGCCCAACTTTTAAAGGAGGGTGGTAGGGTTTGCAGAAAGTTGGGGTGGTGGTGATTTCCCTGAAATCTCTCTGATCTCTCTGAAATTCTTTGCAGGTTGAGATGTTTGGTAATGGGGTTACAAGATTCCCTATCATGTTTCTATCAAATCTGTACCAAATTATATATATATATTTTTGGTTTTAATAAAGATGTATAACTACTTTATTCAGTGACTTTAGTGCTCAGGCAGTTCAATACAAACTGATTGAATTTTTGCTAGAACTGTAAACATCTTAAACTGATTTCTTAAGTGGCATTGAACCATTCTGAGCATCTAAGCTTAGGCAAAGTAGGTCAGCAATGCGGTTGAGTTTCCATGAACAGAATGTTTCTAGCAGAGAATAGACTGTGAGACTTCTCTACGTTGGTTCCAAAGCTGGCGAGATTTGCAGAGGGAAAACAACTCAGCCCCTCCCCCCTTCCTTTAGAAGGACAGAGACATCCGGCTTTATTTTTGAAGTGACCTTATTGATTGGGAACAAATATTTCCAAAGCCTAGAAGAAAGTCATTGTGTATGATTCAGTTTTAGCAGCATTCCTCATGCTTTATATCCGTGTTGGTGGAGGGGTGAGCCGCTTGTTGATTCTGGTTGATGGTTTCTTCTGGCCTCGTCACGAATAGGCCCTTTGAGTGGACTGTCTTTGCTGCTGGAGCTCCTCCACAGAGTCATTCAGCTTTTAAGGGCAAACACTGCTTCTTGCTTCTGAGCTGTTCGATTGCTCTTGTTGTGTTTACCTTTGCTGAGCGGCCCTGCGAACTTTGCAGGGCAGATATTTGTCCAGGTTGTAACGGCTGGGTAATTAGTTTAGGCTGGTCCTCATTGCAAACCTCTCATGGAAGTAGACTTTCATTGTGACTCTTCTACACAGGATCCAATGTATGACTTTGTCTAACTAATTAAAATCCACCAGAATTGACACATGTCCACACTGGGTGTGGTTAAAATGTTGTATGTTGAGCTTTCAGTATGGTACTGCGTTTTCTGTCACAGTGTTAGCAATTTGTGTACACATTCAGAACATAATTTGGCTTGGTAAGCATTTGACAGTGAGCGTTATCCTCCTGTCGAGCTGTCTAGTAATGTGCTGGTGGGAATTGTAAAGATGCATTGACACATCTTGGAGGAAGCATATGTTAGACCTCAATTTCAGAGCATTGGTAGATTTGTGTGAATGGAGAAAAGCTTAATTACAGGTAGGATTAAACATGACAAAACCGGGAAGAAAATTGGGGAACAATGCAAAAAAAGAAAAAACAAAAACAACCTAACTATAAGGAAGCATCCTATTCCTGACAATCTTATAACCAAATAACTACTAGCTTAGGTGGGGAGCACTTTAGTGTTGGCCAGTTCTTTGGGAGTGAAGTGAATTTTGAAGTATGATGTATATTCCTAATCTTTAGTTTTCTTGAACATTTGTGTTATATAAAATTCAGTTTTCGGCTTTGGTGCTTATTTTAAAATAAATGCAACATTTAGCAAAATCTGAGAAATTGTTTTTAAAGGCAGAGGTATAGTTTAATTAGCAGAAATTCTTGGTCTTTTAATGGTTTAAAAGACCTTGTTTCCAGAAAAGTTTGGACATTTTGTAAATGCTATAAAAACAAGAATTTGGGATTTGCTCAATCTGATCAACCTTTGTTTAACTGACGAAAGTAAGAAAGGAATTCGAGGGTTTTTACTGACCAACTTCAATGTGTTTTGTTTATAAAAACAAATTTTGAATTTGATGCTTGGAGCACATTTAAAAATGTTGGGACAGATATATCATGATGGATTTTGGCTTTTGTACCTTGGTCCATTTTGTCTTTGGCACAGAGAACATCCAGTTTTCCCAAAAACAAGCTGAAACATGGACTCAGCTGACCACGGCACACATTTCCACTGTCTACCAGTCCATCTGAGGTGAGCTTGGGAACTTCTGTTTAGAGCTGATGTATGGCTTTCTCTTAGTGTAATAAAGTCTCAGGTTGCATTCATTGCTGCAGACTGACTGTGTTTAGTGACAACAGATTTTCGAAGTTTCTGCTTCAGAGTCCAAGTAAATTGCACTGCACAGACTAAGATTTCACTGGATGCCCTCATTTTTTTCGCAGTAGTATGTAATGTAAATGGTGAAAGACTTTGTAATCTGTGTTGATGCTTTTGATCTGACTAACAGTTTTCTCATGACAATTGACACAAAGTGATAAGCCCCAACCCATATTTGACAGAGCTTTTGGCACATGCACTTTTGGCACTTTCATAACCAGTCATGATCCTTTCATCTGTTTCCAGTTTCCATCTGCTTTTTGTGGAATGTTTCAAAATGGTTTAACTTGAATATTTTATAAACTGTTCAAATTCAAATTTGTTGATATTTACAAAATACAATCAAGTTGGTCAGCCAAACCATTACAATTCTATTTTTTGTATTTTTGCCAGTTAAATAAAGGTTCAGAAGAATTGACAGATTGCAGATTTTGTGATTATTGCATTTTACAAATTTGCAGACATGGGGTTTATATTTTAGGCCCTTATTTTCACAGCAGACAAAGTCCAGGATTCTGCTGTTGACCTTTGCATAATATAAGTTTCATCACATTTTAGCACAAATGATGAACAAACGTCACCTGATAAAGTTCGGTCACTTTTCAAGACCATTGCCATGTGCATGACTGACCAAGAGGTCATGTTAAAATAAATGAGCGTTCCCTCAGTCTGGTGTAGAAGGGAGTCGGCGTGTTCTGTTGTAACTTGTCATGCCTATCCTGTTTTATGTGGTTATTCTGCACGCTAGTGAAATTTTCACAGCAGGAACTGGCCCGACAGTGATTTGAAGCATTCTTTGTTTGTGAAAGAAGCGTACAGTACAATGCCTTGGCTCTGAATTGATTTAGGCCAGAAAGAGGCTTAAGCTCTATGGCTGCCAAGGGCATTCAGCTGAAACGTAAACGTTACAGTTATCACCCAATGTCCACCCAGCTAGACACAGACACAATAACACATTCACAATGCACAGAATATCCTCAGCTGAACATGCCTTTAAACTCACAGGGGGCATGCAGACAGATGCAGATGGCTAGTGACCTTATTCATAAGGTCATAGACTTCTCATAAAGAAGTTATGAGAACGATCCAGTTAACAGAAAGACAGTTTCTTAGTTTGCATATTTAGGTGCATAGTAAAGACTTTTCTTTTTATCCTTTTGTAACTGTGGCAAAAAGATTTCAATTGCACTAAAGGGTAACCTCAAATTAGTGTAGCATTTAATTAATTTCTGCATAATTTTTGATTTTAACAAAGTCATTCTGTCATGGCATGAAGTGAAATGTTACACTGAAAAAAAAACCTACCCAGATTTATTTAATGATACCAGCACAAAAAATGTAATGATGTACTGGTAAAAATGATAAAACAGTGATAAAAATTCATAAGAACAATGGATGCCTATAAAACATAAGGTCTAATTCACCAGCCTTTCTTAAGAAGAAATTTCTTCTTCAAACTTTTCACAAAGATTCTGACATTCACTGATGTTTCTTATGTGGGATTAGGTAAGAACAGAATTGACACACTCAAGAGCATACTTGAGTGCCAATATGTTTGTGCAAAATAACTGGCTAAAAATCTGATGTTGACTTTTAAGGACCATTATCAGTAGCAAACGTAAGAAAAAGCGTAGGAAGATATTGATGAAGGAGGCCCAGTGAATTTAAACATTTCACATAATAACAGAAATTACACTCCTCAGACATCTGGTTCCTATCACCAGTGCTGTAAACAACTCTGTAAAACTCTGTAAAAAGTGGTGCAACTGATTGTTAAGATTCAATTATGAAAAATCTTTGGCATGACTAGAGCAAATATGCTGTTGTTACACTGTGGGCCACAACTATCTTATGCAATGTGGGAAATGTGATTTATAAAATAATTTATAATTGTATATTATTTTTTATTATTAATTAATTTTGTGTGTTACCTGTTTTGCTTTAATTCCAAAAACAAAATTTACCATTTAAATAGTTTTTTTGCCCCTGAATTATTATAATACAACCCTGTTTGTTGCTGTCAGATGGCTTCGCATCTTTACTTTTGTGTATTTTTATTTTTTTTCACATTGTTTGAAAAAGCTAGCTGCTGTTACCATTTTTCTTTCAAAGAATATGACAATTGGACCAATAAAATACTTCAAAATGTTTTTTCCTGCTCTTGTGGAGTTTTTGGAAAAATTTGAGGTTTTGTTTTGACAGCGACAAATTCCAAGACACCAAGTCAAATGGTGATTGTTCACTGTAGTATACGGTATCAGAATAAATTGTAAAGTTTCCAGCTTATAAACATAAAGCATCTCAAAAGTTATAGGGCCCTCACTAGAAACATTGGCCCTATATAAGAATATAATATTGAGCCCCAGTATGATATAATATTCTTTTTTAGGTAGAGTTCTCTGAGGGCCCGCTGTCAGTGCTGGGCCCTTGGAATCATCTTCACCACCCACGTACTGCGCCCCTGCTTCTACATACACAGGTCAGGTCCCAAAAAGAACTTCATATTTGTCTCACAAAAAAATTGTGTGGTGCCTTTGTGTAAGCGTGTGAGATTAGACAGTTCACAGTGTTAGGCCTATTCCTCAAAGGCCTACCGTATTCACTTTGCATAAATATTTATCATACTCGTCTGCGGAATAATTCCAGTTCCTCAAGCAAAAGAGGAAGTTTCAGGCAGAGGAGTCGGCATCATTCACCTGTTGCTGCCACTAGGCCCTGTTTACTAGCCATCATGGCTTTGCCACACCTCCAGAACTACAGCTTGAGCTAAAAGCTCTCGCAGACACCAACTGGAACAGCCATTTCAACCAAAAAAAAAGAAGAAAAGATCCAAAAGGCTCAACGTGTCAACATGTCCTCCAACCACCAAGCATCTGAAAGCAGCAGGTAAACACCTGGAACCTTTCACAAATGCCCCAGCCGCCTTCCCCAGGCTGTTAGCAAGAAGACAGTGAGTGAGAGTGTGTGTACTCACCATACGGAAGCTCCATACTGGCGCCAACCTGAGTGTTAACATTGACCATTCCTTTTCCTGGGTTCCTCACGACTAGTTGAAGGTGTCCTTTTCCCTGCACATGCAAAAGTTTGAGATATAGACGTGAAAGTTTTGGCGCAGCCTGCTGCGTTTCACTGTGAAGGTGCTGCTGGCGCTGGGTAAGGCCGGTACTCCTGTTATCTTATTGATTTTCCTAATCTGGGCAAATGTGGGTGGGGGAGGTTAAACAGTAACTAAGCTCATATAGAGAGACCGATCTATATGACAGCTGTAGCCATAGCAACTGGATGATAGAAACTCAAATATTATAATTTTACCTCATTTTTCACAGTCTGCATTTAAGAAAGTCTGAGAATAAACATGTAGGAAAAAAGGAAATATTGATTTAGTTATGCAGGAGGAAAAATAGAAGTATAGAGCTGGGAAAAGTGGATCGTATACACCAAGTAGAATGATTGGTCTTTTTTCACTGCATTCATTTGATGTCAGGTAGAGTAACATTTCATTTGGGTGAATACTAAAATACACAGTATCAGCCATAACATTAACACCACTGACAGGTAAAGTAAATAACATTGACTGTCTAGTTATTTCATTACAATGGCACCTGTCAGGGGAATGGGATATATTAGGCAGCAAGTGAACTTCCAGTTATTGAAGTTCATGTGCTAGAAGCAGATAAAATAGGCAAGTGTAAAGATCTGACTAGGGCTTTTGATATGGGCCTAATTGTGATGCTAGAGTCAGACTAAGCCTTGCAGCAAGAACATCTGGGAACAACTATGAAAAAATTTAGGCTGAATGTGGGTAGAAAAGTAGACTAATTTGGACACAACTAAACCAATGCAACACCTAATGATGGTGTAGAACAAAGTAGGGGGTGATGATGCACTCATCAGAATTTGTTACAGCACATGGAAGTAAATCAGCATGGCGGAAAAGACTCTTTAAAATTTGATTTTTTGACTGAAATTGTTATGTTCTTAGTGCTGGGTGGTCATTTATGCCAGTGTTGATGTCTCACAACAATATGATTTTTAGTAGCGACGCCCCTAATTATCTAAATTAGCAAATGGGCTAATTTATTCAATTGCAGTATGTTGGCAAAATGAACATGCAGCACATGCTGGCATAATTCCTTCAATTAGCTTATACTTTTTGTTCACAAAAGGTATATAAGAAAAACATGATTTGCTTTTTAATGGACCAGACTAAGATTTTGGCACTGACATTTTTTTTAAACCTCAATTGTCCATGAAAATAACACGAATCAAATAAAATGTTATGTTGAAAGCTAGAGATGAGTGGCTGTTTAGTGCATTATTATGCTGTCATACTGTGGTACATGTGTAGCAGCAGCATGCATTTATCTTAATAAAGTACAACACTGATCTCAAATCAAATTACTAAAGTGGTCAGTTCTGTGTTTGGAACAAAAAAAAATCACTTTCAATTAAACATCTGTTATTTAAAAATGAATTTTAAGCTAAATGTAATAGACTCTATTATATCTCAAGCTAAACCCAGGATCCTCAACCCCTGATTGACACTTGAGATCCCCCCTTCTCCCCGAAAGCCTGAACAGCACATTTGCCAGGTCTCAAGTCAAATCTCTGACCAACACTAAATTGCTTAACACAAAATAATACATTTCCTTAAGTTAAAAAATGCTCACATTTTCACTCCAGGAAAACCACCCTCCACCCCCTGGTGAACACCTCCCATGTGATCAAAAATCTCCCAACCCCTTAACAAAACACTGAGCAGTCCTATAAAATAAGCCATATCAGCTTTATAAGGCCTTCCTTTAGCACAGGTATGCAATTCTCAGGAGCCATAGTCCCTTAACTTTACTAAATCTAACTTAAGTGTCATCTGATACTGTGACCTTGTGTTGTGCAAAAGTCTTAGTCACTTATTTAAACAGTTTAAGCCATTTATCTGTGCAGTGAGTGTCTTTCTGCCAGCAAAATCACAATCTAACATTAGAATAAATGCACACAGAAAAGAAAGCAGTAAATACAACAATGTGTAAGCAGTAGTTCATATTGTGTGAGTTGATTAGAAGAACACATTTCTCCTCAGTGCCTCCAGGCATTGCATGGTTGTGTGAAAGTCAATCAGCAGCATCTGATTTTACCTAATGAATGAGTGATTGAGCCCAAACTAGCTATTTGATGGGAACTACATGTAAAACTAAGCTTCCAAACGGAGAGGTCTGGAAATGGTTAATCAAACACATTGACATGCATAAACTCACTGTTTACTGTTTTAATGTTACTTGCATTTATTCTAATATTAGTGCTTTTGCCCAGTTAATCAGTGCTTAAATATAATTCTCTCAGACTTTATAGAGAAACATGGCTTTGCATTATCAGGTTGAAGCTGTGAAAAATGATACAGTAGCTGTCCTGCACGGGGCTCCAGCAGCTATTCCCATGGCTATAAAATGATGGACTCAGGTAAAGGCATAGAATTACACAACAGCGCTGTGGTTTTCACCTTTTTTGGAGTGTCCTCATGGGAAATAAGCTGTCACGAAGCACTGCTTCACACACTTCTTCTCACACACTGTCACTGTGGAAGTGATTAATGGCAGTGTCATATTAAAAGCTTTCCCTCTGTTGACTAGTGTTTGTCAGCAACGCTAACTTTTAGCATTCATACAGAGAAACTGCGCTTATGTGAAAGTGTGTGAAAATGGGAAAAGTGTGAAGCTATAATCAAGTATATAAAAGTCAAGGTACAGATCCAGATAGACCAAAGTTAACTGGCTACAAGGCAGTGATATTTTAAACTATTTGGTAGATCATAACTAATCATGTAAAAAAAATCCAATCTATACCTCAGTCTGGGCCATTAACCACATACTATGTTCTGTTTGTTCAAGGTTCATACTAATTGATTTTAAACTGCAGTTTTTGCCTCTGTTTTGGATATTATGTGGTATATATATATATTATAATACAATATTATTAACTTTCTTATCAAGCGGCCCTCCAAGAAATCTCTCAGTACTCCCACGGACCAGTCTACCCTTACCTTTGAGATTGTATCATTGTCAGAATGTGTCTTTCTATTGGAGTAATAGGACAATGTCAAAAAGTCAAATATAAAATAATAATGAAATAAGTAACAAAGTACAATGTGCTAACTGTCACTGGGGCAGCACCTCTCTCTTCACTGGAGTGGTACCCTCAAGGGTACATAATATTCCAGTGCAGTTATTTATTTATTATACTTTTCTAAATTTGATCACTATTCTTAATGTCCTGATTCATTGTCTTTTAGTTTTATTTTTTATTCAGTTTTATTTATTGTTCAAATTGAATATGTCAAAGAGGTATCAATAAGCCCCTTTCCCCTGCGAAAAACGTACAAAGTTGGGCCCTAAGACATTAGAGAGCCCCTAAGAGGGTTACATTGTATCTGAAATGTTTTTGCATGGTGTTCCATCTCTGTTCACAGTATAAGACAAAGCATCATAACAAACCTTGTATTTCCAAAATAGTTCATTTACCCTAGACGAGGACTTCTGAGTATTGATAGCATTGGTCTTATCAATTGGAGACACCAGCAGGGGTAATATTAGGCATAAGTTACATAGGCATTTGAGAAAGGTGCCTCTAGCGGGGGATGGGGGATGGGTCAGGGCACAAAACTTTATATAACAGACTTGGTGATAAGTGTTTTTTTCCAAGCGTGTTGAGCTGTCCAGTCTTAATGGTTAATGGCAGTTTGAGAAAAATCACAGCAAGTGGGTAGAATTGACAACTATTTGTGGGGGGAAACTGGAGAAAAGTACAGAAGAAGAAAAAAACAACTTTCAGTGTAAAACATGAACCATTTCTATTGATCCAATCATAATATAATTTTAACTCATGCTAAGGGTAACTTTTCAAATGGCTGAAAAAGATGTTAATATGACTGCAACTATATA
>JBBPDA010000132.1:7001395-7016286 GCA_037974385.1 Arnoldichthys spilopterus | reverse complement strand
ACGGGCGCATTATATATATATGAATGTTTATAAATGATGCTGATTTTATAAAGAATGTTATCTCCAGTGTGTCACAGCTGTGAAAGCACCAGCATATTCACTTATTCACTGTGTGGCGGATTAGACGATGGTCCTTTATTGCTTTATAAGCCATTTTGCTGTTGGTTTACAGCAGAAGAGGCCATGCCGGATGGACAGAAGACATTATAGAGGTGATAAAAAGCTGCTTTTATTCTGTTCCCAACAGCAGATCTGGGATCAGCCTCTTTGACCAGAATTTAACTTTGCTAATGTTTCAGTTGCACCATCATCATCAATGTTAGCAGTGCTAGCTATTGTATAGCAAATAATTTGGATTCTGCCAAAAGAGCATCCACTGCTTCACAGCATATGCAAGAGTCCAAAGAATCCAAGAGTAAACAGATTAGTTACACTTTTTAAGTAATTCAACAGATTACAATGCAAATTGCATTTTCAAGAAGGAATTTTGCAATTAGTACTTTATTAATTACTTAGTTAATATATACTAATTACATAGATCAGTTTTGTTTACATATTCTTTTATTCATACAGTGTACCATATTGTGCAAATTCTATTTAAAAGCTGTTTAGCTCAGCAGTGAGTGTGTTTTGTTAAAAATGTTAGTGCTTGTTGATCCTTTTCCAGACTGCTCTTTTTGGAAGCCCATTATTGCTTGTAGTTACCATCGAATAGCTGTTTTGGGCTGAGCCAGTACATTAGTTTAAATCAGGTGATGCTAGTGGACTTTCACTCATCTATGCAATGACTGGGGGCATCTAAGAGAAATCTGGAACCAGATATTTTATATATACATATATATATTTGCAATAAACGCAATTTACATAATAAGAGTCCTGTAGCATGATTCAACTGTAAGTCAATGTGGTGATAAAAGTTTCTGCCAAACACATAAATGTGAAAGTAAATATGCATGTTATACAAGTGAAAATAAGTACACAGTTCCTTTGCAGGGAACATGCTTGTGCAGAATGTCTGATTATTTAACATTACTTTTACCATAACTATAATTTTTAACACAAAAATATAAAATATAACATGACATACCACAAAAAACATTTTAAGTTTCTTTTTTTCAGTAGGGTAAATTTACATTGATTGTACTTTAAAATGTGCAGAACTGTGTACTTTGTAGAGCTGTTTACCATCCCTGAACTTCATATCGCCATACTGTGTACTGCACAATAGTTTTCCCTGCTCCTGGGTTGGAGTACGTGTGTCAGAGTAGGAAAGATATTATAATGTGCAAGGTGGGAGTCCCCCAGGACCAGGGTTGGAAAACACTGTTATGAGGACAAATGCTACGCTGTTATGTGCCAAGAGTGCAAAAAGAAGTACAAAGAAACTGTACAAATCTTCATCTAAAGAAAATTTATTGGGTGTACACAAACCGTAAAAGTGCTTAACTCTCAACATGAACCTAACAGCAACGCCACTCTTCAGGCAAACATACAAAACAGTGCAAACAGTCCAGGGAAAGGACAAGAAACAATAAAGAGAGACAAGAGTGACTGAGACTAGAGCATTTAAAGAAGGCGCTGATGGCTGGCAGTATGTCCATTTCAACAGCCAGCGAGAAACAACAGGCCCGTTAGTTCGGTCTTAGCATAAAATATGTAAGAAGGGAAGAACAATGCAACATTTTACAAAGCCTAACTGACTTTATAGTGGTACTACATCAAAGAATGTGCTTTGAAGTTCCTTTTCTCTGTCATGATACATGGATTATTCATGACTGAGCCATCTTGGTCTTCACTCCACTCAGCCTGAGTGGTACTACAACCATTTCTTTCTTAGTTTGGATGTGGAGCACTGATTCTTGTTGCACGAGCCTCCATAAATAGAAGGACAAGCAGAGCATGGCTTTCCCGTCTTATATGGAGCTTCTCCCACCCAGTTACCCCTGCAAGACAAGCAACAACATTTATAAAAGTACTATCACTTACTTAAAAAGAACTGGAAACTTTCAGTAAGTAAACTCAGATTGGCTGTGTTTAGTCTAAAGGGATATGCAATTAGGTCTCACTTGATGGAGTAGTTGCAGACCAGCAAGGTGGCCTGTTTCCATGTACTCCCAAAGACGTACATGTTTGAACACCTGTTGATGGCACACCCAATCCTATTGGTGCTAGCCCACACCATCTGTAAGCCAGGATGAACATAATTAATGATTTAATATACAGCAAATATTCATGACGAAAATGCACAAAAGATTTCCTGTTTTTTTTTATTATTATTAGGCTAGAAGTGTATGCCAGCTGTTTAGCTTTTTTTACCGCAGGTTCTGCCGTACCTGAGTGTAGTGGGAACAGACAGAGCCTGTGCATCTGTTGGGGTAGGAGAAGGAATGTTTCTCGTCATTCCATGACCTCACCAACTCAATAATGGATCTGTACCTGCAGGAAGGACAGAAGAATCTACATAATAAAAGTCTTTGTGCAAATGGCAAAGTTAATGCTACATTCACCAACATCTGTAAGATGGTTCAACTGTAAGTCACTCTGGAGAAGAGATTTTGCCATATGTGTAAATGTAAATGTTAATATACAGTCACAGGCAAACGTTTGGACACCCTTGGTCAAATGACATGTTTGGTTGATTTTGTGAAATTCCTCTACAAGGGAAAAATACATGCGTAATTTCCAGTTAAACATTTAAAAATATATGAAATATAATACTTTTACACAATCTACATTTTACATTAAATATTTTTCCCAGTATATTGAATTCATCAAACAGTGATGGGCCATTAAAATGTGAGTGTTTTCTAAGCAGAGGATGTGTACTTATTTTCCCATCTACAAAACATGTAATTTGACTGGAGGCACTCACACCTTACAGTCATCTGAAATAGATCCGTTTTTGTTTCCCATTTGCAATATACATATGCAAATATTTAAATACACATGTAAACACTGCCTATCATAATAATAAATTTTTTTCATATTTGAACCAGAATAGGGTTACAGGTAATTATACCCTCTTTGGTTGTATCCATGAATTTTTCTTCATGTGTACAAGTGATTCAAAGCTCCACAAGCCTTCAGTACCTTCCAGAGGTGATGGACAGGTTCTGGCCCATGTACCTCATCACATGAGGAGGCCCGTGGTCCCATATGCACTGTGAGGCCCAGGACTCAGCAGATTTAGCAAGCCTTTCATCCCACATCTGTCCAAAGAAAGACATAATTGTTAAGAAGATGGTTTGTAGTGTATCCTTAAAGTGTTTTGGTGGATGCATACTGGAGGACAACTGCAATGTGCACTTAACAATTGCTTATATTTAAAAAACAGTGCTGAGATTCTCCTTTATTAGAGTTGGAGAATTCCACTGAAAAATTACATTTTGCAGTATTGCAGCTAAGATCTTAAGACAAGGGCAAAAAAGACACCAAATAAAAATTGATTTTATTTAATAAATACATTATAATTAGTAAAATACAAAAACATCACTCTGTCATTCCACTCATTAACATCTTACGTTTAAAATAATGCTTATTTTAGGCTACCTACATAAATAGGGTGAGTATTGTTAAAATGTGACAATGGAGCAATTTACAGAATCCTCCCATTAACTTAACTTGTTTCCTTTCTAAACACATTAACTCTGCTTAAACATTAATTGGAAGAGAAAAGAAAATTTTTAAACACAGATCACTTCACTTCAAACAAAAAGCGTCCTGAGACCAATACTGAAAAATGGGACACCTTCAATCAAGATGTGACTAATTGTTGATGTAAAGAAAAAGAGAAAGAAAGAGGATGAGTCATTTTATTATTTTCACAACGTCTTAAAATATTCATGAATTGAATAAAACCACTGATATATTTATAATAAATGTTTTTTAAAAATAGCTTCAAAATAATACCCACTGGACCAAAAATATTGAATGCCTAAAAAAATCTAAAATATACATGTATGTTAATGAGGAATATTAATTTATTTATTTACTTAAAGGGCATGTTAAATAATAAGCTAGCTAAAGTTTTTTGGTAGGGAGCCAGCTAAACAATGCTAGCTATGCTAGCTCTTGTTAGCTTAGTTCCAGCAAGCTGATAGCAGATTTAAGAGAAATTACTTTTCATTCAGTTGCAAAGATTTCTATTGAGACAGCCTGCATTTCATGATGCTGTTTTGTCTATTAAAATGACTTAGGCTACCAACAAAATGGGACACTTTTAAAATGTAAATTTTCCACAAAGGTGAGAAGAATATAAAATTCAGTATTTTTTATTCACAATTACATTACAAAATAGATAGAAATATAAAAAAATAAGAAGCTGCCCTTAATTATTAATTACCTTAATAATTGTTACCTCAGAATGCTATTTCATTTCATTTACCATTGTGGTGTTAGTGTCAGCTGACAATGCACACAATACCACACCCACTTTGATGACGTCATACTAATTAGATTTCCCCCCCCCTTTTTTTTGACTTTTTCACTGAATTTGGATTATGTTTGCATACGCTTTCATAGATTTTACCAATTTCATATTGTATTCAACACAAATTACTTTATCGTACCTCCAAAGCCCTCTATGGTTCTACTCTTGATGTATTTGTATTGCAACTGTTGATTTTCAGTGATATTTGTTTTGCTGAGTGATTATCTGTTCCTGTAAAAAGTGCTGCTGTAACACACGTCCAATGTGAAATTACAACATCTGACGAGAGATAACAATACCATGTATTCCATGTTGGCTGCGGGGGGGAAGACCTGGGAGCGCACTCGGTTGTGGTAATCCAGCAATGCTGTCATGTCTCGGGTGGAAATGTAGCGCTTCCTCCGGCTGCGGGGCACTCCACTGTTGTTGCTCAGGGTAAAATCAGGCTCCAGGTCAAGGCCGAGGAAAGTGAGCTCAGCAGTGTGGGAAGGAGCCACAGCCGCTCTGGAGCACCGGATTGCCCACAAGATGGCAGCCAAGAACAAGTTAGTGCAGCCCACACGCATGGCACAGGTCTGGAAAAGTGCCCACATGATGTTGAAGGAAGAGTTAAAAAATGTTTTTAAAAAAGTGTTCATGCAGTTAAAAATCAGCCAGGTTAAAGGTAGCTACAAGCTTTTAGCCAGGCTACCATCAGGTATCACTAGAAATTTAGACTCTGTGAAAGAAGATAAGTTGGGTCCCCAGTATTAATATTCTTTTTTAGATTATGTTCCCTAAGGGCAACGTTTTAGTTTTAGGCCCTTGGAGCTGTTTTAATTCCAGGTGTCCCCTTACTGTATCTATGATAACCATGATCATTAAGTTCTTTTCAGAAATAGCCACCAATCAAAAAGGCTCTTATTTTTAGCAATAAAGTAAATTAATTGTGACTTTTGAACATTTTACAAATGGATGGTCTTGCTAACTGATGGGTACTAGTTTCCGTTTGATCTTAACCAGGTAAAAGAGCTAAAAGTGAATATCATGTTCAAAATGGGAGCACATGATTCATGGGAGCAGCACTGTTTTTTTTTAGTTTTTTTTTAGTGCTATTGATGCACTTCAGGCATGAACCTGTGTCAGTAACAAGTGCTGGGCACATGCATACTAAAAGGCTACACTTAAATGTGGTTTAATAATACACTACTGACTTTAGATGCTCCCAGCCATGCATCATTTAAAAAGCCCCACTCCTACAAGAGGAAAACACACATAAAATTATTTGTTATTCTGGAAATGTGTGCATATGCTGCGAAATAGAGGCATGCACGATTATTAAACTAGAAAACTAAGCAAAATAGGGCCCAGATTGCTTGGTCAAGCTCTCTTTTTCAGTCAAAAAGCTCATGTGGATACAAGTCTGGCAGTACAAGATTTTCCTGTCCCCTCAGTTTTGCACATATAGATTTGAAAGCTATTAGTTTACTTGCACCATTACAAATAGCTAAATTAGTTCTCACAAAGAGTTTGTGTGTCTTTACTCAGTCAATGGTTAGGTACTGTTGTTATACATTGGCATATACCTCATAATATCATCCTTGTTGTTGGCTGGATAACATATCTCTGTGTGTAAACCACTTTATTTGACTGCACGTGCAAGGCAGCAACTAGGCTAAGCCCCTTTACTGAATAACAAATGCTGTTGTAATTCAGCTTAGAGCAATGTGCTGCAGCACTGTGCATGAGGAGTTTATACAATGCATATTCAAATGACTGATCTTTACTCATTTCCTACGCCAAAGATAAGATGATCAGTAGGAAACACTGTGGAAGACTACGCTGCCTATTAAACCCATCAAAAATCCAAGGTCAACATAGCAGGCTCAAAAGCTTGCCAAACAGAGCAACAGTAGACAAGGGGTATGTGGTAATTACCATATGCTTTAATTGAAATGATGAAGTGTGTATTATTAAATTATCGCAGTCAAATTTCATTTGCGCCTCTATTCATTATGCTCTGGCACCAGTCCTGTGTTGCAATAAATGTAACCAAACACCCACTAAATAGAGTTATATAGAGTTATGCTTATCAGTGGCCATTAGTCCCCAATTTTTTTTAGTCATGTTGATTTGTTAGGGATAAAAATAAAGATACTTTAGCGCAAAAGGATAACAGATACTACAATAGGAAAACTGATATAGCATTTTTTGTGTTTCCTGCTGTAACATGCCAACACTTTAGCCAATTTGCAAGCCCTTCTCGAATTGAATTGTGTGTGTTAAAACAAGAAACACAAAAAGAAGCACTAAAATATGCATGACAGGTCTTCTCTGAGAACAAGATAGGGGACACACTACCCTGTAGGAGTAGACATTTGTTGAGCAGAATTAAAGTATAATGAACAATTAAAACTAGCACCAGGATCCAAAAACACAGCAAAACTCTCGACTGAAATAAAGAGAGTTAGACTTCAGAATTCCCTACATTTGCAATATTTTGCCTATTCTTCCATCATTCTTCTAAATAAAATTGGCTTGAGTTGACTTGACTTCACTTTATCTTGCTATCTATCTCCTTACTGTGACGAATTTAGGTAACCTCTTCTACTTCCAGAGCGAATTCCCTATAACAGATGAATACTGGAACTGGGTTTGGGTTTTTACCTCTGAATGAAGCCCTGTAGTCCCTCGAGAGAAAAAGTGAGTCCTGTGTTAGAGTGCTCCTCACTTCGCATACCTTCAGGAGGGATTCCAGCACTTTGGTGGAAGGGAACGCCTGTGAGGATCTCCACTTAAATGCCGGCCTTTGCAAACAACACCCTTTGACATGTGCAGCAGGGCACTTTAAGTGGGCCAGAAGTCTCTGAGGCCATCTGACGTCGAAGAGCAGAACCCTGTGCGCTCTTTCGGCCCCCACAGGGATGGTCGCTGGGTTCGTTGAACAATTTGATGGGAGTCTTTGCTTTTTCAGCACACGTTCTCCATCCCGGGCCAAAACCACAAACGGACGTCTTCTTCCAAACAAAAGTAATCAATGGCAATGTAAGAATTCAACCATTTGGAGGGAAAGGAGACAGCAGGCATTTTCCTCCACTGCAGGATGTCGATATAATCCTTCAAGAACTGTATTTTAGGGAAATGCTATGTTATCCTATATGTAGCAATGTCACACATGTTGCATTAAAAGCCATAGTAATCAGTGTCCAGGTTCCTTAAATCATCACTGTAGATGAAGCTGTGTGCAAACTCTGTGAAGCTGTTGCGGCTTCTACTTGCAGACTACCAGGATGCCATTTTTCTTTCATCTGCTGCTTTCTACACACTAAAGTTTCATATCTCATCTTTCACAGACTCACACTGATGTATGCATGTAAATAGATGAAAGGCTTGAGCCCCTGCCCTTTTGCCCTCATACTGTATAAGTGCCCTGTTGGTTGGTATGTTTTTTATTTATTTTTTTATTATTATTTGTACCATGGCTGCCAGAATCATAGGGGCAAACAGGCATGTCTGAATGTCTGACTACTTTTTAATAGCAGGAAGGAGGCAAATTTGCATAGAGACATGGCCTGTGGGACAGGCCCAGAATCAAATTCAGCCAGCAAATCCATTCAAAATCTCAGTTTCAGCTTGAGGGGATGGGGCATTAGCTCAATGCAAGTTTTTCTTGCGACAAACAATGCACTTGGTCGCCGGTTTATCACACCTTTTGAACTTTCTCAAACGTCACTTTCAATATTCCATCCTGCTACCTTGCTAAACTAAGTTTGATGTTTTTCAGAGATGTTGGCCAGCAAAGTCTGCCATTTGAGCTGAACACCAAGAAGCCTGCAGGGTAAAAACAAACACTGTAACTGTTTCTGAATAGGCCTGTTCGTCCATTGGGCCATGTTATGAATGTGACTTATGCTACACGTAGAGCTGAAAGTTGGTTTTATTTACTTAACTGCAGCTCTGCTAACATGCATTGGTTCCTCATTTTTTTGTAAGTGTGGCACTACCCCTGAATGGAACAGTTAACTCAAATTTGGCCTGATAGTGGATGGACAAATCTGACTTGATAGTGGGTGAACACACATTTCATTATAAAGGGTTAGTAGGTGATTTCACTCTAAGAAGGAACCACTTTAGTTACTCGCACTGAATGGCAAAAACTCTTTTACTAAGTGATTGCATTAGCATACAGTTAAATATAGCAAAAAAACAAAAAAACACATCTACAATGGGAAGGAACTGTAGTGCAATTGACTGTTCAAATAGATTCAGTAAGGAATTGGAGTGATCTTTTTACAGATTGCTAAAAGCTAAAGAAAAGAGAAGTGTATAGTTGAAATCTGCTACTGCCTAGACTAACAGAAACTGAAAGTGAAAGTAAAACAAATTAACATTTAAATTAATTTTAAATAAAAAAATGAAAACTTAAATTACAAGCAGTTGGACTCGACAGTGATCCTTACAACTTCCCAAAGAACCAGTGGTCCACATGTCACTGTCCATTGACCACTGGTTCTTTAGAAAGTGGTAAGGATCACTGTTGAGTCCAACTGCTTTTTATGCTTGCTAGTACGCCTGCTATAGGCCAGTAAATTGGTTAAAGTTGTTAGATAGTGGCTAATGCCAAAGGCCTACACTTGGAACACTGGGGTTCAATTCCTGTATTGTAGGTTGGGAAATGTAGTTTCTAAATTTAGCTTTAAATTTTAGTTCTTAATTTTAGTGTCTTTTTAGTAACTTTATGTTTAAGACATAGAAGAAATAGAAATCAAGAAATAATATTTTCTTCACATTCAGGTTGACATTTTTCCCTTAAACCCCTGTCCCTGTTTGGAAGTCATGTAGCATTAGGTCAGTGGAGCAGCTGTCAAGTCTTCCAGGAAAGATTGAGGGCGCTGTGCCATGTGCAACACAGTCACCTTCTAGACTTCACACAGTGCCAAGGTATACTCTAGACACTGGCACAGCTTTGATCTATGGGGTCACTGGGAGCGTCAGAGTGCAGAACTGAAGAGTTACTGAAGGCCACATTTTGGAAATTAGTCTGATGATCAACAAAGAAACATAATGGGGTTACATGTTTTGACGACTGGTTGTTACTAGTGTTATTATGTGTTTTAATAAGATGATTTCTCAGTTATTGTCCTGTCACTGTCCAGAGAAAACCATGCATCTCCAACTTTGTTTTATTTATTTTTATTTTTCTGCATCAACACAGCAGCTGGTCTTTACATTGTGTGAAATTTTCATGATTAACAGACCAGTAGAAATGATCGAAAATCACTTGTTCTAAAATGTTTTTTTCTTATTGACTTACATTGCAAATAAGGAAATTTACCATTTGAAAATTCTTTTTTTTTTCAGTGATGTTATGCTATATAAAGAATGTAATATAAGAGAGTCATAGGTTTCATTTACCCCATAAACCCCATAATCAATTATCTCATAAATTAATAAACACATTATCAGGGATGTAAGTTACACCTCACTGGTAAAAAAAAACCTATATATATTAAATTTGTGTTATTGGTTATTAGAATTATATTAGTGTTATAACACTCAGTATGGTGCTTTATTTTGTTCATCACAGACAGGTCTGATACATCTCTGACATTCATTTTTCCAAAGCTGTGAGGATTTTGAGGGGCAAAGCATTGCTGTTAAAGAATTTATGTATACCCATGTACATTCATGTATGTCTACTTATTAAATGCTGGATGGATGGATGGATAAACAGATAGATAGATAGATAAATAGAGAGATGAGAATTTTCAGCAATGGGTACACAGTAAAATGGATGAATTCCATAACTGTATAGGTATATGTTCTGGACATAAAGAGTATATGTAATATCCAAGAGATCCACTGCTGATTCTTCAATGTTGTCATTGCTTTCCAAAGATCTCACAGAACGAGGGAATTTAGAGGGAAATTTGAATTTTGATAAGTAAATTAACTTCCATCACATTAGATATTTTCTTAATTTTAATCAGCTTTAAGTTTACTCCAAGACACACTGTGGGATATGGATCTTGGGTACACCAAGTTTAATGTAGTGTCTGTACTTAATGGTAGGCTATGACACAAGTCAGTACACAAGAATAAAACGTCATCATCCATCTTCACAGCTAATTACGCATTGATCTGTGCATTATTTCATGCTGTTTTCCCATTGGTGGATTAATAGATGTTGGCTGTAGCAGCTGTCACACTAAGAGATCATCATCCCAAATTCCTGACTCTGTTAGATTTTTGTCCTGGGCTATCTTTGGTCACAAGACTGTGACAGTGGGCATCTTTGAACCTTTCTCACAGGGTGATGTAGGACCAAAAATATGTTACTTTTTTATGCTAATCATCGTTCATCTGGAGCAGTCCAAAGTCACACAGTACAAACTCACCATTAGGCCAAAGAAGGAAGCGTATTATAAATCTGGCTGCCACATAGTAGATAGAAAAATCTACGCTGTGCATAGTTTAACAATAAGCACAGATAAACAACAAGCTGCAGCTTATTTTACACCTCACTTGTATTTAATACAATGAAACTAGACTTTTCATCTTCAGCTTCACTAATCTCCCATGTCATGTACTCGTGGGTTTGTGGTGTGATGCTGAGTTCAGGTGCTCATACCAGGTGGTTAACAAATAAGTACAACTTTACTCTGTTCAGTAGTTCTTTTGTTTGAGATATACCTGCCATGCATAAAGAAGAAGCATGGAGCTCCAGAGACTATTTATCCTGCTTTGTGTTTTTGCTGAATTTAAGAGAAGCATATAAGATATATTTTTTTACTACCAGAAGGAAAGGGGCTGACGTTCAACCTGAAACTCATAGCCTCTAGGAAAAATATGCTATGGGAGTGAATAGAAGCCAAAAACTGAGACTTATTCGAAAGCAGCTTATTTTCAAATTAGCTGAGTGAAAACACAGTGAAACACACCTACCATGTTCAAGCAGCTATTGAACTGGATGGGTATGTTACCCTAGAGCTGCCTTCTGCAATATCTGAATCTTGGCACAGCCACATGCCATGCCTTAACAACCCCCCACCCCCACCCTCACCCCCCATTCCACCCAACCTAGCTAGCTGAGCTTCAATAGACAGTGAAGGACTTTACAAGAAGGACTTTACAGCTAGTAGCACGCCTGTCAGGTTGTGATTTAGTGTCCACCATGTGGGTTTTTTTCTCAAAGAAATGTCTGAAGTTAGCCATTCTCAGGGTCAACCAAAAGGTTCAGGGGTCAAAGTTCACCCCAAGGCCTGGTCACATCTGTTTTGACCACTTTCTTTCTATTCTGTAAAGGTTTGTCTTTTGCAGAAGTGCAATATTTGTAATTTTTTTTAAATAACACACATTGCCAACACAAATCATACAAATACACACATCAACACATGTATTTTGCAATGAGCAAATGTTGTGCTGCATTATCAGTCGTACAGTTACACTTGTAAATACTGTTCCCTTGGTGAAATACCTGACAGTTTTATGTGTTAGCACAACGAATGTGCACAACAAGCTCTAGCACTACAGACTACAAAAGATCCTTGTGTAGCCCTGCACTTATATTTAGAAACGGGCATATCCATGTCAGTTCTGACACATACCTAATAGTTGTGTCATTACACATCATCACATGGTGAAAAATGTTGAGCGGCAATATCAAATGAATTTCTCAGTGCAGTCAGACTGATGCTGTGGGGCATAAATATATAGCTGTGGGCTTAAAAATAAGGCCAACTGATGCTAAGCCTATATAATAAAGCTGTTCAATATAGGCTCCATATAAGTATTGTAATTATATTGCTACAATTAGATCCAGTTTTCCAAATTAAGATTAAGCCTTGGCCTACACTAAAAAGAATTTTCAATCATGATTCATTATTGGCATTGCAGTTTAGTTTGGGAAACTGGCCCGTAGCAGCTGCAGTACAGTGAGTTTTTAGTCACTTTTGTTTTCACTATTTAATATTCTCTCAGTGCAAATATCCACTTTAAATTCATCCTTTTTCAGAGTTTGATTTTTAAAGACCCATATCTTACTTTTTTGGTGTTTTTCATTCATCATCTATTTCATTTATCCATTTATGGCACATACAATCATGAAAAAATTGCAATTTTTGTTTTTTCTCAACATATTTGTACAAGCAAACAAGCACCTCATTAATACAGTGCCTACCGATAAAGGTGAACAAAACTTCAAGGAAAAGTATCTTACATATCAACATATGTAATATGCTTTAGTGGAGAAAGTAAACATACCCCCTTGGCCTCAGATTTATTTCAAATACTTCATAATTGTCCACAACTCTTCTTCTTCTCAACTTCTTGCATATACTACCCTTTTCAGATCCCGAACATCATTTCAAGAAACCTTCATTTTTTCTTCTTTTTACTCTGCAGATTTTAGAATGTGAACGTCTGGTTTTTCTTCATATTTGGACAGATGGCCTCACATTATCTTTAAGCACTCCATGCACTCCAAGCACTTTGATATGATGAAGTCCCTGAGGCAGCAAAGCAACACCAAACCATAACATTTCCACCACCATGTTTCACGGTTGTTATCAGGTTTTTCTCCTCTTAGCCACAATCATCAGTGATTAAATAACCACATGTGAAGCATTAAACACAAAGATTAATGTATTATGCTTTGAAACTTTGTGTGGTAGTCTGTGGCACAGAGATTTGGGGACAGGGAGAATAAAGGATTCTACTAAATATCAGATGTTGGCATCTAATGTCCCACAACCAGAGAAGAAACTGAAGAATTAAAAAAAAATCTGGGTATCACAACAGAATGCTCCAAAACATACATCAAAATCAGCGTTGAACTGCTTTAAGAAATTAGAGAATTAGAGAGTTTTGTGACTGTCCATCTACAATGATGTGATTGGTTAGCTGGCAGATTTGCATATTTCTGTGATATTAGTATTGTCAGTACCATGTATATCACAATTTTGATTAACAAGCAATATTGTGCAACCCTACTCTATAACAGCTACCTTAATTACATTGGATTGCCTGCTGTGACTTGACATGCACAAACAAAGAACATTGTGCAAGAAAGAACAGTAAAGAAAGAAAGAGTGGGTTGAGAAAAGGTGCACAGCTGTGCGATTATCCCCTTGGCTGCAAAAGAAGAGGAAAAGGGGGCTGAGGAGGGTGGCTGTGTCTCTTGGTCTCTGTGTGAAGCATGTTACTATGCATAAATCCAGGAGTCCCCAGGCCCAGCCTTGCTGCTTCTGCTGCCCACTGCTGCTGTGCAATGATCCGTTTCTCATGTCAGCGGGCCAAACTTTGTTTTGACGACCCAAGAACAAATTTGCAGAGTGATGTAGCTGCTTGTCGTGATGGATAGTTTTTAGGGGGTGGGGACACTGACAATGGGCTCGTTCTGACCAGGTTTTTCCTGGAATCAGAGGAACTGTGCTGGAATCAGGGCAGATTTTCTCAAACCTTACTGATTCAGCACTCAAGGAACAGAAACCAAAACCAGCTTTTATTTACAGAGTAGAATGAAAAGATACATATAATTTAAAGTTTTAAAAAATCATTAAAAATAAAATACGGATTAAAAAGACGGTTAACAATATTTTAAGCATGCTATGTGAAAATACAAAAAATACTATATATTATTATATAAAATAATAAAAAATTATCACAATAAACACTGTACACTTTTTCCTATGATGCAGATAATTTTGCTTATTTTGTTTATTTCAAGAAATGTATATATATATATTTATTTTTTTATTTTTAGCAACTGGCAGAACATGCTGCAACATGAAACAGGGAAAAAAAGAAATGGCAGTTTGACAGCTTGACTCAACAGAGGTCCATGTATTAATCAGTGGTCTAGATGGTATCCTCAGCATTAAAATCAGGTACAAATTAATGTCCAAAAGGTTGATGAATGTCCACTGAGCACTGTTTTATTGGGAAGTTGTAAAGATCTTTGTAAAGTCCAAATGTCTTTCATTTAAGCAGATAATCATGTGTTTTGCTTCTGTTTTCAGTTTCCTCTAGCCTACTAAACATGCAAACTGCAGAAAAATTCCATTTCCTTTATTTTCTTTAGGCTTTGTCTCTCTGTAAAAAGATCACTCTGACTTCCCCTCTAATCTTATTGTACAGTTAATTGCACAACAGCTTATTCTCATTTTAAAATTTTTTTATATGTATTTTAGTGACATTCAACTTGAAAGCTAATGCAGCCACTTAGTAAAAGTTAGTCTTTCTCCCAATCGGTGGGTGTAACTGCAGTATGTAAATGTCATTTTTCTCATTACATTGCATGTACAGACTGGAGAGTGAACAGTGCATTGCAGTAAGATTCAAGAGGTTTATTTGTCATATACATGTACATGTAGTGAAATGTACCCTGATTGTTCCTGAGACTGCATTTATATATACAGTGGAGGAAATAATTATTTGACCCCTCGCTGATTTTGTAAGTTTGTCCAATGACAAAGAAATGAAA
>JBBPDA010000132.1:6989916-7001295 GCA_037974385.1 Arnoldichthys spilopterus | reverse complement strand
TATATATATATACACACACACATCCAGTCTTAACCAAAGTCTTTTTTAAGTGAAAGTGACTATTTGTCATTGTGAACACACTCAAGTACCACAAAGAAATGTGAGTTCTGCATTTAACCCATCACACATGCACACGTGGAGCAGCGGGCAGCTACCAATAGCGCCCGGGGAGCAGTGTAATGGGACAGTACCTTGCTCAAAGGTACTTCAGTAGTGCCTGTGCCGGGACTCGAACCTGTGACCTTCAGGTCCCAAAGGCAGCGTCCTAACCACTAGGCCACCACTGCCCACAAAATCTTATTTTTTAAATAGGAAAAAATATAGCAAATATAAAAATGTAAAACCGGTCAAAGTAATGGCTTATCAAAAAGGTTATACCACTGTTAAACCTTAGATCGCACATATTGTTCAACCTTATCAAAATGAACTACCATTGCTATTTGACACCTCTGTCTCCAACGCAACGCTGGATAGATTTATGGGTGATTGGGAAGTATTAAAAAAGGCGCTGTGCACATGCGCAGTGCCCAATGGTATGACGTTTCGATGGGTAGGATGAAATGTTCGAACACCTGTTCCAGCTAAAGCCGGCTTCTTGTTCAAATTTATTTCCATTAGAAGTTAAGTTAGCTGGAGGCTAGTTAGCTGCCCTGTCCTGTCGTCTCTGCTGTGTAGTAAAAGGTTTAAGGCAGCATTATCTGCTTCTCTGTCGCTATGTCCGTGTCTGTGCTGTCTTTATTTTGTCTTTCGTTGTTTGTTCCTTTTTTCTTCTTATTTTTAGCCCTTTTTTTCTTTGTCCCTTTCTCTCTGTCATTTTCTGTCTTTCTTTCCTTTTTTCTTTTGCTCTTTCTTGTTGTAACTTCATTAAAGTCAGCCTAGCTCGAAACACAGTGACCCCCAAAAATATTTGGACTTTTGTGCCAGTTTTAAACTAAAGGCTGTTGTTTTTTGGCATTGTGTTCTTCCAAAAGGTGGTTGTTGTGCTTCAGACCATCATTTGAGCAGTTCCTTTGCAGTTTTGCCACTAGAATCATGCCATTGAGCAATGAGCTTCTGATCCCACCAGTGAACCCCAGCTTGGCAGTACCATTATAAGGAAACTTTATAAGGCTTGGACTTACAAGACAAAGATGAGTGTTAGTCATTTTTGTCTAAAAAAAATCTCGTTTTGTTTACTAATGATCATCTCCAAATACATTTCGGGGCCACAGTGTTTTAAAACGTCTTGATAAGAAGACTTTCTAGCTTTCTAATCAACCCTGAAGCAAATGACTGCAGCATAGAGTGAGTAGCTAAGCTAAGCATAGGCCAGGGCCTTATACTGCATTAACTGGATTAACTACATTCATGTTTTGAACTTTACTGACTTCTTCTTATTCTTTCCCCTATTCAGATATTTTGTAAAGCTTTCTTGGGGCTGGAATCTGGCTTTGCTGCTGCCATTTCTGTTTCTCTCCAACTCGTACTGCAGAAACCTCATCTTTGTTTTCAAACGCCTCACATCTCTTGTGGTGGCAACAGCCATTTGGTACTCCTGCACAGAGATATTTTTCTACATTGAAGATATTACAGGCACCTGCTATGAGCCAGGCCCCACACAAGTGATCCATGGAGAATTCAGCATGAAGGCAGAGTGCAGAAAGGCTGGTTTTGTCTGGGACGGCTTTGACATATCCGGGCATTCCTTCATCCTGGCTTACTCCACACTCCTAATTGTTGAAGAAATGGCTCCCATGCTGCACTTAGTGCAACACAACCAAAAGAGGACTGCTCTTCTTGATGCTCTCTTTGTCTCACTCAATGCCATCATTGTTATTTGGATATGGATGTTTGCTTGTACCTCTGTGTACTTCCATGAAATTATTCACAAAATTCTCGGTACCTTGATTGCCATCTTGGGATGGTATGTGACCTACAAGGTCTGGTATCTGAACCCGTATTCCCCAGAACTACCTCCATACCACAGTGATCAGAAGCAGCATGACTAGACCGAACACTTACTCCTAACTCGAAACTTTGCCGCAATGGAACAAACCAACACTAAATTATATCACAGCACTTTGACGAGGTCCACTCTGTGTATTTTCTGTCCTTTTTAAAAGTTGAGGGATATGTTTTCTTGTCTCTCTGAGGTAATGGGCAGCTGGTGTTCCAAAATTGACTCCGTAATCTGAGAAGTGCTATGCGTGGTATGCATGTCTCGAACGTCCGCATTATCTAATCCTTATTGTTGCCTTCAAAATGTCAGTGGAAGGTGAAATCTACCTTTGCACATTGTGTCGCTCTACATATGATTGTACACCATTAATTGCACGAAGTATCCACTTCCTACTCTTTTTTTTTTTTTTTAAGACAGTCAGCTTCCCTCACTGGTTTAACTTTATATTTTAGTAGAATATAACTCTAGGCCATTGGTGTTGTTTGCATTGCAGAAAGTGATGTTTGCAAATAAAAGCATCTTAAATTAGGGAAAATTAGTATTTCTCATGTTAAGGTTTTTGTAAAGACAATTTAGGGATATTATATTTTAAGAATGGTATATGACTGTTTCATCTATTTGTAGATGTTATTATTTAAAGTCAATTTATTAAATAAAGTACAAATATAGTAGTAAGTTCATTGACCCATCTGACTATAGACCTTGGGAGACCTGTGCCAATGTTCAAGAAGGAAGGTAGTATTTATAAGGCCACACAATACCTACATTAGCCTTCCATGATAACTGGCATAAACCTTACATAGACATTTATAAAGGCTTATTCTAAGTGTAGTCAACACTTTCTGAGGTAAAACAACGAAATAGACAACATGTGCCCTTTGAAAAGTTTGTTATGGCATTTACCTTTAATTCCAATTCAATTCATCATAGGCTTCTGCGTAATGCTCAATACTTTTTCATTTTGTTTGTCATAGTTTTAAGTAAAGCTTTTAGCTGTTTTCAGACCTGTGTTAGGTGTTCTGACTGTTCGTCTGTAATGTCTGTCATGTCTTAAATTCTGTCTACACTGCACTGTGCTCAGGCTTAAACCTGCATTTACTGAAGATGCGTTGAATTTTTAAATGTAATATATGCAGAAATATCTCTATACCTGAGAGCTCATCAGCTCAACATCTCAAAATCTGCCAAAGTATTTTTAGTCTCATATTTAGTGATGCAGTTTTAAATCCGCGTTTAAATGCCTGTTCCTAAACATGACCAAATGTTGCCTCTAAATCTCTCAATCTCATGGCCAACATTAAAGCACTTGAATAATGTACTGTATGTTGTATATTGTATTAAAATATGCGGTCTAGTGTGTAAGTTGCATATGATTTTAATTTATTTTTTGATTATTTTATGATCTTTCAGAGCTGACACATCAAGAACATTTTCATTAAATGCTCAATCAAGTAGTTTATGTTTCACTGATGAGTTACTTTGGTTAACCATGAAAATGAGAAACTAAGGGATGGTGAAATTGGCACCAGAGAATAGTTCTGGCAAAAACATTATGCCTGACTTTGCATAATGCCCCCACCTCTATTTCATTTTTTGTGCAATAGTTCCAGATTTTTCTGGACAAACTCCGCATCAATAATTCACAATTGAGGGCATGTTAAAGTAACGGAGGGACTCACCCCTTTGTTCTGTGAGGTTGGTTTGGTCCAGCTCTTCGTCACTTGTGCTTTAGTACTGGATGGTGCTTGAATGTGCATTTTGGAGTGAGGGAGGGAGGGAGGGGGTCGATCTGACTCAGAGCTGCTCTGCCAGATGATTACTATATTACAGCACTGGTGGGGCTGTATTCCGAGCAGACTGGGACAGCATTATCAAACCCAATGGTGAGGAAGAGACCCGTCTGGTGGAACGGTGAAAGAGGACAAAAGTGCTGAAACTCATTGGGATAGAAACCGATTAATAATCCAGACGGCAGCAGACGCTCAAGATGGGCATCATGGCCCAAAGCCAGGTAAGTTCCTAAAGATTCTCTCATCCCTATACAGGTGAAACTCAAAAAATTAGAATATCGTGCAAAAGTTCATTTATTTCAGTAATTCAACTTAAAAGGTGAAACTAATACATGATATAGACTCATTACATGCAAAATGAGAAATTTCAAGCCTTTATTTCTTATAATTTTGATGATTATGGCTTACAGATTATGAAAATCCATATTTTTCCAGAAATTTGAATATTGATAAATATTGATACCAATAAAAAAAGATTTTAAATAGAGAAATGTCGGACCTAATGTCGGAAAAGTGTAATCATGCATATGTACTCAGTTCTTGGTTTGGGCCCCTTTTGCATTTTGAATTACTGCCTCAGTGCAGTGTGGCATGGATGCTATCAGCCTGTGGCACTGCTGAGGTGTTATGGAAGACCAGGATGCTTCAATAACGGCCTTCAGCTCTTCTGCATTGTTCGCTCTCATGTCTCTAATTTTTCTCTCTTCAATGCCTCATTGATTCTCTATGGGGTTCAGGTCAGGCGAGTTTGCTGGCCAATCAAGCACAGTAATCCTATGGTCACTGAACCAGGTTTTGGTACTTTTGGCAGTGTGGGCAGGTGCCAACTCCTGCTGGAAAATGAACTCACCATCTTCATAAAGCTTGTCTGCGGAAGGAAGCATGAAGTGCTCTAATATATCCTGTAAGACGGCTGCATTGGCTCTGGACTTAATAAAGCACAGTGGACCAAAGTCCTCTTTTCTGATGAGAGCGAATTTTGCATCATGGTCCCAGGCGCACAATTCAAGATGCTTGAAGTCCAATGTGAAGTTTCCACAGTCTGTGTTGATTTGGGGAGCCATGTCATCTGCTGGTGTTGGTCCACTGTGCTATATTAAGTCCAGAGTCCAAACCAAGTACTGAGTACATATGCATGATTATACTTTTCAGAGGTCAACATTTCTCTATTTAAAATCCTTTATTGATTTCATGTAATATTCTTATTTTTCTGAGATTTTGAATTTGGGGTTTTCATAATCTGTAAGCCATAATCATCAAAATTATAAGAAATAAAAGCTTGAAATATCTCGCTTTGCATGTAATGAGTCTACATCATATATTAGTTTCACCTTTTAAGTTGAATTACTGAAATGGATAGATAAATATATGGATGGATGGGTGGGTGAATAGATAGATAGATAGTGATGTTGGCGACTGTCGACGTGTCTTCAAGGAGAGGTCAGAATTACACCGTAAAGTAATTTTAAAAGTTTTATTTAACAGAAAGAAAGAGAGAGAGAGAGAGAGAGAGAGAGAGATGTCTCATCTGGAGATAGAGTCCCCCAAAAAATGTATGATGTCCCACAGACACAGACAGCAGAGGAAGCAGCAGATTCAAAGTCTGAATCTCTTTCTGAATCTACACTGACAAATCAAAGTACCTTTTATAGCAGATTTTGGTGGAACCAGTTTCAACCAGATGGGACCTCAGTAGCCAAAAGTCTGGATTCAGACATAAGTATCCTTGATAAGAGATTAATTGTAGAAATAAAGCAAAGTTGAGCTAATGCAGTACGTGCATGTTTATCATCACTATGTGTGTGTGTAAACTGCTACAGCCAGCTTTGTGCGTCAGAAAGCCATTGGCGTCAAATAGTCTGGCCTTGATTGATGATTAGGCACAAAAAAGACGTGTCAAAACGCCCGGGGAGCAGTATAGCAGTATACCTTGCTCAAGTTTTAAGGTTTTACTGAGGGTTTTAATTAAATGAACACTGAACACAAATATTACACATGGACTAAGGAAACAAAACAGAAAGGAAAACAACAGAGGTACAATGAGGTAGAAAAGGGCAAACACAGTGGTATAAATACACAAAACAAGATGGCCTACACCTGGGAGAGGGAGGAGCACTGAGACAAGGCACAGCTGACGAGACTAACAATCAGGGCAGGGCAAAGGCGGGGCTACAACGCACATGGCAGACAATTACAAACATGACCACATGGCAAACAACAAATACAAGGGAAATGGCTAAAAATAGAAACAGAAGCCCATATGATGGGCCTAACCTAACACAAGGGTACCTTAGTAGTGCCCAGGCCGGGCCTCGAACCTTCTACCTTCAGGTCCCAAAGGCGGAATTCTAACCACTAGGTCACCACTGCCCACTGGTGCATATAATGATGGCAGCGCTATAGGGGCTGTGAAATTAATGTTAATACTAAAGTGACAGGTGGCAGATAATAGTAGAGTGATGGAATTCAAGGTGTTCTTACCTAAAGTGGCATAAATGACCCTTGTGGTCTCTTTTGGCCTTGAGGAACATGAGGCAGTACTAAAAATGAGTTGAAATTCAAGCTCAGTGCAACAGTAACAGGTAATGAGAGCTGCAGGTAAAGACGACCCTGACTGTACACTGTTTATTTTAATGTGTCTGCAGGTTTCAGGAACTGCCAAGTCAAATGAGGGCTCTTCAGTGCCTCTAGCACCTCCAAGCTATGAGGAGGCCACTGCAGGTAAGCGTATGTAGAATTTCCCACGCTTGTAGGATTTCACACTTTGCAAAACACCGCAGTTGCAATGAATTCTTGGCTACGGGTCAGAAATATTTAATTTCAATGAAAGCACTGTTCTCCAAATAAGCTTCAATAAGCTCAAATTCTCTCCACAGCTGGCTGACCGCCATGATGGGGCCCAAAGGCTGCTCTTCAGTGCCTCCTGTGGCTGCTGGGTGGAAATACATCTCAAATAGGAATTTTCATACTGAAAGGAGGGAATACATGGATTTTTCAATGTGTCTGCATGGTTCAGATGTTGAGATGTAAACAGAGACGTTCAGTGTGATTTGGTGTAAAATGGTTCATTGTGAAGAAACTTACTGATCTTATTCATAACAGTGGTGATGGGGAAACAAGTGTTACAATGACTACAATGCAAATATTCACTGGTCAGTCTTAACAGTACTGAGCAGGACAACCTTATGCTGCTGAACTGTGTGTTGCTATCAGAGTCAGCATTAGCTCTTCTGTTGGAACGAACCAAACAGTCTAGCCTTTTCTCCTTATGTGCCTCAGTGAGCCCATGACCCTGTCATCAATTCACCAGTTCTCCTTCCTTGGATTAATGTTGGTAAGTACTAACTACTGCAAACACGGAACACTCAACAAGACTCGCCGTTTTGGAGATGCTCGGACTCCATATGGCCCTTGTCAAATTGGCTCAGATCTTTACACTTGCCCATTTTTCCTTCTTCCAGCACATCAACTTCAAGAATGGACTGTTCGCTTGCTGCCTAATATATCTCTCCCGTTGACAAGCACTTTTGTAACGAGATAAGAGATAATCTGTTTTTCAATTTACCTGTCAGTGGTGTTATTGTTGTGGCTGATCAGTGTAATCTGGATTGCTTTACTGTCCAAAAGTGTACCAACCCATCTTCTAAATTGTTTTATGCAGTGTTGATAATAATAAAATAGTTATAACTAAGAAATATGTCTAAATTGTTACTTTGATTACTGATTACTGTACCTCTCTGTCGAACCGATTTAAAGCACTATTAAAGCCAAAACTTCGGTCAAACAAGGTCTCAGGCATCAGGCAACATATTTATAACCATTTCATGTCATAATTTCCTATGAGAAAGCTTTTACAGGCATCATATGCTTTGGATAACCACCAACACTGAGAATATCTGTCTCTGAGAGTTTTTGAGTTTTTTTTTTCATACCACTCTGAATTACTGTTTATATCTCAGCAATGTAATTACGCAGACATTTTTCTATAGTATTTCTGTCACGTATTTGGGGTTGTAGGACGTATGTGCAAGCTTTAAGGTTTTAAACAAGGACTTATTTTAAATAAACAACCGAACACAAAGAATAAACATAGACTATGAAATAAAACATAGACTATGGAATCCTATGACAGGGTACAAGACGACATGAAAACAACTAGATTGAACAGAGAACCAACAAGGGCTAGACAAAATACAAGAGACTAAGTACTGAGACAAAACGAGGAACACCTGAAACAGGAGGAGACCAGAAACAAACAGGTGACAAGGGTGGAGACATAGGCGGGGCTAAGGTGAAACAAACACAAGACATGTGGACAAGGACACACCTGGGAAACCAAAACAATGAACATGGCACAACAAGACGTGACCATTTCCCTTTAACTCAGACTTAGGTACCATCACCATCTTAAGTCCACTTTTTGTACTGGTAAATAATGTGTTAAAATCCTTACTAAACTATAGATAGGTCTACATCTCTGCAACAGGAAAGAGATTTTAGTATCAGCACTAATACTGTATTTTGGACCCTGAACACCATCAATATTAGCAGATATCAAAATGTGCAATTCATTCCTTATAAAATTTATTCGTTTTTCACGTATTACTTAACATAAGACACAAATTCAGTCCTGGTTTTACAGCCAAATACACAGTATATAGCTAGTACTGTCACGTTTATTTATAAAGCACATTTAAGATGATACACCAGGTCATACATCAAAACTAGATATGCTGAGGCACTAGTCCTAGCATTGGGAAACTGCAAGTTACATTCCCAGTAATGCCACAGCCATCCAGGAGAGCATGAATGGCTTTGCTTTCTCTGGGAGGGAAGGATGACCCAGTCGCTCACTAGCCAGTGCAAGGATCTTGCATGTGGTATACAATTGTGCTGCATTTGCAGCAGTTTGGCAGCAGTGGCTATTAACATGATTCAAGGAAGCACCCAGTGTTCTCAGTGAAGCTTTGGGTAACTGGGGAGTCTAATCTAGCAGGTGTATTGGACACAAATGGGGAGAAAATAAGTGTAACAGTATAATGTGTATGGCTGGGGCTAATATGCATTAGGTTTAAAGTTGTGAGGTGCTGATGTTTGTTCTAGGAGGTCAGGTTGCCACACTAACTTTAAAGATTTTATTTGAGAGAGAGGAAGGCAACAATATCAAAAATACAAAGAGCAGGTAAAAGGAGTTTAGTGGAAGAGGAGAATATCCTGGCAGGGGATCCCCAAGATGCTTGTAAAGAGAAGAGAGGTTCAGTGCAGTGACACCAGTGTCTTGAGCTCCACTCTGTATTGGCCAAAGTCCAAGTAACGGGACAGTACTTCACTCAAGGGTACCTCAGTAGTGCCTGGGTTGGGACTTGAACCTGTAACCATCTGGTATCAAGAGCAATGTCTTAACCACTAGGCCTACGGATCCGGTAGTCAAGTGGATCCACATGCTAGTCTGCTACCAATATATTAAATGAGGCCATGAGCTACAGATCACGCACAATCAGGGCTGACAATAAAGAAAGCTTCATTCAACTATTCATCTACAAGTATTTAAAACAACGAGAATGAATCATTCTGTTGAACCGGTTGTTTTCAAGTGAAATGAAAAAGTGAAAGTGACAATCTGTCATTGTGAACACACTCAAGCAACACAACAAAATGTGACCTTTGCATTTAACCCATCACACGTGCACACGTGGAGGAGCGGGCAGCTACCAACAGCGCCCGGGGAGCAGTGTAGTGGGACGGTACCTTGCTTAAAGGTACCTCAGTGGTGCCCGGGCCAGGACTCGAACCTGCGACCTTCAGGTCTCAAAGGCAGCGTCCTAACCACTAGGCCACTGCCCGATTAAGAGCTGATTCCAAGACCTAATGAATAAAGGAAGCTTCATTTAACTATTCAAGTACAACCATTTAAAACAAAGGAAATGAATCATTCTGTTGAACCGGTTCTTTTCAATTAAGAGCTGATTCCAAGACCTAATGAATTAAGTGGGTTATTGTACAATAAGTACACTAAAACATGTCAGCTGTAAGCTGAATATCTCTATTAAA
Source organism: Arnoldichthys spilopterus (assembly GCA_037974385.1). Classification (NCBI taxonomy): domain Eukaryota; kingdom Metazoa; phylum Chordata; class Actinopteri; order Characiformes; family Lepidarchidae; genus Arnoldichthys; species Arnoldichthys spilopterus. The sequence continues at coordinate 6,991,515 of JBBPDA010000132.1, read as the reverse complement.
AGCCTGATCACAATCTTCCCACAATTTCCACAAATGTAATTACTGTATCAAAAGCCCCATTTATTATTATTATTATTATTATTATTATTATTATTATTATTATTATTAAAAACAGTGGCTTTAAATTTACAGTGCTCACTCACTGAGCCAAACCTTACTGTATATGAAAGGAAATAGGGATACTTACACAATTACCACATAGTTTTCATTCTTGTCTGCCTTTCTTGATTATGTCTTCCCTGCCCAACGTATTAGGCAGCTCTGCCAGTATATGTAGCCACCAGGCCATGAGCAAGGGGTGAAACAAACTGGACAATAATTAAAAAGCTGGGGGGTTGAGTTGGTTTGTGAATCAATGAATCATTTAATCAGCTGTTCGATTCATTGCAAGGAACAGTTCGCAAGAGACGATTCGGCGAAACTGAATCGAAGTGCCACTCACTACGAGAAGCAGCGGCTCGCTCTTCCTCCACTCGCCGGCCAGAACACTGCACGCGGGGGGTCCGCACGTCATTCCCGCGCAGCCAATGAGCGCCCGTCACGGTGGGACGTGAGCTTTCGGCCATGTCGCGGTTTTAAATGAGGAAGAAGCGGGAGAAGGTTGTCGACTGAGCAACTTTCACACACTCTGTTTTATTCTATTGACATTTTCCCCAGCCCCTAACTTTTAATTACGGAACGTTGGGGGCTCAGTTCGTTTGAAAACATACTCACGGGTGCCGGAGCGCGGGGAGGCCTCGCTGTGTACAACTGCCGTTGGGACTCGGAACAGCCCGTTGCCGCTTTTAGCCGCTGCTAGCATCGCGGGCTAGTTGGCTAAGGTAGCTTGGTGGCTAACGGCGGCTCGGCTTGACTTGGCTGCTCGGGTTACGGCGAACATTCGTTAGCCTGAAAATGCGGCACACGCTAAGCGGCTAACAAAGCTTCGAGCAGCGGCGGCCGCTTTGCCTGAGGAGACCTGAGCTCGCTGCTAGCATGTGAGTGACGGGCGAGAGCGACCTGAGCGCGGGACTGCACTGGCAGGCGAATCCGAAACAAGCACGTTAGCGAGTTATTCGTGCGGCGTTGCGTAGGTTTTACTTGTCTCTCGGATAAAAAAATGTTTAACAAAATTTACCAATGGCTTGGAACCGGAATAACAAACCTTCGCAACGGAGTAGCGCTCGCCGGGGATCCTGTTGGTACCGAGGGCGTGCAGCAGGACGGCCCTTCGCGGAGGAAGAGACCCATAGACTGGTGAGTTTATACGAGCAGTACGATTTCACATGGTTTCCCGTTTGCTGAGTTAACGTCGTAAGAGTGCGTTTGTCGAGCAGAATATGTGGTGTTTTAATCGGCCGTGTGCCGATGAAGCACGACCTGGTAACTTAGAAAAGAAGCCGTGCGAAGTTGGCGGCAAAAAACTTTAGCCAATTTACAGCTGAAAGCCTGCCCCTCTGGGCTCTTTACTGTTACACGAGGATCAAGCATGTGCTCTGTGTGTATGTTGCTGTGCGTGTTATCTGGTGTGTCAATTCAAGTTGGCTTTTATGGTCATTTCAACCATATACAGTTCACACAGTACACGGTGAAACAAAACAACGTTCCTCCAGGACCACG
>JBBPDA010000132.1:6975858-6989816 GCA_037974385.1 Arnoldichthys spilopterus | reverse complement strand
TGTTTAAGAGTCTTATTGCCTGGGGGATGAAACTATTGCACATTCTAGTAGTGAAGGCCCAAATGCTTCGGTACCTTTTTACAGACGGCAGGAGGGTGAACAGTTTGTGTGAGGGGTGAGTTGGGTCATCCACTGTCACTGTCGCTTTAACAGTTCCATTATTCCTCTCGGTTGAACGCGCCAAAACAGAAATCTTCAAGTTTCATTTTTATTCATCGTGCATCACAAATCTTCTCATTTTGACAGTTTGGAAGATGTGGATGGTGTAGAAGAAGAAGACCGAGCTGTCAAGAAATTCAGAATGGGTAAGTGCCTGTGATGCTGCTGTTTACCTCTGGTCACACAGTGGCATCAAGACCAGGCTGCATTTTAGTGAATGGAGAATACTGACTACTACGATCGATGTGATAGGAGATTTTGTGGACACGATGAAGAACGCAGCCGAGGGGATGAAGACCCATGGGTCGAGTGTTGCGTCGTGGGTGTGTAACAGTGTTAGTCCAACACTGAGGAACATGTTGCCTGCCTCCCCTGACCCACCCCAGACAAGACCCACATCTTTACCTGCAGCTAGTGCATCAGGATCTGCATGGACTGAAAGCAAGGTATTTACATTTTTTTTACGAGCTGAATTGAGCTCAAGAATTGCAGGCTCACAGTATGGGAAAGTATTAATAAGAACTTCTGAAAGTCTGTTGGTTTTTAATATCAGATAAGTCTGATTAACAAATCCAGCACCGTATCGAAAGAAGGGCATGTAAGCACAGGACAGATTTCAGTAGTATTGTCCGTCATTCACATGATGAGTTTGGCAAAACTAAAGCAGTAACTTAGTTAATGCTTAATTTAAGACCCAGCATAAAATTTGAGTTCTTTTACCTGTGTGTTTGTGGTGTTGGTATTTGAGTTATGTGGAGCTCTTTTAGATTTTGAAACAGTTTCTGTTTTTGTGTTTATTACTTAGTGTTCATGTCCACTGCATTTAGCAAAAACATGCTATTTTGCAGTATTTTGTGTTAACAAAAACGTTTTATTATTTTAGCTAAACCAGTTGGTGTAATTATGTAATTATACTGTACATAAAATATAAGAGTATGTTAGTATAGTATAGGTTTGACCCCAATTTGAAATTGTAACCTGAAAGTACGTGTATCTTTACACCACGTCCTATTAAACCTTAAGTGTAGTGTTCATTTAGGGTGAAAGCTTTGTACACATTGCACCTGTTTAGAAGTATATTTTTGCTTCAAGATAACTGAAAGAACACCCGAAACCATGGAAGACACATTTGTGGCCCCTTCAACTGCTGTCGAGTGGAAGACCATTGTTAAGACCGGTAACTAGGCAAACATTGTTCTTTTCCTGCTTTTCTTACATTTGTAAAAAGACAGCACTTTAAGCTTGAATAAAATTTTGATGGAACATTTTTTGCAGACTCCTTAAGGACCGAGCATTCGGTGACCATATCAAAGGTTGGCAGGCGGCAAATCTGTGCAAACCTTCCACATCATGATACACACAAAACTAATGGCCACTCAGTCAGTGTGCCCCCAACCTGCACCTCTAAACCCTGCCCCTCCCCTCGGCTTGGTCGACCGTTGTACATCAGGCTGCACAGATCGCCAAGGTCTGTTTATTTGGTGATGCGTTGTCCCTGATTAATGACTTTTATTTGTTGTGTATTAATTAATGTTGCATTGTTTTGGTAATTGTGATTTTAAAAAAAAAACCAATATGTGACATTTTTCTGTTCTTCCTTTTTCTAAGCCGGTTTGCTAACCCTGGACCAAGCACAGAGAATGCGTCTTACACCAGCATGTATGAGAAGACCTTTCCCATTCGAGTGGTCCAGAACCCTTCCCCTGGCTCCTCCAACCGTCACTGGCGAGGCAGACCTCGATGTACAGCACAAGAGGTCAGTGTGCTTCTAATCCTCTTTGGCTCATACTAACAAGGTGTTTTCATGTTTGGGCCTTGGCAGGTTTACTTTGTACTGTTTGTTCTAATATTGGAAGTTACTCTTTTGTCCCTCACTGATTTTTTTTTTACAGTCAGTACGTGAGGAGGAGAAAGAAGTATACAGGCAGTTGCTAGCAATGGTGTCTGGTGGGCAGTCATCATTTTTCAATGACTGCACTTCTCACCCAAGCATCCGATCGCATCGGGATTTGTGAGTATCTTAGCATTATAGATGTATTAAATCTGGCCTCATTAAGTCTTTATGCTGTCTTAGCGTTATGACATACAGAAGTTGATTAATACAACATTCGTATATTTTTACAGCACATGTTTTTGAATCTCTTTACCTCTCAGCTCTAGTTTTCTGACATCAAGCCGAAGACTGCTGGGGTGTCCCTCCCCCTCAGGTTCAGGAGCAGGAGAGTCTTCTTTTGGCTTATCTAGCCTGCCTCCCAGCCCCCAGAACTCCAGTGCTGTGCCCAGTCCTGGGGCAGTCTCAAATGGACCTGAACTGCAAATCTGGGCCTCTGACTGTGAAAGTGAGTCAGGCTCAAGAAGACCAGCCTCAGCTGTGAGGTCAGCACCATCACCGTCTGCCCTTCAGGATGCTTCTTCTCAGGACACACAGTCGTCAGGTGTGCACTCTCAAACTCTTTGGCTACATTCATATTACAGCCTTTGTTGCTCAGTTCTGATTTTGTTTTTTGTTTTTTGCTCAGATATAAAATTTTGCATTCTTGGTTAATGTCTGTATGGCCCAGGACTGTGTTTTGTTTGAACAAACATGTGCACATATCCTAACAGCAATGTCATGGGAATGATTCACGTGCCTCATAAAGCACAACAAATGAACGGCATACCTTCATTGCAAAGAGCGTTCGCTCAGATCAGCTTGGTCATTAATGATCAGGAGAGAAATAGACACTTGAATTCTAGAAAAGATTAGATTTGTGGCTGTTTACAGCTCAGAAAAGTTTGGATCTAGGTCACATTATGGCAAAAAACTGGAACACGTTATATCTACATAGTTTGGTGTGTGTACTGTTTAGCTAGCAAATATTGTAGCTGTTAGAGGTTTAAAACTTGTCTCTTACTTTCCCCATTTATAGCTCATGATGGAGACTCTGTCATTTTTGTAAAGGAGCAACAGGGTAAGAGACCGGAAGGCTCCAGGTAAGGGAAATCTGAACTTTATGATGTGTGCCTGGTTAGTTTTAACCTGAATGCTATAACTTTACTTGGAAAAATGCAGTTAGTATTGAGAAGAATTGCCGCAAGGCTGTGTATTTTTTTTTTACTTCTTTTTTTTTTGGGATGTGTGAAACCAGGCTTTATTGGTCTTCTCTTTAAATATTCTCAGTCTCCATGCCAAAACCAAATTTTGCTGAGCAGCATAGACAACTGGTCTTTAAGACAAATGTCTCAAAGGCCTGTCTTAATTGTGTATATGATACTAATGCATTTAAATCCTCTTTCTCTATAGTGTGCCATGTTTCCAAGCTGAGCTTTGGATCAAAGAACTGTGAGTGTCAGAATTTCCAGCTTTTTTTTGTTTGTTCCCTAGATAGTTGTTGATTAAAATCACAAAAATCACACACAGTACATAATGTCTGTGTCCCCATAGGACTAGCCTCTATGACTCTCGTGCTCGGGAGAGACGGCGACTCATCGAGGAGCAAGAGGCTCTAGCATCTCAGCTCTTGCGCCAGGTAAGCTTGTGTGTGTGTGTGTGTGTGTGAGTGTGTGTGTGTGTGTACAGTTTCACTGACCATCTTCCTGTTTGACACACTAGCGTCTATCTGGAGAGGGCCAATCTGGTCAAACCAGTGTAGAGCTGAAGGTGAGAGTACCTCTAGAAAAGGAGGTTCCTGTAGCAGCTATCATCGAGGTGCCAGAGCCCCCTGTAGAGGAGCAGGAATTCCCAGAGCTAACTGAGGTAAAGAGTGACCTCATGCTGTTCTCTACCTCATGTATGATTTAGTTTATGCTGTTCCATGTCCAGAAAACAACCATAGTTTACCAAATCATAAAATTATCTGCCATTGCAGGATGTTCTAGTTATATGGTGCAGTTTTCCTAAGACTTTGTTTCTGATTTATGTATTAATCTGATTTTATATGTGCAAATACTGAGACCCACGTCAGACTTCAATCCTCATGGGCCCAGGCACTGCAGACTTCAGAACTCTGCCTCATTAAACACACCATATTCAAACAATCAGCTAATTAGCCAGGCGAGATGGGTTGAATTTTGAGTGAAAACACTAATCCTTGCAGTGCTGCAGCCTGTAGGGAGCCCAGTTTGACATGCCTGCATGAAGATCATCAGCTATTGATTCTGGTTCTGTTCACATCCACCTGTAGGCCATGGAGCACGAGGTGAGCAGAGCACTGAGGGGAGGTAGTCAGGATGAGGTGCTCAGTGAGGGTTTCCGCCTCACCATCACCAGGAAGGACTTGCAGACTCTCAGCCACCTCAACTGGCTAAATGATGAGGTTAGTTTGTCAAGATCATCCTTCTTAAATGGTCAAAGTTCCAGTTCTACACTGAGCCCTGGTAGACCAGCTCACCCCAGTGTTTTCTCTAGCTGTTCCAACCCATTGACAAACTGGGGAGCAGTCTATGCCATGCAGTTAGATGCAATGATTGTGTACGTCATCCTTTTGAAGATTTTAAAGCCACTTTGGATATGTCCTTTTTAATCTGCAGGTGATAAACTTCTACATGAACATGCTGGTGGAGCGAAGTAAGGCGCCCCACCTGCCTTCTGTGTACACTTTCAACACCTTCTTCTTTCCAAAGCTGCGCAGCTCTGGCTACTCAGCTGTGCGCCGCTGGACGAAGAAAGTGGACATCTTCTCAGTGAACATCATTCTGGTGCCCGTCCACCTGGGGGTGCACTGGTGTCTCTCTGTAAGTTACAAAGCAGACGAAAACAAATTGAGGTTAAACAGGGACTTCAGACATAATGTTCTGTTTTGTTTTTTGCTCACTTAGGTTGTGGATTTCCGCAAGAAGAGTATCACATATTTCGATTCCATGGGAGGAAACAATGACGAGGCATGCAGAATTTTGTGGTAAGTGTTGCTTGGGAGTAAGATGATGAAACTGGGGTGCAACCAGAGTTTTTGTTTTTGCCTTTTATACTGTTATTTTCCCTATGGTACCCATGGCTTGCAAATTCGTTCTGTCTAGACCAGGAGTGCTCAGTTGTGGTCCTTGGTGGGCTGGGTATAGTTTGGAGATTCCCTTGCCCTAACGCACCTGCTAAACTTGGTAATTCAGTGATGAGTAAAGATCCTGCAGGGAAATCCATTTCTGGGCCTCTTCATGGTTGAAGAGTTGATCGAGGTTCAGGTTCCTTGCATATTTACCATGACATTACTAACAGGCACAAGTCGTAGGTCAGCACTCCTGCTCTGAGAAGTGGGTGAATATGGGCCCTGGTCTAAATGTGAGAATATCTTGAACACTACGCTTCTGTTCTGCAGGAAATATTTGAAACAAGAAAGTGAAGATAAACGAGGAAGAGACTTTGATACCTCAGACTGGAGTCTTCAGAGTAAAAAGCGCAATGTGAGTCACTGTCTTGTAAATGTACTAATTACCTAAAACTACTAACTTTCAGTGTGCAGCGATATCAACAGTATGCCCACAGTAAAGGGATATGTAATTCGGGTCCTGATGTGTTTGTGGACTTTTCACCCCGCAGGAGATCCCTCAGCAAATGAATGGAAGTGACTGCGGAATGTTCACCTGCAAATACGCTGAATACATCACCAAAGACAAGCCAATTACGTTCACACAGGTGAGCATGGCCACTGGAGTGTTTGATTTGCATTGTAAAATGAGTTTTTGCTATGGTGTCTCTTGACGCATTGTACCGTTTTCTCCCTCGGTCGCTGCAGAAACACATGCCGTACTTCAGGAGGCGAATGGTATGGGAGATCCTGAATCGGAGACTTCTATAATAGGAGACCTTATGTTACAGACTCACCTGAGGAAAGTAATCGCTGCTAAAGTGCAGGATCCAGACTGGTTAGGAGCAGACATAGAAGTGACGCCTTTAACACACTTTCACAGCTGGTGCTTCGTTTTACTGATGTTAAGTTGGTGCCGCTGACTGAAACCCTGGTTTAAAGTTTTTGGGATGCTGGTGACTTGAAGAAACCCCAGTGTTTCTGTCCTGTCTGGTATAATTTGTTGATGTACCCCCTCCGCACACACGTTCAGTGACATGACATTTTTTTGCTTTACCAAGCTTTTGAGCTTGAATGTGGCTGTTTTAATTTCTCTGCCACATGCGAATTCCCTTTTTGTTGTTTTTTGGGGCTGCCAGTGCCACCATGACAGACCTGTAAAGACAGGCGCTGTCATCTTTTTGTTTTACAAGAGGTGTTTCATCTCAGCAGTTTTTCTCAAAACCGAAGTCATAATTGTTGATGTCTTAATGTTTTTTTTTGTTGTTTTTTTCCCCCCTCGTTGGCAAACTTGTGTGCTGTAACAAAAGGCAGCATGGGACCAACAGCTGTTTGTTCTCAAACAGTTCTCCAGCTAAAGCTGACAATCGCAGGGCTTTTTTAAACGGAGGGGATGGGTGAACACACTTAAGAACAAGCATCATAGAAGATGGTGGTATATTTTTGATGTCAATACATATTTGTATTATACAGCACATTTCTTAGCATGTGTGCCAGAAAGAGTTGTCTACTTTTATTATTTCTCTGAAAAGGGATAACGCTCGTTCATGTACAGCAGTTATGACTTCAGAATAATTTCCTGACTTAGTATAATTTAAAGACTTTGGCTCGTTATTATTTCAGGAAAGTTTCCTATTTAAAGCTCCATGCAGATGGACAAGAAACATCTGCCGATGTTGACTATATTTGTTGCGGGATGGGTAAAGCAGTAAATACAGAGCTGAGAATATCTATAGATGAGCATTTAGCATGCTTTATCTCTAGTTTTTTTTAAACCCACGTATAACTCAAACCAGCAACATAGCATCCTCCCATTTTATACTGACACTTGGGGATACTCGCCTCTCTTTATGTAAGTATACTCTGTTTAGCAACTTGCAATTGTTTCTAGAGTTTCCCCCCCAGTTATTGTACATACGGTGTGTCACAGTTTACGTGAAAACATATTTAATACACATTTTGTACCTTTTATTATGGTTTTGTATGTAGATCTGGTCTTCCTGGAAATAAAATCCTGAGGCTGTGTGTATTGGATTAATGCATCTTGTTTTATGGTTCTTCAGTCAGGGCTTTACCACAGAGACGTCCAAAGAACAGTAAAAAATAACAAAAACCTATGTGTAAGCCTAGAATAGTGTATTTATAAAGCAGTACTTCATTTAATGCGTGTTAATGCAAGACATTTATGAAGTTCAGTTGTACTGACATAATGGCTCCTACACTAATGACTAAGGGTTTCCTGTAAAACATTTCTTTATTATAATTAATTATACATTTTGATGTAACAAGTTTCTATTAGGGAGACCCATATCCTTCGATATGCAGCTTGTTTTTAGCTGGCCTTCTTTCATTTGCATATTTCAACAAACCAAACTTTCACCCTCTGATACAGCACCTATAGATGAAGGAGGAATACACTAACAAAACACAATCTAAAGAAGCTTTTTCAACCATTTAACAAAAATAACGCTTTCGTACAGCCTTTCTCGAATCCCACTCATTGCGGTGGGGTTCAGAAAGCCGCCTTTCTTCGTTCTGGGCCATTCCTTGGTGTATTTGCTAGTATGATTACAGTCATTATACTACTGAAAGGTCTACCTTTGGTTCAACTTCAGCTTTTGGACAGATGACCTCATCTTTAAGCTCTTATGCATGTACAGCATTTGACAGACGCTCTTATCCAGAGCGACGTACACAGGTGCTTTGTAATCCACAAAGAAAACCTGTTCCTCACACTAGGAAATCTAGACTTAAGAGCTGCTAGTAAATCTAGTCAAAGCTAAAGATCATCCTTACACAGAAAAGATGAGGTTTTTTATGTTAGTGAAGATAAGATGTTGAGACATTTTATCAAAAAGCCTGGTCTTTGTTGTTGATCGCAGTAGTTGAGCTGTTTTTTTTTAAGAGGAAATGTTTTTCAAGGGTGCCTCACAGGCAGGTCAAACTTGTCTTTTCTTTTTCTGATTGTACACCTATGCACTTTCACAACAACAGTGACAAATGCCAATGCCACGATGAAAGTATGGGGTTCTTGGCAACTTCTTTTTGCATGAAATGCTCTGCTCTTGAGCGGAGTTTGCTGGGGCAGCTGATCCTGGACCAAATGGTCTCTACACCACTTGTAGTTGATTTTTTTCTGTAGGCCTTATAAAGTTTTATAAATCTTGGCATGCTGATGCCACACACTTCAGTGGCAAAGAGAACACCAGGCCCTAGATTTCAACCTTACAATAAGACCGGTTTCACCTGCAGGAGGTTCTAATCGATGGCACCTAATCTGAAACACCTGATTCTGAGTGCATGACTTTACCCTGTGAAAGTTATGGGTGTACTTACTTCTTGCTTGCGTCTGTTTATTTGATAAAAATGACCTCCTATACTTTGTGCCTTTTGTTGTATTATACCGGTAATCACTTTTATCTGTAGACACTCAATTGGCTTTGCCTGTTAAACAATGTTGAAAAAATCAACAATTCTCATAGTCAAAGTGACTATTTGTCATTGTGAACACATTCAAGCACCACAACGTAATGTGACCTCTGTATTTAACCCATCACACGTGGAGCAGCAGGCAGCTATCGACAGCACCCCGGGAGCAGTGTAGCGGTACATCAAGAGCACCTCAGTAGTGCCTGGGCCAGAACTTGAACCTGCGACTTTCAGGTCCCAAGGGCAATGTCCGAAATCACTAGACCACTACTGCCGGGGATGTACTTACTTCATGTGACTGTATACTAAGTGCTTAAATAGGCATCTGCTTTCTCTCACTTGGTAATAAGTTAGAAATTGGTGGAAGTGTCAGAAATGGAGAAAATGTCTCTTTAGTTTATAGTCTACTTTATGCATGTGCTGGGAAGTCACTATGTCTGCAGCCATTGAGTAAAGAGTTTGCCATAAAGTGACACTAGGCACCAAAAGACAGGAGAGCTGGGGAAGGGTGGTAGTTGACATAAAAGCTGCTTTATTGAGAAAGAGACATTAAAAGCTTTAGATCTTTTACGGGCTGTTTGAGAACATTGTTGTTGTTTAAAGTCGGAACAAAATTCCTATTAAGCCTCGAAAGATTTCCAAGGACAAATCCTCACTCACAAGCAGAACCCAAACGGAGTCTTCACCGGACACAATGAGCCTCTTAGAAAGAGACCTGATAAACTCTGAGTGGGTAAAACTGATATTGCTAATAGGATGTGCATCCTGAAACATAGGCACTCGTAAATCAAGAGTAATCGACATGAACGAATATTGAGGCAGCTATGGACTCACTTCATACTGTGGGAAGTTTTCTTGGAATTTTGCAACTTGGCAGACAAAGCCCTCAACATCCTCATCACCAGTGAGGCGTGGTGATGGTAAAACAGCATAAAAAAAAAAAACCTTTTAAAAACAGATGGAGACGTCTGTTAAACATCAGAAAGGTCTATTCAGAAGGCAATGATCCACTTGAATTTTGTAACATTTAGGAAAAATTTCCTGTTTGTTGTTTTGCTGGAAAAAAAGTTTTTTTTTTTTTACCACTTTAAATAAATAAAAATTCTCTCAAAACAGTGTGACCTCAGTTCTGAGACGAAGCAGCATTTTAGGGACAGAGGCAGAACAGCAGAGGGGCCAAGGGACGACAGACGTCTCGATTCAGCTGTTAACGAACCAAGTCTCCGACCTAAATCGCAACCAGCAGCTTTGAGCGGTCGTACTGCTGGGTAACGTGGACGTTTTCCAACGCATTTATATCTTTTTTTTTTCCTTTTTTTTTGCAGAGAATAATCACAACTGCTCTACAGAAACTCTTTCGCATTTTGTTCAGCGTTTACTTAAATTCCTTTAAAACCGTTCTTTGATATTCGATTAAAAAAAAAAACGCAGCAAAGCTTTTGCAAAAAACATTTTTTTTTCTATGTACAAAAAAAGTCCTACCTCTACAACAGATTTAAAAAGCAGTTCAAAAAGGAAACAAACAAAAGAAAAAAAGATTAAAAAATAAAATACTACAATTCTAAAATGACATGGTGCTGAAACGTTGTCTTTGTTCCGTTCGGGCTGCCCAGAGCGGTCTAGAAAATAATGGTGTGTGTGTGTGTGTGTGTTCGAGAGAGAGCGCTTGCCGCTTTGAGTTCATGTAGTCCATAGCTTCCTTCATCTTTTTTTTATGCTGCCAAAAAAGGTTAAGCTGTCCATTGCTTGGTCTTGCCACTCTTAAAAGAGTCTCCAGCACAATAAATGTCTTATTTCCTCTTATTGACAAAGGGACAGGATCCTTTGGTCCTCTTCGGCAATGCCTGCTCCTTTGATGTCCAGAGCAGCAGAAAGAGGAGGCTCTGCAGGCAGGTGTCCTGCGCTAAAGCGCCTGTCCGCTGATTCCTGCAGGGATTAGCTGAGAAAGGAGAGAGAGAGAAATGCTGTGACTACACACTCGGATTGTAGAGCAAAGCAAATTTAACGTAGGTGTAAGTTCTGATCATTATTATATGAATTTTCAGGAGGAAAACATTACTTAAAGCAATAGTTTGGCTAAAAATCGAATTAAATAGTTTCCCCTTACCTAGAGTGTAATCAATTACGCAAGACATGTTTGGGGTCAGAAGTTTGCTTCTATAGTTTTGCACTGGAGCTACAAGGCTAATGTAGCATTTGTACACACTAGCAAACCAGGTGCATTAATAAGCTTAGACGTATACTGTTCTATAACCACTACCGCTAGCTAACTGAAGGACTGTGCTACATTTTACAGCAGCATTGTGCTTTATAACAACCACAACATATTATAGTACCAGGAATGTGCATGTACCATATGTCCAGGTTAGCAGAAACACTAGATAACAGGCTAAGAGGCTCTACCACTACTTTTCAGATCAAATCTTTATTAAAAACCCTTAGAAAACTTGGACATACAATATAAAATGGTGTTAAAATCTTTTACTCTCCATATTTGAGCTATAATATGTGATGTGCAGCACTACCTTTCTGGAAGCACTGACCTGAATGACGGCAAAGGCATAAAAGCCGGTTAAACTGAGGTCTTGTTTGCATTTGGTGGTAAAATCTGTGTATCTGTGGATGCTGTCCATATGTGCATTTTAGAGACACGTGTAACTACATTTGAGATCACGTTGTGATCGGACCTGTGTGTGTCACTTGCAAATTTGGCTTGAACGTAAAAGGAAAAAGTCAGTTTTTATGCTTTTTGCTCTTCAGAGTCCAAAAAAATCTGTCCTGTGCAAATCAGATTCCAATAGACGCTGTTTACACCTGAGCACTTTGTGTGATTCTTATCTGCACTGTCCCGGTAAGCGTTTAACCATTTACACAGCTGTGCCTTTAATGCCAGGTGGTTAGGACCTTGCGCTTGTTAACAGAAGGTAGTAGGTTCAAGTCTAGGGCCAGGCACCACTGAGGTTTGAGGCAAGGTACTGTTCTGCTACTCTGCTCCCCCGGTGCTTTTCATAGCTGCCCGCTTCTCCATGTGTGCACGTGTGATGGGTCACAGCAGTGGGAGGGATTCTGGAAGTCGAGTGTGTCTTGGAGAGATGGTGGTATAACTCGTTTCAAATATGGTTTGGGTGCATTTACACTTGCATTTTTATCACTTTGCCTCACCCGGACACTCGAGATGCATGAAGTGACCAGGTGTAAATGGGGTGATAGACTTGCTTATGTGGTTTCTGGCAGTGTATGTGTCTATTTTTGTCCATTTTTATAGTTCATACAGTGTAAGAAACCACACAAAAAACTTTCAGTACTTGTTCTTAATGTTAGCCTTGTAGTTGTAGTATAAATCTAAAGAGACATACGTCAGACACCAAACCAGGCCGACCAACTACATTTGGGGTTAAGGGTCAAACTACTGTTTTTAACTGGAAAATATTTTTTCTTCATAAGCTTTAAATTTTTTTCTTTGACTTTTCAGAATGAGATGAAGTTGTGCTGTTTTTACTGCCAGGTGTTAATTTTGCAAGCTCTGAAATTTGGCAAGTTTTGAAAGGGTGTGTAATGTACAGTGGTGCTTAAAAATTTGTGAATCCGTAACACACAAGTCGTTCAACTAAAGAATGGTTAAAGAAGAGTAAAGTGAATTTTCTGGAACAGCCAGAAAACCCAGTTGAAATGTTCCAGAATCTGAGTTGAAGCTGTTCTATATGAAAGAATGGGCTAAAATTTCTCCAAGTCCATGTGCAGGGCAAATAAATAGTTAATGCACACGTTTAGTTGCACTTACTGCTGCATAAGGGAGTCACACCAACTACTGACAGCATGATTCACTTACACACAGTTTTATTATTGGATCCTTTTATTTCAATTAATACATGACCAAATATAATCATTTTTGTGTCATTTGTCGAACTAGATTTTCTTCATCTACTTTTAGGACCTGTTTGAAAATCACATGGAGTTTTAGGCCACATTCAAATACAAATCTTGAAAATGTTGCTCACAAACTTTCAAGCACCAATGTACATTATGGTGTATGCGGGCGGCTTAATCTAACAGGGCCTCCTGCAAAAACAGATATGGAGCCACGAAACCCACCTCCTCTTCACTTGCCATGCTGGTAGGAGTACGCTGTATGCTCTGTGGGCGTCTCTATGGCAACCTGCTGCTGGACGGCGTTCTCCTGCAGTTTCGTGAGGTGAGTGTTACAAACGGTGAGCGGTGAAAGTCATTTTAAAAACATTTAACACTTTTTGCCTGTTTTTTTTGCCTCACCTCGACTGAAACGCTGGCAGGAGGCACTTGGGTGTACTGGGGTATGTAAGTCCCTTGCATAGCTGTGTTTGCAGGTATATACTGGTAACAGAAAGGACAAAATTGTAATTGTAAGACAATAACAGCTGTATGACAACCAGGCATTGAGATGTCATGCCGTTTGTGCCTCTGTGAGGACACTCACCGTGCCAGCGCTGCCCAGGGACAGGTGGCTGAGCTGCTGGGTGAGAGGCCCCATCATGGCAGCGGGTTGGATGGACAGAGTATGGTCCATGGTGGGCGTTAGGACTGTGCCCTGTGGGCGAGAGACAGTGTTCGAGAGAGGGAATACAGCGGAAAGGCAGAACAGCAGGAATGTAATATGATGATATAATGGCTGACTTACAGTGGGCTGCATGAGGTATGACTGATGGTGCATCCAGGATGGATTGTGTACCTACGGTAGAGAAGGGCCACTGTCAGCACAAACCGACTTGTAAAATGTTCATTTGCTGAGCTTAAGCAGGGTTGCCGTGAGTACTGGAGCCTAACCCAGCACTCAGAGAGTGAAGGAAAAACATCTAGCTTCCGAAAACCATGTGTTTACATGATCAACTCTGAAAACGATGTGAATTTTCACTTTTTTTTTATCTTTGCAAGAACACAAACAAGTTATTGCAGCTGCTTGTTATGGCTGTTCATGTCAATGAAGCTCAAGTAGATGAGTAAATACTACTAAGGTTCACTTGAGTAAGGTACCGTCCTGCTACACTGCTCCCCAGGTGCTGTGGTGCTTGAGTGTGTTCAAAAGAAAATGTGGCCTCTGCATTTGACCCATCCACTTGTGGAGCAACAGTCCTGGGGAGCAGTGTAGAGGGACAGTACCTTGCCTAAAGGTACCTCAGTGGTAACTGGACTGAGACTTGAACCTGCGACCCTCCCATCCCAAGTGACATTCCATAACCACTGGCTACCATAGCCCAAAAGCATCGACAGTTAGCTCCACCTAGTGCACAACCATGCTGTTCCTGAAGACTGCTTCACTTTTTACACACGTGGACAAAATTGTTGGTACCCTTCAGTCAATGAAAGAAAAACTCAAAATGGTCACAAAAATAACTT
>JBBPDA010000132.1:6942488-6972896 GCA_037974385.1 Arnoldichthys spilopterus | reverse complement strand
AAGTTATTTCTGTGACCATTGTGAGTTTTTCTTTCATTGACTGAAGGGTACCAACAATTTTGTCCACGTGTGTAGGTGGCTAATTGGCCATCATGGTCAAAGATCTTCCATGTATTTTGTTATTATTATTATTTAATGTGAATAATAATCAGTTTACTCATTATCGACAGTAAGCCAAAGCCTTGGTATCAGTATCAGAAATGAAAAAATGGTATTGGGACATCTCTGCTAAACATATCTTGCCTGATCGACTGCACCTGGGGTAAGTGGAAAATTGTGCAATTTTTTTGGCCAAACCATTCCTTTAATCCTGCTCCTGGAGAGCTACAGCACGACACAGTTCAAGTATTCCTTGAATCAACACACCTCAACTGATGATGGGGCCTTCTATGAGCTGGATCAGGTGTAGTTGGGCCAGGGAATGGTTGCAACTGTGCTGTGCTCTGGCTCACCACGAGCATGAATAAAAAAACAGCCTTACAGCGCCTGAACTAAAATACAGGGAATGGAAAATGTGACACCATGACAGCGCTGACCTGGTACGTTGACACAGGAGAATGCATGTATGGAGAGATGGAGGTTTGTGTAATCATTCTGTTGGGAGTGATGCAGTAGGGAGAGGAGTAGAACCTGTAGGGGGAGACACACACACATTCACACTGGTTTCAACAGGAGCTTTCGTTTCAGAACTAGATCTGTACAAATTCATTTTACACCATTTCACACATGGCGACATCAGATTTCAGTATCAGCCACTCGGGCTGATAAAGCACAAGCTCACCCATTCTGCAGGGCGGGAGTGGGGTCATAGGTTAGTGTCATTCCACCCTGTAACATGGGAAAGGGAAGATAAGGAACTGAGCGCTGCCACTAGAGAGAGTGCGTTCTCATGTTTTGCGGAAAAGTTCTCACCGTCTCCCCATCTCGCGCCCACGGCCGCCCATTCTGGAGATACTTCCCTGGGTTCTGACGTTTCTTCTGCCCTCCGTCGGCGAATTTGCACAGCAGCGGTTCTGTAGGCACTGGGGATTGTTTCTCAGTGTGAGCTTTCTCCAGAATCACAGGAAAATAACAGGCTAAAGGCTCTCAGCATGACGAGGAACGATGGGGGAAGCAAAAGAGTACCTGCCACTCCAGGTGGAGTCTTGATGTACTTGCCGTTGAAGTGCTGAATGATGGCCTCGCACTTCTCCGTTGATTCCATCCTGTTGGGAACAGTATAAAATATCAGGTTGTTGTATGTTGCTGTACGTAGTTTTGTTCAGAGGAGAGGTGTGGTTGCTGCGTACCTGGCGAAGCCCACGCCTCTGCTGGCACCGTTGGAGTCCCGAAGGATGCGCGTGGAGATGACCTGGCTGAAGGGCTTTAGCATGCTCTCCAGCTCCTGCTCGTCCATAGACAGCGGCAGGTTGGAGATGTACAGGTTAGTGGGGTCCTGTTCCTGTTGCTGAAGAACGAAGAGCGAGAAGAGAGAGAGAGAGAGAGAGAGAGAGAGAGAGAGAGAGAGAGAGAGAGAGTTCAGGAAATCAGGTTCTGTTGTTTCACAGATCTCTGAAGGAATATTTTTGAAGAAAAAATCACGTTCATGTATTTTCCAACATACAGTTGACGACTGGTGTCGGACATTTGCATATTCGGTGCTTCACTGGCGCTACAGGGCTAATGGAACCAGTTAGCATCTGCCAGCTGAAATCCTCATGCACTCACCTCAAAAGCAGACTTTTACCCTTTGTCTCTTGGAGATGACTCAACGTGATTTAAGTGATGACTGTTACATTACTGTCATTAATGTATTCATGTAGGTATATTACTGTTAGCTACATCATCTGTTTTTTTTTTCCTTTCTCCTGATCTGTTTCTGGAAAAGATTCTGACTTCGTATTTCAAATATGAAATATAATTTTCTCAAAAAGTGACACAGTATCTAATCACATATTCTCTCAAAATAGTTACTTAGTGTCTGTGAATAATGACTTATTTCCCCATGAAATTATTATTTTTCTTGAAATAATGACAAATGTCTAAATTCTGACTATAAATCATTGTTATGACATTTTCTCTAAACATAAACTTAACATCTCTAAATAATGGCTTTCTTGAAAATGAATTAATTCACAATTTTGACACGGTCTCATTTTTTTTTAACAAATCAATTTGAAAAACATCATTATTCTGAGATCCATCCATCCATCCATCCATCTATTTCCAAACGCTTCTTCCGTTCCCGGGTCACTGAGAAGCTGGAGCCAATCCCAGCTGACTGCGGGCCTAAGGCGGGGTTCACCCAGGACAGGAGGCCAACCCACCGCAGGGCAACACACAGACAGACAACCATTCATACACACATTCACACCTATGGGCAATTTTCCAATCCAATCAACCTACTGCAGCCTTTCGGACAGTGGGAGGAAACCGGAGCATTATTCTGAGATATTGCACTGTTTAGGGAAATCTGCTCTTTATAGCAGCTGAAAGATAAAAATAAAGACATCCTTATATATTTAAACATTTACGTACCTCCTATATATACATAAAATAATATATATATAACTAAGTTACTATAACTATAAACTAATAAGATCCAGTGTAACTAACTAAAAAAATTTAAATACCAAATTATTTCACCATATTATAAGATCTGAATACATCAGAATGTTGACATACTGCTGCCACAACCACAGAATTCTTTCCCTCTAGGTGAAAGGTGGAAGTTTCTATACTTGGCTGCTTGAATGGATTTGATGAAAGGAGAAAAGTCTGTAAATCCTATTTTTCGCCACACTATTCCTTTAGCTTGCAGTAGAAGGGAATAAGGGAAAAGGAGAGAGGACTGTGGGTCAGAAGGTGGAGGAGGATGAGGCCAGAGAACATCTGTAGATGTAGGACGTCATGAGGGAGTGGGATGCAGATGTGAGGTTGCACCGGCGGCTCTGAGGTTGCGGACAGGCTGCGAGTGTGAAACCCCCGAGGGCAAGGAGTTCGAGAGGAGAACTCCGTGTACAAACTGCAACATCACTGCCAGTTTTTTTTTTCTCCGGTACTCTCCAATGAGAAAAAAACCCACAGTGGCTCCAAAGGAACGTGTGTGCGTATGTGTGTGTGGGTTGGTGTTTGAAATGTTTCATTTTTCACAGCGGCCTTAAATGTAAATAAGTCCAGACAATTATGCAGTGACTAACAGCTTCAGAAGCAGCTTTCTGCCTTCAGATAAAAGGTGTCAAAATAACTGGCTGGATGCTCAGGTTGTCAACTTTTAACATATACATGTCCTAATTGGCTCCTTGTGCTGTAGCACGAAAGCCCATAGTATAATATGCATGCGCTACTACACTCCACTCCCTCAACTTGAGATTTACAACGTCGACAGAGCAGCCGTTCGCATGCGCTTTGGCTATTAAGCCAGTTTTAAGGTTATGTCGCAGCACATTTTTCTTTTCTTACCTTTTTAACGCTGTACAGCCGTACACAAACTGCTACAACAGCTGCGTTATACGTTTACTGCATGTCAGTCAGTATGAGATGATAACAGTAAAATCTTATCCAAATGGTCCTGCTCCATGCAGGAGGTCCTTGCCAGATAATATGCTAAAGACTATAACAGGGCTGTGAGGTTTTCATCACATTTAAAGTATGTCAGAAACTTTGCATACAATGTTTTAACTTTGGCTAAAGATAAAGACTGTGGGCAGTGGCGGCCTAGCGGTTAAGACCTTGCGCACAGAAGGTTGCAGGTTCAAGTCCCAACCCAGGACCTACCAAGGTATCCTTGAGCAAGGTACCGTCCTGCTACACTGCTCCCTGGGTGCTGCTCCACGTCTGCACGTGTGATGGGTTAAATGCAGAGGTTACAATTTCAAATTGAGCGTGTTCACAATGACAAATAGTCACTTTCACTTAACGGAAATGTGCCGATCTGTATTATGTGGTCATTTCATCTTAAAAACCAAAAGGCTGCAAAGTTGCCAGAGTGACTGCAAAGAGCTAGAATCAAGATTGGTCACAAAAATTCATAGGGCTCCCAGTTGGCGCAGCCTTCTAAGCGTTGGGCCTACCATCAGAAGGTTTCTGGTTCGATCCCCGGTGTTCCCACAGACAAAACCCAATTAACCCAATTAAGGGCAGTGGTGGCCTAGTGGTTAGGACCTTGCCCTTGTGAACATAAGGTCACAGGTTGAAGTCCTGACCTGGGCACCACTGAGGTTTCCTTGAGTAAGGTACCATCCCGCTACACTGCTCCTCGGGCGCTGCTGATAGCTGCCCACTGCTGCGTGTGTGTGATGGGTTAAATGCAGAGGTCACATTTAGTTGTGGTGCTTGAGTGTGTTCACAATGACAGACAGTCACTTTCACTACATCAATTGCACAACGTCTCGTCGTCTATCCAGCAGCAGTTCGAAAGGTGGCTGGTTTCATCTGACTCGGAAGAACGACACGCTAGCCCTCACCCTCCCAGGGGATTGCACGATTGGGGGAGTCCTAACAAGTGGGTGGAATTAGAGACAACTAAACTTGAGAAAATGATCAAAAGAAAAAGTGATGCATCCTTATGTTGGAGAAATCATATTTACTCTGAGCATATGAGCATGTTTATGAGACAAACAAAGGTTGACTTTGATTTTGTTTTGCGTTTTTCCAATTTTCTCCCCAGTTTAATTTAGTTTAACCTGGTAACTAGGACTCCCACAACCACATAAAACCATTCAAACTGGAAGAGTAAAGGCCAGCACAGGCTTCCCCCAAGACAGGTGAAATACCAACAGGGCCATCACTGGAATTTTTCAGCCCCGTGAAAGAATTTAATATCGGGCCTCTGCACAAACCACCCACCAGCCAAGAAAACCTCATCTGTAATCTGTCCTGTAACAGTATTAACGTAGTAACAAGCAGAGTTATCAGCTCTGTGGGGCTTTGTAATAATGGGTACCATAGGAAGCTCTGTAAATAAAAACATACCTTTCATTGTAAAAACTGTGTGACTAATTGTTGGCCCTGCTTCTCCCTCTCAGCTTTCTTTTGCCTCGCTTTTAATTTTTGATATGGCGACTTCTTCAGTGACGACATGTCAAATCTACTGATAGTTCACCATCTGCTCTGCTTGTTAGCGCACCCACTGGAAAGCCACGAATCTAGCAAGCTCTGTTGCTGCAAAGTGTATGCAAGACTGAACCATGCGTAAAAATGGAGAAGCAAACCTCTAGTTTGTTTCATTTGTAACTTTATAATAGATAAAATTCTAATAATTCATTATAATTGGGTTTTCTGTCAATGCTGAGGCCTTGGAATCATCCTAACCCTCCCCCAACCCACCCCCTGACTGCTACCTCATACTGCTGCTACTGCAATGGCATTGGACAGCTCAACATGTTTGGAGGAGGACACCAAATCCCAATTCCTGTAACATCAGCTATCAGACGTCCACACTGGCTAGCGGTGTTTAAAGTGAATGGTTGGGAGAGGGAGGGCACCCAGAATCAGCGTCCGTGGTGGTGGACTCCAGGTCACAGATGGCTGGGATCAAACCCACAGTCTCCTGGTGATGGGGCCAATTCTTATATGGGTGGTAATGGCAGCAACTTCAACATTTTGCATTATTGAGGTTTGTACCATCAATTCTGAAACCTCAGCCACAACATCTAGTCTTAACCTCACTACACTGCATCATAACTGAAAGGCTACGTTTGTGCAGCATTAGAGGACATCGATTACCTGATCGTATATGGTGTAGTACATCACGTTACGCTCAGGAATATAACGATACGGCCGTTTGAGCTGGGAAGCGCACAGGGTTAATTACATTGTGCTGTTCACATTCATTTTGCTGTTCCCTATTTCAGCAACTTTGGTCTATAACAAACTGAAAAGATGGTGAAGATGAGCTGAGTGACGCTGAACCTGCAATTCACCCCAGCACCGCTTTGCATATTCATTACGCTGGTGCGTGGATGAGATTAAAAAGCTGTAAATTCATTACCACTTCATCTCCATGTCATGAATAATGGATGCATAATTGCAGTGACCTGCGATGAAGGTGATTTTTTTTTTTCTCTCTCCCTACCAATCTCCTCGCCATTTGAGATCAGGCGTCTTTATCCACATAGCAGAACTGAGGCGCAGGAAAGCCCACGGCATTCTCCACATAAACACAGTCACTCCTAAATAGGTCAGGCCGCTAAAACGCTCTGAAATGGCTGTAATTAAGTCTGCAGTGGAAGGTAGAGGGGTTGAGGGCAGAGATGAGTGTGGATTTCTATTTTGGTGAGAGCGAGAGGGGGGGAAAAGCTGAGACCGACTGCCCTACACACTTTAACCTTCCATGTAACCTTATATCTGACCTTACAGAAAACCAAACCCTGCAGAACTGAGAGCTACCATGTGGAAATATGCAG
This sequence comes from Arnoldichthys spilopterus, assembly GCA_037974385.1. NCBI lineage: Eukaryota > Metazoa > Chordata > Actinopteri > Characiformes > Lepidarchidae > Arnoldichthys > Arnoldichthys spilopterus. The sequence continues at coordinate 6,966,510 of JBBPDA010000132.1, read as the reverse complement.
CGAGGGCGGTGATCGGGGCTCGAGTGATGGGGGCAGGCTGTGTGCTGCTCTGGACGAGCGCTGCGGTGAGAGACAACTAAGATACTTACACACGGACAACTTGCATTCTGAGAGAGGTGGAAAAAAAGAAAGAAAGAAAGAGAGAAGTAGATACAGAGATAGAGAGAGAGAGGGAAACATGGGGTGAGCGCGATGATGAGAGAGAAAGAAAGAGAGGGTAGAGAGAGTAATAAAGACAGCGGGTGTGAGAGATAAAGAGATGGAATGGCAGAAGCAGAGAAAAACGGAGAAAGAGAGAGAGAAAGGGGGGAAAAAAAAGCAAATGAACACATCAGAGAGTGAAAGAGAGAAAAGGCTGTTTGGTGCTGTTGACATGCGGGGACTGAACAAGGCAATAGGTGGTGTGTCCATGCAAACAAGGGCCATGCGCTACACCCACACCCTACAACCCGCTCCTCTCTACCCCTCTCTGATCTTCTCTACTGCTCTTTACTGCTCTCTTCTCCTCTCTTCTCCTGCCTGCTGCTGAACTGGTTTCTCTGAGAGGATCAGGACCTGCTGCTATTTTAGGTAAAGAATAACTGTTTCTCGTGTGTTTATCAGAGCCTGAGACAGCCCGTCCAAAAGCTCAAACAAAGCCGTGTTCGAATGTATAAATAAAACCGTCACATCTGCAGTTTCACTCGTTCCCAGAACATTCTTTTACACAGGGCACAGCGGAGGGATGAGTGCAGGTGCAATAGGGAGAGCTGTGATCTCTTACCTTCGCCATCTGAGCCTGAACACCACTGGCCTTCAGAGCGGTCACTGCTTTCTGCGCAGACGCCGGGCTGTCAAAGTCCACAAAGCCATAACCTGTACACACACACACACACATGGTAAATATATAAAAACTATGTGCATTTATACCCACAGCTCAGATTGTAGATGTAGTTCAGTATTTATGTTATGTTTAATAGCACTATATTATTATGTATTAGCGCAAGATGGGCAGTGGTGGCCTAGTGGTTAGAGCACTGTGCTGGAGACCTGAAGGTTGCAGGTTCAAGTCCCGGCTCAGGCACTACTGAGGTACCCTTGAGAAAGGTACCGTCCCACTACTCTGCTCCATGTCTTGGAAGTCGCTTTGGATAAAAGTAAAGATGTAAAGATATCATGTATTTTGATATGAATTATTTCTTAGTCATAGCTTCTTAAAACAAGCAGCAAAATTCTGTGAAGTGCAGATTCTAAACCTTCAGTTAACACCACATTGGTGTTTAGAATTCGAGGTAAGGATGAGGGCTATGGCGAAAATGTCATTACACACTTGATATACGATATAGACCATAATATTTCATTTTTCTGTGGTTTGACAAGTGAGTACTATGATTTCATTCAGTATTTCCCATCCTCAGCGAGTAAAACCAGCTAACTAACACTAGCTAACTAACCGTTAGCTACACTAACTCCGCTTTATTTGCAATTAACAAGTTAGTCCATGTTCTTTGAAGGAATGGTCTGCCATGAAGCAAGTTCAGACAGTTTTCCATTCCGCGTGTAGTCAATCGGCCAAGACTTTGAAGATTTTGCTTCTTTAGTTTAGAACTAGAGCTACGGGGCTGCATGATTAAACAAACACTAGAAGTCATAAGTCACCTAAACCTCTCTTAACCTGCTCAAACCATATCCAGCTCTTCGTGAAGGTGGTGCAGACTGAAGCATGAAGCAACAGTTTTCCATTCCTTACACAGCCAATCGGCCAAGACTTTGGCGATTTTGCTTCTTTAGTTTCAAAACAGAGCTACTGGGCTACATTACTAACAAACACTAGAAGTCAGTGGTCACCCAATTCATCTGCCTGAAAACGTCCCTCAGCCTGCTGAAAGCACATCCAGCTCTTCATGAAGGCGGTGCAGACTGAGAAGAGCTAATCTAGAGTCAGGTGTTGTGATAGTAGCTGTTAAAAAAAGAGGAATTTGCTTAATGAGTCAACCTCCCCAGTTGTAGTGCTGTCTGAAATGACTGCATGTAGTGGTGAATGTGGCTCATTTTTATAGCTCACAGTAAGTCACACTGTGTCTTAACCACATCAACAAGTCTACACCACCTTCATGAAGAGCTGGATGTGGATTCCACAGTACACCACAGTAGCAAAAGTTGCACTTCAAACATGTCTTAACAGATGAGCGTAAACTGGATTTTCTTGCCAACTCTTGAACTGAATTACTGCCGATATCCACAACATGCTCAGATTACAGCACTGTGACATGACACAATTGATCAATGTACTGATATCACAGCAATAAATACTGTAGAGATTTTATTATTATTTGAATGTGCGACGAACAACTAGGTTGTAAGCAGCGTCTTGCTTTGCAGAATAAAAACATCTTTTGCATTTTTGCCTCATCCGTGCAGAAGGTGATTCGTGTGTAAATGTGAATTATTATCTAACTAAATCTAAATGTTAATGTAAATCATTATGTAACTAAGCATGTAATTACTTATGTAATTTTATCATTACCATCATTGCAAAACCGCAGCAGTAAGTCTTTATTAGCCATTCGGGTATTTAACACAACCCACCCCCAGACACCCACTTGAATGGCCACTGCTCAGAGTTGAGAGGTTAAGCCACCAGTGTTTCCTGCCTGTCTGCTACACCCCGACTCAAGCTGACAGTCTATGCTGCATGTGTTTGACCAAAAACACACATGCGTGCGGGTTCATAGGCGCGCACTCTCCTGTGGCGGCCCCGTCCAGTCGACAGATGTGGAGTTATGCAATGGAAGCCCCAATGCTATTACATCACAGCGCACCTGTCGGACATGAAACGAGCCGCATGGCTTTGAAGAGCCATGCGAAAGAGTCAGACGCCATCGCTACTTACCTTTGCACTTGTTGGTGGTCTTGTCCAGGATGGCTTTGGTTGACACGATTTTGCCATACCTTTGTAGAGCAAGAGAACAAAAGACAATGACAGTCTGCTTGAATGTTTTGAAGAGCAATAGTTAAGCCCCTCCTTCTTTCAGGAGGATCAGCTAAAATGTGTAGTGTGTCTACGGAGCTCCAGGGCTAATGTGGCTTATAGTCTACCAGTTATCAGCACGCCTCTAAGCAGTCAGGCACGCTATTGATTTGCATATGTGCAGCGTACAAATCAGAGGCAGAAGTTGATTGGAAGGTAAAATCATGCGATTGTTTATCATTTTATTTGGTTAGCATCATTTCATTTGAAATTACAGCTGAATTCAGCTTCTGGTTCCCACATAAAGTAACATTTTTGTTGATTTTCGACCTACTGTTATGTACAAAAATGAATTAAAGAACGTTGCATAGCTAAAACAGTAGTAGCGGCCTCTCTGAATCCCAAATCCTGTTTTAGACGATACTTCTGTTAGTTTAGAGATTACAAAATGAGATAAGTTTGCATGGTGTCTACAGAAATGGCCTTTAACGATGTCTACAGTGACACAGCAACAAAGGGGGTCGTGGGGTGGGGGGTGGGGGGGGTTATGCATCACTTACACAAGAAGGTGTTGCCTAAAAGCTGCATCCAACCATCTAAAACAACAAAAGACAGCAGTACAATGTGTGTGGGGCTGAGGGATTAGCAAAGCTAAAGACAACTATGGCTGTCTGAAGGTTAAGTGGAACCCCTTAAAAATAAAAGAAAATGAGGTACAATGCATGTATGCGTATGTGTGTGTGTGTGTGTGTGTGTGTGGGGGGGGGGGGGGTGCAGGCATCACTGATCTTCAAGGAATGGTTAAATAGCTCGCAGTGAATATTAAATAGCAGCTTTGCCTAAAATGCTAATCACTATTTTTAACTACTACATACCTGAAACACTCCACAAGCCCTGCAGTTTTGGAGATGCTCTGACTCAGTCGTCCAGCACTTGTAATCCTTACGCTAGCCCATTTTTCCTGCTTCCAGCACATCAACTGACTGTTCACTTGCTGTCTAATATATCCCACCCCCCTGACAGGTGCCACTGTAATGAAATAACTAGATATTCAAATGTTATTCACATCACACAATGTTAATTATGGTCATCTGAGGGCCAAAAAAGACCAGACCAGGTATGCAGGCTTCATGGTATGCAGAGTATTTTATAGCATAGCCCTGTACTGTATAATACTTCAAAAGTATTACACAATTTTAAAAGGACAATGACGGCTGAATAAATTGTATATACACTATCTTTCTGGGGGGCCAAATCAAATGTCCACGTTCCAACTTTGGCGCTCACTTTAGACAACCCTGTTTCGAAGGCCTTTACCTCTTCAGACGTCTGGTCCCAATCACAGTAATATTCTAAAAGGGGCATTTTTCACATGGGGCCACTATGAATGACTCTTTGAGAACAACTCCGCATGGTTCTAGGCGTGCAGTTTTGTTGACACTCATTTGAGTACATAAGCATCCCTTAGCCTCACTGGATAACCAGAGAGGCAAACCCCCAATTATTTCTTGGCCAAACCACTGGGATAAGGGGGGAGACTGTTTAAATCGGATTTCGCACATGTCTCACTCCCAGCCTATTACCCCTTGACAGTTCCACTGAGGGAACACACCTTGTGCAGCCGGAATGTAAGCGTGACTTTGTGAAGTCATGGTCAATGTCACGGCGCCACACAAAGCTCTATAAAGTGTTCCCGTGATCCGCTCCGGCTTTACGGCTGCGTGTTGCCGGTCTTCTCTCATTTAACATGCATTTACCACGTCCTGTCGTCATTTGCATGCAGTGTTTATGAGGGTCACTGCAATGGGGAGACGCTGTGTTCGCTGAATAATGAATGCTATTGTGCTCAGCCTGCTTTGCATATCTCGAGGAGAGTTTGCTGCCGTGCTGGTACAGAGATGTAGGAGATATATGGCTGTAGCTGCACGTATGTGCCTATTGATTAGATGCAGGGCTTGGAATCCCAGGGGATTGGGGGGGGGGGGGGGGGAGTGAGAGAGAGAGAGAGAGAGAGAGAGGGAGAGAGGCACCCCTTCCCCTGGCATGTGCTTGCAGTGTAACCTGAGAGTTCTCCTTGTCTGCCCTGCGCAGCACTGGCCGTGCTCCATAATGCTAACGGCCTCTCCCTCTGCCTCTCTCCTCTGGGTCCTAATGCACCACAGACAAATACGGCCACATCTATCCCATCTACAGCAGCAGCCCAACACAAAGCCGGCACGCACGCACCAGCGACGTCGGGCGCTTTTCATCCGAAGAGCCATCAAAAGCGAGAAAAAAACACTTCTAGCTTATTCATCTAAAATGCTCTTTGGTGCTGTCAACTGTGTCGACGGCGCTTTCATCGATATGCTGTCGCCTAGATCACATGACTGATCAGATGTTAACAGCAAAAATATGGATCTGAAATAAAGTTGCTTCTTTCCCCCCAAATCTGCTCTCACAAATACACAAAAAACACACTGATCAGCCACAACATTAACACCGCTAACCGCTGAGGTGAATAACAATGATTATCTTGTTGCACTGGCACCTGACAATGAATGGGATACATCAGGCAACAGCGCCTGAATTTCATTTGTTACAAGCGAAAAACTGAGCAAGTGCAAGGACCCGGTTGAGTTTGACAAGGGTCAAACTGCGTTGGCATGGTGACTGACTCGGAGCATCTTCAAAATGGCAGGTCTTGTGGAGTGTTCCAGGTTTGCGGTAGTAAGTGCGTACCAAAAGTGATCCCAAGAAGGACAACCAGTGAATCAGGGACAGGGTCATAGGCACCCAAGGCTCGCTGATGTACGAGGGAGTGGCAGCTAGCATGTCTGATTCAAAGAAAAGCTGCTGTAGCACAAAGCGTTCATACTGATAGTTATGAGAGAAAGGGGTCAGAACCCACAGTGCACGACAGTCATAACTGGTTTAGCAGCATGAGGGGGACCTATTCAATATAAGGTAGGTGCACATCAGGACAGGTCGAGAACTGTAATAAGGTTTGGCTGAGTGATGTATTTCCCCAGCTGATGCTTGTTGGAATAATGCTTTGGAAATGTGTATGTGAGTTTCTGTCAGTTGTCCTGAATGCTTTATATAGCTTTACGAATGCCGTCCTTCAGGAAAGTGTCCCTGAAATAACACCGTTACCATTCTGGGGGAAGGATCAGGTGTAGGCCACCTGCACAACAATGTTAAACTTTGTGTTAGTGACTGCAATATATGTTATTTGTGTTTGTGATATGACTGCAATATATCACACCAGTGGTGGGCAGTGGTGGCCTAGTGGTTAGGACGCTGCCTTTAGGACCTGAGGGTCGCAGGTTTGAGGCCCTGGGCACTACTGAGGAACCCTTGATCAAGGTACTGTCCCGCTACACTGCTCCCCAGGGGCTGTTGATAGCTGCCCGCTGCTCCACGTGTGCACGTGTGATGGGTTAAATGCAGAGGTTGCATTTCGTTGTGGTGCTTAAGTGTGTTCACAATGACAACTATTCACTTTCACCAACATGGTTATTGCCAAAGAAGAGTAAATGAAAGGCAGTTATTGGTTTGGTGTAGCATACTGAATGAAAGTGGAACCAACAGACACATTTAAATCAAGTAATCTAATGCACTTAGGTCCGAAAAAATATTTTTTTTGGCAGAAAAGGGGGCCTTGGTGGAAAAAATAAATAAATAAATACATAAAATAAAATATATATATATATATTGAAAATAACAGCATTCAAACTACAATGGAGATGTTTGACCAGTAAACGTGTTCATCCCTACATCTATATATGCTAGCTCCAACTCCGGGCATGGCTTGTTTAATAGGGCAACGCTAAGCTCGGTCTATTTGAAGCATTTCGCTCGAAGCAATGCAGCTCAGACATGCAGCCTTCCTTTTCTGAGCACAGTGGACCGAAGAGCGGCCATGTGTGAGGGCCGAGTGTCACGGTCAGCCAAGCACCATGACTGTGGTGTATGTAGCAAGGGCTTGACCCTTGTGCCTCTGTGAGTAACTGGCACTCTTCCTGGCTTTAGTAGGGGGATGGAGTCCGGTTTACAGCACTAGTGCTGTTTGCTTTCACTATGATGCTGTTTGAGCCCTGTGAAGTCAGTTATGACAATAATTCGATATTAAGAGGCTCCTGAGTGGCACTGCCATCTGTGGACAGGAGTCCAAGACAGTATAATTGGCTTTGGCCTCTGTGGGTGGGTAAGATGGCCCTCCCTCTCCCCCATCACTCAAGCATGATTCTAGCCAGCACAGGCGTCTGCAAGCTGAACTGTACGAGAAGATGCAGTGGTTGGCTTCACGTGACATGGAAGTAACATGAGCTAGCCTTCACCCTCTGTGTTGGTGTTATCATCATGTGAGGGGGATGGAGAAGACTAATTGGTCAGAAAATCAGGAAAACTTATATTCAATAATATACATGCATTAGTAGGAGATATGTTATTATGGTTTGTCAGTTTTTCTGACATTTTTGTAATTGTTTGACATTGATTTGATAGATCTGTAGACCTGAACCTGTCCATTTGCAATGTGGGAAAATACTTGTGTTACTCAATGTGTAGTTAAATATGTAATTGCATCATCATTAAGCCTGTCAAAATTAACATAACAACCGTGTATTAACACATGATTGGTAAAATTAAGGCCATTGTCATGTTTTTACCCTTCAAACCTTTAGTAGTAGCTCTAGGCTGAAGCCCAGCTGCTCGTGTGCTGTATGAAAACTGAAAACTATGTTTAATCTCAGGAAAGCATGCAATTTTCATGTTCACATGTTCACACACAACATCTTTTTTTATGTCAAATTTGAGCAAATAATATATGTGATTAATCATGATTAGCTTCACAAAAATAATGCCACTAATTGTGACGAATTATTACAAAATGAAAATAATAACCATTCTGAAAGTTGGCTCGCCTGCATGGGCTTTGATTTTTCCTGTTCCCGGGCTCACGGTTCATGATGTTTGTGTAAAATGCCGCTTTCCTACATAATAAAGCAGGATGTCGTGGATGCTCCACGGCTTTAAAAGTAATTACCCTTGCAAACATCCCCTTTACCAGCTGGTGCTATAGCCTCAAGAACACCTGACATATACATTCTCTCTCTCTTGTTCAGTCTCTTCTCTCTTTCCCTCCCTCGCCTATTCCCTCGCTCCCTCTGCCTCTCTCTCTCTCTCCCTCTCTCTCTCTCTCTCTCTCTCTCTCTCCCAGCTGTTGCCCTTGTTTGTCTTTCTCTTTCCCCTTGGGCTCAGAGTTTCCTGTAGGGCTGGGCAGCCTCATCGAAAGCCATTTCTTCCAGACTGCTGCAAGAGAGGGCCTCTCTCTGGCTTCGGTTCCTCACTTTTCTCTCCACCTCTTCAGCTCTGCCCTTCAATAGACGTTTAACATTTTAACTTTTGGCCCATTGTCTTCTGGGAAAGCATCTTTACAACGAAATCTGGCTGAGCCACACTGATTCGAGACAAACAGTCTCTTTCCTGGATTAGGACCTCACTTCAGCAATGTCTCCAACTCGACGAAAATCACAAGGTCCGCACAATGAGGGCAGACACTTAAATCATGGCAACTATAGTTGTTTCAATTCCCTTTCCATGCTACACTCAAACAAAAGGGCCTGAGACGCACCTCTTCAGCAGTGTGAACTGCTTTTGTTTCCCTCAAGAACCTTTGAAAGAACAACTTATACCAATTACATGCGAAACGAATTCCCCAAAAATAAATTGGTAAAAGTCTCAAAGCACATCAATGAACCTTTAAAGAATCATCAAGGAAGCTTTAAATACCAATGAATCAAAGCCTTTCATGAACATTTTACACCTTCAGTGTGTTGAGTGGAGCATCTACCATTGCGCATGAGATGGCATGGTCAAGACAAGAAGGATGCAACACGGAATGAAATGTATGGCTCTAAAATGCTCGAATGAAGGAAATTCTTCAAGGCCCCTTGGCTGCAAAAGCAGCGGCTGGGGTTTCTTGTCAGACCCCTCCTTCGCTTTCTCGCCGTAAATGGAAGTGAGGCTTATGGTGGGAGGAAAGAGAGGGAAGGAGGGAGGGAGGGAGGGAGGGAGGTTAAGGGGAGGCGCAATCATGCCTACTTGTTGGAAAGGCTTAGGGCTGCCAACTAGAAAGTGCTTTGTTTGAAACCCAAACCCCTGTTGACTTTACCACAAGTTACTGCCTGCTACAGCCCTTCATTCCACAACAGGGTCATCTGAGCTAAAGGTAAGGGACATGGGCTCACTGACTGTGGCATAATGAAACTGCGTTAAATTAAAGAAAGGCACAATTAATCTTGGAGGCAACAATGCACAAACATAAACTCTGTATTAATGAAATCAATATGCCGCATACCTGCAAGAGATCAAGTGTATTTCATTACTGCCGGAGTTCGAGCTGCCAAAGGTGCGTTTCTTTTCTGCATGGCCAGGTTCAGTTCAGGACAGTTTGAATCTCCCCGTTCTCCACCCAACCTGAACTAAATTCACATCAGTCTAAATGATCAAGCTGCCAATTCCAGCCAATTTCTTCAAAAGGGAGGAGTCCTCGGTCACAGATACCGCACAGTCAATGCATTCTTTTGAGTCTGTTCATGTCTGGGCTGTTTCTTGTAGTGACCTGGATCAATCTGCCAACAGCATCGATTTCTCCAACCTCAGCAGAACCATCATCCTTTATAATTACAGTTCAGGCGTCTTTTCTTTATCTATTAGCTTCTAATCTTGATGGTGTGCCGCATACAGTTGGCCACCAATGGTCACATTGCACATGGAACTGATGTTCTAAAGGGAAAAGTAGTACGGAGCATAAATATGACAGTAACTTTGAATACGCAATCATTTATTGGCCGAATTCAACATTTTGACAAATAAAAACATACAATATGGCCTTTCTTCAATACTCCACTCTTTCTTTTCTTGATCTAGATTTTTTCCACTTTTCCTTGCAGAACATCTAGTACAATCTGAGATTGAGAAGAGATTTTTTTACTCCAGATCTTCAACAGTTCTTCTTAATCTTCAAATCTTAATGCCATCTCAGAAACGTAAAAATTATAAGCATAAAGTGTTCAGAGATATTTTATCGCCTCCACTTGCTTTGTAGTAGTCAATTCCCTTTCATTTCAGATCTTCAGTCACCCGCTTAGATGAGCCTACAGCTGTTAAGTGTAAGCAAACCCAGAGAGATCTGAAGGGTCATGTGATGTATTATACTCTGGAATTATCTACTGAATTATTTTAGGGCCTAATAAGTCAAATAAGCCCTGAGAGTTTAGAAAAAAACACAACTGTAGTGGATCTACTGAAAGGGAATGCGAACTTTAGCATGTGTCATCATTTATTTTAGTTGCTCAATATGTTAAATTCTGCAAATAAATTAAAATTATGCGTTGACATTTGTAGAAATGTGTCACATATAATTATATTTCACACATATTTTGTATCATCGTGGTACCCAAACTTTCAAAGGTGTACAGTTAGAGATCTCTTTCCATAGACAGTCTCCATGTGACGGTGCCTAAAACACTAAGGCACAGCACATGCTAATAAGCCACCATATCACTATTGAGAATCACCTCATAATGGACGGACCGCGTAAGAAGTGGCTGATAAATGGGGATGGGAGAATCTGTTGGACAGTCAGTAATTTGAACTGACCTATCTTTGCACCGGTGTGGTAAGTGTACATGATAAAATGGCCAGTGATTGTAGCTACATATCACTGTAAACCAGGGAGCATATTATTGCAGGTTAAGTTGAAAACAATGCTGGTTATAGTTTAAATGACCATTACACTCACGGTTGACAGAGTTTAACCAGGTCTTGGTCTGTGGTGCCAGGATGGAGGCCACGAATGTAGAGGTTCGTTTTGCTTAGCTGGTCACCTCCACCACTGCTTCCATTGCTGCTGGTAATGGTGTTGGGACTGGGCGGCGCCATCTGTTGGGTGGAGGACACATACGCCTGCTAAAAACAAAAATACAGAAAAAATGAAGAAAGACTGGGCACCACCCAAGAGATACAACAGAAATGTACACAGACGCGAGAGCAGGGGAATTCTGGGGTTATATTTATGCAGTAGAGCTTTAGGACATAGATTAACAATGTGAAAAGTGTTAGAAGTGAATTCTTAGCCAGTAACGTGCTTGCCATTGTATTAGACACACTGACAGAGGCTCCATTGGAAAAGCTGAAAAGGGGCTATCACATTATGCCAGTTTACATAAAAGAGACCCTTGTATCCAGTGGATTGCAACACAGTTCATAGCGCAAGTTCAAGACTTGACACAATTGGTCAAGATGCTGAAAACACAGTGCATAACGTTCTAAACTATTTAGCTGAAAGCACGTCATTCTGTTCCCATACTAGGGTTGGTTACCAAAGTCAGTAGTTTGAAGGGGAGCGACCCAATTACGACAATACTACAGAGAACTGATTCACGTTAAATCTTTTATTGCAAATTTCGATACCAGAGAGCGAGGCCAACACAGACACATCACAGTGGGCGCTCGCTGCAATATTTGCAATGTGAAATGCAAAGCTGGCCATGGCAACTCATCTAGCCTGAGAAAAAACCTGGTTAAACACAAAATATATGTAAAACTGAGGACTGTAGCATATTTGATATACCTGAGAATCAGCCCAAAAACCAAGTCCCCCGCATGTTAGCAGCAAAGAGGTTGAAACCTCCATGGATGACGAAACTTTAAGTGAGGCATGGAGAGCTTTATCAACATCTTCATGTAATTGATTAGCTGGCTGTTGGAGGGTATCACGTCCTTCCTCCGAGACACACTTTTCTTTTTGGGGGTGTATTTTTACAACTGAAAAGTTTATTTATTGTTTCTACGGAGACTCCAAAGTACACAAAGAAGTATTGGATCGATAACAGTACTGACTTTTAGGTCTCGGCACTGGTACCAATATTGGTACAGGTAGTAGTGGTACCTAACCTTACTGTTTAAGCCCCAAATGCTTGTTCCAATGCTTAAACTGACTGATCAGCTCTGAGGATCTACAAACTCACACAAATGAGAAGGTTACCATAATGTAATAACTTACACCGATCAGCCATAACATTAACACCACTGACAGGTGAAGTGAATAACATTGACTGTCTACTTATTTCATTACAGTGGCCAATGTCAAGTGCGATATATCAGTCAGTTCTTTAAGTTGTGGTGCCGAAAGCAGAAACAATGGCCACCGTGCGGATCTGAGCCGCTTTGACAAAAGGTTTTATTGTGATGGCTAGATGACTGAGTCGGAGCATCTCCAAAACGGCAGGTCTTGCGGAGTGTTCCAGGTATGCAAAAGTTAGCACCTACCAAACATGATCCAAGGAGGGAAAACTGGTGAATCAGTGACAGGTTCATTGGCACTCAAAGTTCACTGATGCATATGGGGAGTGAAGGCTGGCCTTTTTACATAGAAGGCATAAGAAGTGAATGTTATGATAGAAAGGGGTCAGGACACCACAGTCAGAGCTGTTTCAGCAGCACAAGGGGACACACTCAATAATAGGCAGGTGGTGTTAATGTTTTGGCTGTTTTGTTTTCAGTGTATAACTTATTACACTGCGCTCAGCTCAAATATTCCAGTCTATTTGTCTATTGTAGCCTTCTTTGACAAAGGTTACACCAAGAACTGTGAAATACTGTGCAGCCCCAACACAAACCCAGGTTTTGTTTATGTTTATATTGTTTGGTGTAAGAATCATCCAAGCATTTCATAATCAAAGCCCTTGCAATTGTTCTCATATGTGTGACTGAAAGGGGCCTGGCCACCCCACACACATTTTCTTCAGAAGGCTCTGCTTACTTTTCCAATTAACTCCTCATCAGTCACAGGGGCAGGCAAGGATGGAGTATTTCATTAGACAGGCCTGTGAAATCAGACCACGGACAGGGAACAATGGGCCAGTTTAATTCAGGCCTCAAGATCACTGGTTTTGGCTGTGGCTGTTTGAAATTAAAGGGAAGGCATGCTTCCAGCTTCCAGGAAAGCTGGCAGAAAGGTTTAGGCAGGCACTGGACACATTGGTGGTCAAGGGGAGAGCTACTCCCCGCCACAGTCGCGCTATCTAACGTTCCTTCGTTGTTTCCTGGAACCAGCAAAAGGGTAGTGACTAAAATCGAAAGAGAAAGTGGAGAGTAAAGTCACCAATGAATCATTTCCTTTCAGCTTCATGGTTATGAAGTGTCATTATGATCGTTGTGTAATCACAATTACCTGGTAGGAAACAACCCCTCAGTCGAGAACTTCAACCCTCCTCCAGTGTTTCCACTCCGTATGTTTTCATGCTGACTGGTAGGACGTTCAATGTAAAGAGTGCAACAATCAAAATCAGAGAACATCTGAAAGCTTGAAGTCAAGTCATTTCTATTTCTATAGCACTTTTTACAACTGACGTTGTCACAAAGCAGCTTTGCAGAATCTGAGTCCGAGCCCCTAATGAGCGACAGAGGCCGGGAAAAACTACCTGAGTTGTAGGAAGAAACCTTGGGAGGAACCAAGGCTCAGAAGGGGAACCCATCCTCCTCTGGTCAACACCGATTACTCTTCTGATTGCTTTACAGTTTATAATTAGTTAAATTAAAAAAAAGCAAAAAAAAAGCATTTATTTCTATAGAAACTTACTAGAACAGTGTTAACACTTTCTTTAATCAACACATAACGGTGTTTGAACTGTCAAGTCTAGAATAAAGCCCAATAAATCTGTTCTTAATAGAGTTTGAAGGGTTTGAGGTATGAGGGTTGCTCTCACCGAACACGCCATTGTACTGCTGACCTTGTGTTAAGCTATGTATGATTCATAAAACTGAAGTGAACTGAATGATTGCCAATGTCTGCAAACATCCAGAACGAGGAGCTCTCACTGACGTCCTCGTAATTAAACGGCAACGAGGAAATGCCACGTTTGACCCTCATTCAGAGATGCAACACCATGCATCAAGCTAAAAATAATATTTACTAAAAAAAACGAACTGTTCAATGTTAGAAAACTACAGCTAAGCCCTGCCTCCTCACTTCTGATGCAAACTAAAACACAAGTCCATACCAATTTAAAAAACGAGCGCCAGCCAGTAACATTCGAACGTCGTATCTCATCCACATACAGAACACAAGACTATTCAATGATGGAGGAAAACACTGTTCCTCACCATCGCCATCAGTGGTGGAATGCTCAAAGCTTGAACTTTTCTCAAAATGTCAAAGCCATGTATTACAAATGTACAGTCCTTCTGTACACACTTAGTGTGCCTTCTTACATTTCTGTGGAACTTAAAGCACTCAAGGGGACACACCAGGATCTCCCAGAGAGGTCATTCAGCTGCTTTCTGTTCTAATGGTTAAATCACACAAAAGGCCAAACTAACACCTCTAGGTGTTAAAAATTTGCCACAGCAAGTCCCTGAGTCTGAGATGGATCTAAAAACTTGGGTGCAACACCAGGTTTGATGTACATAGACTGTATGAAGAGAGCACCTACTGAGTCTTACACTACAATACTGTTCAATATATAAGAACACAGCCCATTCGCCCTTATAAGCATGGTTGCCGGTGTGACCATGGAGATTAGCATCTGGTTCGGGTAGGCTCCAACATGCAGGCGGGTTTAGCTAGTGTGGCCCTGCACCTGCTTCTTAATTTTCCATTCCATTTTTCCCTTAAGCCCAGGAGCTTTCTCTTTGCAGCAATCCTCAGGGCTGGCCCAGCGTAGCTTGCTGCTATCACTTAGCGAGCTACACTAGCTGTGTATGTTAGCAAACACCATTCCTTGTTTACATCTTACGTCAGCAGGAAATGGTGGGAGTCAAACTGGCATATTTTTCCACCCGTTTTCCACTGGCATATTTTCCACCTGTTTTCAGTGCAGGCTCTCTTAATTCATCTAGTTTCACAGTACTCCCCTCCCCTTCTCGGTGGCACCAGCCGTAGCGCGCTTGCCTTGTGAACATGGCAGGTTTGAGCCCCGGGTGGGGAGGCGGTGTCCCTTAGCTCCCCAGCATTTGGTTCCCGTTCTAAAACCATGCGTCAGCAGCTATGCTACATATCCACCATGACAAAAGGCTAGTCTATTGGAAGGTCACAGCACAATCATGCAGTTGGTTTTTCTTTCAGTTTCCTATCAGGTTCCTTTTCAGGTTTTTCTATCAGTTTGACAAGCAGAATTTTTGCTATTATTTTGTTTATATTTGTTTGTCATATGTTATTTATATGACACCTTATATAAGCATTTATTATATGTGTTATATGCTTTTGACAGCTTCTTTATATTGATCACAGAGCTGCTTTTATACATGCTGCAAGTTTTACTATGTATGAAACTAGCAAATGAGCATGCTTCTGTACCAGATTTGATATACCGAAGAACCGGAAGCGACAATTGTGATTTCTTTTATCAACACTTCCTTAGCCTCACTTATAGCTCAAAGAAACATTCAGCTGGCTGCACGCACGCACACATATTACACAATGTACAGCTTTAAATAAAGCATTTAAAAGCATTCACTCATAGAGGACATCTCATCAACGTTGACGTCAAATCCTGGTTCAGTATGCTTCCGTCCTCCTCGCTTCACTCCTCTCCTCTCCAGGTTGGGCTTGTGCATGGAGTCTAATTGTGGTCTGAGCTTGTTAGTGTCCAGCGTTAATCCCTCTCATGTGCTGGGTGCAGTGTGAAGCCACTGCCTCATTAAGACTGCTCCACTCCGCTAGCTTTAACCTCAGCGTGAGAGAGCCGTGACGACTGAAACGCTCCTCCCCACCAAGCCCATCTGCGCTGCTCAAGGTGAGCTGCAACACGACTCCGCCGCTCAAAACCACGCGCTCAACGACCACGCACAAGTGCATAATCGGCATATATGCCTCTGCCATGCTGGATGCTGCATTTTTGCAATTAGTGTATTGCAGACTCCGGAATGTGCATAGGGCTCACAGGCATGTGGTGGAATTCAATTTTAATTGCTTGTTGAAGCAGAGGAAATCTGCTCGGCGTGTCAATTTGACTGTGTGACATTCATTCAGTTGACCTTTTTTTTATGATTTTTCTCCTTCTCTTCTTTGAAACGGACGAAGGCCTGGATGATTTGTCTTGTTCGCTGGTTAAAAACAGTAAAAGGGCCTCAGTAAAAAAACTGCATTTGTAAGCAGAGGACGTTACGTTTTATACCACGCTTAGTTCCAACAGCACAACCTGATGAGAAATCTGCTGTTACCTACCTGTTTAAGAGAACAACCCATCTCTTTTTCACCATCACTGGATCATTTCACTGACCAACCGTTGCTAGGGATTCGCTTTACATTGCAGCTGACGGCTGGTCATTTTTTTTATTTCTAGCGTATTTCTAGCGTACCAAAAAACGTAGAGAACTTTTCACAGCCTAGAGATTACATTTCACACTGCAGGTCGTTTGGTCCGATTCTGAAGAAGAGTGCGATGGTTAATCTGCATTATGCTGCAAGAACAGTCAGCAGCCACAGAACAACTGGTAACTTCATTTTAATGTGATTCATTTCATTAAACTCATTTTTTTTCACCTTTTATTTCCCCAAAAATTTTTTCCAAGGGCCAGTTTCTCCAGTTCTGCATGATTACATTTCATTATTATTATTATTATTATTATTATTATTATAACCTCTCTAATTAATATCTGTCTCTTTTAAATTGCAATTCCAATATAAAAATAATACATCGTTTAGCTCTACTAACAACTTGGACTGTGAAACGTTTTATAGACCAAGTGCAAGAAAACAACATTCAGGTAAATGTGGTAAATCATGAAAAAGCGGAGCCGACACCCCCGCAGCTTCATGGCTCTAGCCGGAAGGCGGAAGGAACCACCAATATTAATAAAGCATGTCACATATAAAACACTGGGGTTGGGGTTCTGTCCTCTACTGTTTCCCTTATTTAGTAGAACGACGGTATAAAATGTGTAATATATAATATACATATTGTATATGTACACATATGATCATGTCCACGTATCGTTCAAATATTTTGACAACTATACCAATATCGAGGAGATAAATTTGATACTGACTTCTGAGCAAAACTTTATGACAAAGCAACAATAAGTGACGCTGTAACAGACCAATCAAAAAGCGCTGTCATTGCTTACAGAGTGCACAATAGAAAGCAAATCTGCAGTTCAGATTTTACAACATTCATCCTATTGTCTAGATCGGCCAACTCCTCATACTCTATCAGCCATAACATTAACACCACCTGTCTAATACTGAGTAGGTCCCTCGTGCTGCTGGAACAGCTCTGACTGTGGTGCACTGTGTGTTCTGACCCCTTTCTATCAGAGTCAGCATTCACTGTTTAAACCACAGTAGCTCTTCTGAGGGATCAGATCAGACAGGCTAGTCTTCGCTCCCCATATGCATCAGTGAGCCTTGCGTGCCCATGACCCTGTCGTCAATAAACCACTTGTTCTTCCTTGCATCACTTTTGGTAGGTACCAACTACTGCACACCTTGAACATTCTGGAGATGCTCTGACTCGTCGAAGTGGCTCAGATCCTTGTCCTTTTTTCTGCTTCCAGCACAACTTCAAGAACTGACTGTTCACTTGGTGTCTAATATATCCCACCCCCCTGACGGGTGGCACTGTAATGAAGTAACAAGATACTCAATGTTATTCACTTTAGCTGTCAGTGGCTGATAACACTGTATATTGTAACAGATAAAGGTGTATATTCAAATTTAGTATTGGACGGTGAATTTTCACAATTATTGAGCACAACAAAACAACAGCATTAACTCCACATTCATCTTCATTAGCTCTCAGTAACCCTGAGGGTCTTTACAACACCACCTACCAGGCATCTCCTTCAGGTTTGCCCTCAGCAAACTATAGCTGAAATGCTGAACACATGTCACATTGTGTATAGACATTCTTCACAGTCCAGAGGCGCACTAACTCTGAGATTTATGCCTGTGTTCTCGCAGGCCGTGATGGTTCATCGGCCACTCTGCATTCCGGCTGCTCTGTGTCTTCCTGCTTGCCTTTACTGGGCCAGATTTTGTTCTGTGTGATGAGCTGCAGAGCAAACTCTGGTCAACAACAAATCAATAGGAGCAAACCATGTCCGGTACATCTCAGGCTCTGGCTAATTCAATCAGGCAGGCTGTCTCTGCATCGTGCACACGTGAAGGCTCTATCTTCAGAGATGTGTGATAACAACAGCATACGAAGACATGTGCCCACATCCCTCTCTGTGAGACTACAGATCTGCTGGGACAAGACCAGGTGCCGCAATGGTTTGACTTCTAAGCACAATCTTCAGTCTTTCCAGACGCAGCTCTTTTAAATCATCTGGCCCAAAAAGTAAAAAAGTTCATGCTCTGCTGGCCCAAGTTGGTGGTAAGTTGGTGGTATGTTCAAACCCCAGTGTTGCCACAGCCATCCATGACCAGGCGTCCAAAAGAGCATAAACTGGCCTCACTCTCTGGCTAGGAAGGAAGGCCATCTCTCCCTCCCAATCACTCAGTTATCTTGGCCAAAGTGGGCATCTGTTAGCTAATGCAGCAGAATTGGCCACTACTATTCTTCACTATTTGTGTTGAACTTTCCAGTGATGTTGAATTTGGAAAATATCTCAGGAAGCGCACACCCCCTCCCCAACTCGCTGGTCGATCTCTCTGTCCCGATCCAAGCTAAAAAAAAAAAGCAGTGCACTTCCTAAAGCATCCGTTAGAATGAATGTGCTGCAGCAAGACCCTCGAAAGCCTTTGATTATAGCTTCAGGACCTTGGGATGGTAGAGTAGGTGGGGCAAAACAATCCTTTCTAGATTTTGTTGTAAATTTAATACCAGGGTGCCACAAATAAGCAGATAATGCAACGTGCAAACAGTGTAAACCACACTAACATTGGCCTGAGTGAGGCATGGTTCTCTCAGTCTAGTCAGGTTATAAAGGAGTAAGTATTTACCCAAGACTGCGGTGTCTGGTAGACGCAGATGTCCGCACGAGTGTAGTGGACACACGAGACAAATATGAAGGACACACATTTCATACATGAAAGGACATTTCACAATGCTTTTCCCAAGTGTGCAAAAGTCTTAGACACCTATGTTAATAGTTTAAAGCCATTTATCTGAGCGGCGAGTTTCTTTCTGCAGCAAAAACACAAGTGAACATTAGAACAAATGCAAATAAACAGGACAGCAGCAAAAAGAGTGAAGATTTGTTTGTAAAAAATAGCTGATGTTGTACGAGCTGGACAGAAAAACTCGAGATTTCTCCTCCATGTCTCCAGTCAGTGTATGGATGTGTGTAAAATTCCATCAGCAACTGATTTCATCTAATGAAGGACTGATTGAGGCCAAACCAGCGATTTGATGGAACCTACAGGTAATACTGGGTGTCCACTAGGAGAGCTCTGGGAATGGTCAAACCCAACAAATTGACCAATAAAATCAGTGTTTACTGTGTCACTGCTATTTGTGTTTATTCTAACATTAGTGGTTTTTTTTGAGAAAACAAAAACGTACTGACAAACAGCTTTTAATGATCGTTTTCTCAGGGGTCTAAGACTTATGCACAGTATTGTTTCTATTCATATAAGACACATGTATAGTATTCAGTTGTGCTTTGACTATTGCACATAACTTCAACTGTTATTAAAAGCAAAGGAAACTCCAAGAAAAGTACACGATTCCAAGAAACGGTCAGAAACGTGAAATTTCCCAATGTAAATTTATAGCCATATCGTCCACTACCAGCCAACATTCGTGTACTACACGTCTATAAGTTCTCTGATGGCGTTTCACTACAAGCCGATACCAGGCCTCACACCGTCTCGTCAACTGAATTCCCACTGAGAAGTGGACGGGAACCAAGCTAGTAAATCACACCAAACCAGCAGGAGGAACCGGGAGATGGCCTGGGAACGTCTTACGAAACGCGTGGAAGAATGTGTCTCAATAATCTCGGTGAACCGCAACATATTTAATTTCAGAACTGATGCGACTGAACACACTTGGATTAATAAAGCAAAGGGGGAGTTAATGAAAAGCAGAGCGATGAACAGAGCGAGAGAGAGAAAAAAAAAAACACCCAATCCCTCCACGTCTGCCTCCCTTCCTCCCCCTCTTGTTAAATCTACAGACGAGGGGCTGCGCTGTTACTGCCCGTTTCTACGGTCTTCCCCTTCGTGCGACTTAGGCACTTATCGAGCTGTCAGGCCTGTCAAATATCTGCAAAAAAAACAAAAAAAAACAAAAAGAAAACGCCACGGAGAGAGAGAAACTGACTCTGCAGCGGCCGACACCTCCAGATATGAGCACATTGTTTGAGTTGGGAATTCCAAGAATTCCGAGTCATTAATCTGAGCAATCCGCATCCCTGCCAAGCGAGCAGCGAGGAGCCGAAAACGCAGGGTGCATTTCGGAGCTCTACTCTAAAGCCCTCTTCCGCCGGCCTGTCCCGTACAAGGACAAACCAGCTTGGCCTTTTAACCCCTTAAACCCTCCGTTGAACCTTCTGTTACATAACGTGGTTATCATCGGTGCATCATGATGCTTGTCCAGTCAACCAGTCAACCGTATACCGGACTGGATCCACATCCAGAAGTCCACCCCAGCTCTTGGAGAAGCCGAGGGCCGACGAGATCGTTCTCACCTGAGTTTTAGTCTATTTAAACGGGAAGTAAACGGACTGTAGCTGCGATACCCAGCCTGTTTTTTGTGGACGTTACTCTGTTTATTTAGACTCTCAACTTTGGTATCTTGATTTGGATTTTAGATTATGGATTGAACTTTTTAAACGCCGTGTTTGAGCCTTGTGTGATTCCTTACAGTAAAATCGTTGAATGCTTGAATCGATTTTATCGGCATGAGGCTGAAATCAGCAGAAAAGGAACGAATCCAATCCTGGAACCTTCTCAAATGACACATGCTATTGTTGGTTGTGTGCTTCGTCCTATGGGCTGGTAGTGTTTGAGCAGTTTCAGTACATTCTAAGTGCTTTAATTCAACAGCAAATGTGACATTTGTGTTTTTGATTAGATTTGGCCAGTTTTTAGGGTGGAAAAAACTTGGGTGTAGTTTTTATTTATTTATTTATTATGTGTGAAAGTGACTATTTGTCATTGTGAACACACTCAAGCACCACAACCAAATGTGACCTCTGCATTTAACCAGTCACGCGTGCACACGTGGAGCATTGGCAGCCACCAACAGCGCCCGGGGAGCAGTGTAGTGGGACGGTACCTTGCTCGAGGGTACCTCAGTGGTGCCCGGGACCGGGACTTGAACCTGCGACCTTCAGGTCCCAAAGGCAGCGTCCTAACCACTAGGCCACCACTGCCCCCTATTCCGCTACAAGATAAGCAGCATCTCCGGAAACATTTGAGTAGTTGGTGCATTTTAAAATGCATGCATAAAATAAATGTGAATTACAACACAAGCAACAGTAGAGTGTAAAACATTTACTACGCTGCAGGTATCTATATATGTTCTCAGCGTGTTGAAGAGACTACAGCTATTCACTCCTATTCATATCTTCACTTATTCATTCGTTTACCTATTCACTGTACTGAACGCATCCTCTACAGCTGCTACATCACCGCCTGCCTCTCTGTTCCATTTACTGCATAGTGCATTGTGTATTCGTGTCTTGTGTAAGCACCATCCAGAACAAGTTCTTTAAATGTAAAAATGGCCCAATAAAACCTGTCCTTTCTGTCCTTTGTCCTCTCCTCAGGAGGAAGCACGTCTTCTCTGCCTGTCACAATAAAAGGCCGTCCTCTCTCCCTCCACAGAATCCACTTCCTCTGGGTAACCTATAAACTCCGGATTCGCCATCGCGACGTCTACAGTGGGATGGGAATTAGGAGAAGACATCGTTAATGCGGCCGGATGATGAGTCGGCTTTATTTATTTGCTCAAGTGACACAGTTTCCCATCCACAAGCTATTTTCAAGTTGACGTCACGAAGAAAGCACGTATTTATTTTTTAGTGCATTATTTCGAATGTTCAGCGACATGTCTCCAGTCGGGTATGTGCGGAGTCCCTCGTTAGACACAAGCAATAACGCTTTTAGATTTAACCTACTGGGTCATTATGAGACTAACTAACCCCAAACAAAGTGTGGTGCATTTCATAGGGACACACGGATCATAAATTTGTTTTTAGCAGATATTTGTTGGAAAAAATAATATAAAATCGGACAGATGCTTAAAATAGACAGTGTCTTAATCTGGACTCCGTTTTCCGTATTTCACCTAATTTTAAGCTTACAGAAACAAATGGAAGTTATATGCAACTTACAATTTACAACTTTTAATCCGGGCCACGCCAAGTCCTGCCTCTTTTAGCCGTTTCCTCTATTGACATCGGAAAATATGCACTCGAAAAAAATAACATACTGACATCAGCCAACAAATCCCCCATTGGGGCATCCCTAGTTCCAATTATTACTCCTTCACAGCTCACGGAGACGATGTCAAAAATGTATATACTAAACATTCACTTGATGCCACGTTTGTAATGGGATATTTTATTATAAAATATTTTTATTTTTAAAACAAATTCTAATTTTTGACAGCAAAACGTGCAAACATGAACCCATCCATCTATTTTCTAAACTGCTTCTTCCGCTTCCGGGTTGCAGGGAAGCTGGAGCCAATCCCAGCCGACCCAGGACAGGAGGCCAACCCATCGCAGGGCAACACATAGACAGACAACCATTCACACACACATTCACACCTACGGGCAATTTTAGAGCATCCAGTCAACCTACTGCAAGCCTTTGGACTGTGGGAGGAAACCGGAGAACCCGGGGTTGGCCTCCTGTCCTGGGTAGGCTGGGATTGGCTCCCACACAAACACAGGGAGAGCTTGCAAACTCTGCACAGAAAGGCACCTGTAGCCGACCCGGGCATCGAACCCAGGCCGCCCCACATGAACCCATCTATACGAAACATAAATGTAACGTAAATGTAATTCACTATGCAATTTGACTTAAAACTACAACTATTATCACCATAAATGATGAATTATACAATTAGAGCTATTATAACTATTTGAATATTGTTTTACAAAATTAAAGTGTTACCTGGTAAAAATGGTAAGGATAAAAATAACGTATGTCCATATTTAACACTAATTCCTTAGCAGTCTTTATACTCCTAGTTACGGTTGGGTGTTCTAATGTTAATAAGGTATACCACAGTAATCGTAACAATATTTTAATAATGATGCATTTCAAAATGTCAGTTCTACATTTTTTCACTCTGCAAGTGCTGCCTGAAAACCACCGATGGAAACACATCCAACATGCATTCCCATCTAAAAATGAAGCACTTTCTAAATGCTTCACAGATGCTGTCTACTCTCAGTGCGGAACCAAATGGTTCCCATGACCATACTGTGTCTGTTGAGGTTTCTTTTTCCATCTGATGTAACGCTAAATCAGGGATGAGGACGTCCCACAGCACTCAACACTATGCAGGACAGTGGGTCAATGACGGCTAACAGGTAAACACACGAGAGAACACATTCGATTTGTTCTGCCACTTCAACTGGCCTTTGTTTTTCTATAGTGTGTGTAATTTAAACATCAGTTAGCTAGAACCAAGCCTGTAGTGTGATGTATGACACACTGGTCCTGTAAATACAGCTTTGCTCTCCCTGACATGAGATGTTTAGCCATTTATTGAATGATGGAAAACCTTTCACCCAAGAAATCTCTCAAGATGATTTTGAATAGCCCCAGATCTCAAAACGAATAAAATTATTTCGGATCATGTCATTCAGATCACACACAGAATTTCAACATATCTTTCTCTTTGATCAATTTAAACCCCACCCCCTGCTCAGCAATTCGAAACTACCCCCCCTGGTTGAATTTGGAATACCACCCAGGTTCAGGAGAACTGTAACACTAAATGATTCAAAACCCTAACAGTGCCTCTAGATATTGCCCAATCCTACTGCCCAAACCAATAATCATTTCATACTAGGTTCTGTTGGGAAACAGCAAAACACTGGTTCTGTTGGGGACCAGCAAAGGACTGATTCTGTTGGGGACCAGCAAAGGACTGGTTCTGTTGGGGACCAGCA
>JBBPDA010000132.1:6903049-6917354 GCA_037974385.1 Arnoldichthys spilopterus | reverse complement strand
CGTTGTTTCGTTTTTACTGTGTACTGTGTATACTGTGAAAATGACAATAAACCTACTACTACTACTACTACTATTATTAGTTAACAGAGGAAAACGGTCATAGACATAGCAGTGGTTCAGCCCCAGAGTCCTGAGGTTTGTTGTCTAATATATTATTATGGATATTTTCTGTAGATGATAATGTGAAGAGAACTTTTTTATTTGACATGACCGCACTCTTCTGACTAAGAGTTTCACTTTGCCATCTGATCCGAAGTCTATTAAGTAGTGTATGGAGTTGTTGACGTTTGACTGGATGCTCTTGGGTGATAAATGAGGTCTAAAAGCTCATTCAGACTAAATACTGGCTGGCTGAGGCTTGAAGCCAGCCAAGATATGACTGAGGGCTACAGGAAGGTCACGACTGTGTGAGACGTTTTCCCAGCCCCTAACCACTAGCTCCTCTCAAACCACACACACACACACACACACACACACACACACACACACACACTGTGATGCATGATAAAGTTTCCTCAGAACCCAGCCAGCAGAGCCAGTTTTGAAACTGGTAGGAAGACTCAACCAAAGGTTCAGAAAAGAAAGACGCATGTGTATCTGCACGTCCTCTACACTACAGACCTCAGATACTGTGATCAGATTTACTCATAATAACCTAAAGTTTAGTATCTAGACCCTTAAGCCATATAGCAAGGTGCCACTACACCTAGTAGATCTTTATATTGCTTGATTGTATTGTTTCCTGAGGTCCGCTCATAGCATTTCTGTTACAAATCTAGTCATAATTCATGTTTATGTACTCTCTTGCTACCTCTCTATATGCTTTAGAATGAAACCAATTGTTCTGGTTGCTGACTTCAGCCGCCTCGTAATTACGCCTCATTTAAAAAGGCTGAAACACTCCTTATAACGTCATTGTGAAGAGGCGGAGCTAAGCTGCTATAGTCTGAATAGGTGAACATGGGTCTATAAGTATCTAGTTCAGAACTCCGTTGTCATGTATAGACTGCATGGACCGAAGAGTTTGATGGTATGATTGGAAACGTTTATAGTGTTTACGTATTACATTCAGTGAAATTCCATTTTCTACCACCTGGACCAGGGGCAGCCACACAAAGGTGAAATAAAGTGACTATAATATAAATAAAGACTTTTGTGCCCCTTAAGAAGTTTTTAGAGCTCCAGTAGTGCTTAGCAGCAGGGAGAGAGGGAGAGAGAGGGAGAGAGAGGGAGAGAGAGGGGGAGAGAGAGAGGGAGAGAGAGAGGGAGAGAGAGAGAGAGAGAGAGAGAGAGAGAGATGCACAGAAACAGGGAGCGAGATAAGGAATGTGATGTGCGAGCCACTGTCTGAGCCACAGATGCATGCTGGGAGAAGACATGCTGACGAAGAGCGACCAGGCCGGTTGTAGTGTGTGTGTAAACGAGATAAACCAAAGTTTCTCTGTCTGGATGTAGGGGTGTGGGGTGGTGGTGGTGGTGGTGGGGGTGTCTGCAACACGCCCTGGTTTCTTGATGCCCTGATGCTGGTACTTATACTGCAGGTCTGCATTCACACACTCCAGAATTATGACTCCCTTCAGCTCCCCCAGTGTCTGTCCTAGAGGTTTCCTACGTCTAGAAAGTGTGTGTGCAGTAGAGATCTAAATCTACTAATAACATACAAAAACCAAGTCATATATTTTATAACTGACATCACAAAGCAGCTTTACAGACCCTGGGTTCGAGCCCCTAATGAGCAATACACAGGCGATGGAGGCAAAGAAAAAGTCCCTAAGCTGTAGGAAGAAACCTTGTGAGGAATCAACCCTCAGAAGGGGAACCCATCCTCCTCTGGTCGACACTGAATGACAATAAAATAAAGAACAGTCAAAAAGAGGAAAACGGTCTCCGTTTACGAAGGCAGGACTTCTTATAGTCAGTAACTTTCATGGCTAAGGTGTGAGCAGGAAATGAACATGTGGTGGTGGTTCATGGTAGTTAAGCTATTGTAAACAATATATTTGAGGCTACAAGGCAGCTAGAATCCCAGTGACCGCAGATCAGGTTGGAAGGGATAAGGGCAGTTCCTAATGTCCTAGTGTGGTGGACGGTTCAGTCGACAGTACGAGCTGGATGGAAGCCTCACTGATCGTAGGAAGAAAGTAGGACAAGAGTAGGTAGATCGTAGGAGAAGAGACTCATCCTCTATGCTGAAAACCAAATGCAGCTCTTCTCCTCCAGTGTTTTCAGTATCTCTGAAGTGTTTGGACCCATCGAACCGAATGTGTGTTTCGTAATCGCACGGCAGTTTGGCGTTAAAGCTTTGAAATTGTAGTCAAGCAGCCTGCGAGACTAACGTTGCTAACAAACATCAGAAAACAACAGGCATCCAAATTATTTCCATCACCAAAAGTGCTTCCAGCCCTCTCAGACTGCAGCTAGTGCTTCATTAGGGTGGTGGAGATTTGTTGGAGTGGTTTAGGACACAGTTTGACATAATGTAAGATGCGAGTTTTGGTGATGTACTTAGTGAAAGTGACCTAGTGTAAGTGACTCTTTGGCATTATGAGCACAGCCCATCACACAAAGTGCACCACAATGTGACCTCTGCAGTTAACCCATCCACGCTTGGAACAGCTTGGTCAGCTATAAGCAGTGCTGGGGGGGCACTGTAGCAGGATGGTGCTGTGCTCAAGGGTACCTCAGTGGCACCTGGGCCAACTGCAACCTGCAACCCTCTGATCACATGGGCAAGTCCAATTTGTGTGACTGTAGATTTGTAGTGTTTGTATGCTCCATTTCCAGAGTGTGTACAAGGATGGTTGTGTCACGAACAACCAAAAATAGACCTTTTTGTGATTACTAGTAATTCCATATGGGTCATTTTGCAGTGGTGATGTCTTGGTCTAAATGAAGAGTCGAAGGAAAGTGGGAAGTGTCGAAGCCTTGCTTCTGTGCTGTCTCCTTCCAGTTTGTCCAGCAATGTGCCAGACAGACCAAAGGAAGCGATGATTCAGACGCTTTTTCTTCTAGCCTGTGCATTGTTTTGCCTCTGGTTGCGGAACTGATCCCAGCCACAGGGAAGAACAACTGTGTGGCGAGAACCCTCCCCTCTTGCATAAGAGTCAGAAGAAGGACTGGGCAGTAAAATGCCAGCTAGTGCAATCCAACCTGTTTGGCATATGGATCATAGATCTTTGAGGTATGTAGGTTGTAGGCCTGCGGTTGGAGATGTAAATGTGATGAAGCCATTTGTGGATTGTGAGCAAATGTCTTGGGGGTTCAGCCGATTGCTACTTGCTTAAACAATACAGAGGCACCACTGGTATTTACGACGTGGCACCCTTTGAAATCCAATATCCTCCTTCTCCCATGGGTAAAAGGGGGGGGGGGGTGCCGTAAGCAGTCCTTGAACCCTCAATGCAGTGTCACATATCATGACATCATACCAGATATACCAAGTCTGGTATCAAACGAATGCACATGCCATGAGGAAACTCGAGAGCTCATTTAGATCACTCAATGTTCTGTTTACATTGTGTTATGTCATCGTACATAACTGGTCATTCTGAGTGGTTCCACAGCAGGATGCAGCCGCACCTAACCCTTCTGCTGTGAAGATCGCTTATAGTGAAATTGACCATTTGTCATTGTGAACACACTCAAGCACCACAACGAAATGCAACCTCTGCATTTAACCCATCACACGTGCACACATGGAGCAGCGGGCTACCAACAGTAGCAGTGGAGCAGTGTAGTGGGACGGTACCTTACTCAAGGCTACCTTAGTAGTGCCCAAGCCGGGACTCGAACCTGAGACCTTCAGGTCTTAAAGGCAGTGTCCTAACCACTAGGCCTCCACTGCGCACTTTTATTGACTGGTATAACTGTTTGATGTTTAGGAAGCATAGGGATTGGCCAGTTTGAACATTCGAATGGTAACATAGATGGTCATTGGTCACTCTGATGTGTTTGAACTATTTGGCTATAAAAGGGCGAGTCACAGATGATCACATTGGAATCATTTCCCCAGTGTCCCTATAACATCGTCATAAGGATTACACTCACCAGTACTTTCCAAAGTACTGTCAGATTACATATGTGGCAGTGGTGGCCTAGTGGTTAGGACGGTGGCCTTGGGACCTTAGGGTTGCAGGTTCAAGTCCTGGCGCGGACACTACTGAGGTACCCTTGAGCAAGGTACAGTCCCACTACACTGCTTCACGTCTTGGAAGTCGATTTGGCGTCAGCCAAATGAATAAATGTAAATGTAAATATGGCAACTTGTGTCGGTACGTTTTTGTGTCCCAGCCCTGCTCAGCTAAGCTTGACACAATGGTGGAACGGGCAGGTCTGCAGACTTGCCAGCTGCGGGTGCTCCTGGAGCAAGTGCGCTGGGGTTTGATGTTCCTCTCTTGCTCTGAAACAGCCTCTGAAGGCGTGTGGAGGCAGATGCAGTGCTTTGGGCAAATCGCTTCCTTTAATGAGCTGCCGAGGTGTGACGCTCGGCAACGCACCACTTTTCTGTAGGGGCCCAGATGCTGCCGGTTGTTTTGCACACTACACATACCAAGACGCATGTTTTCATGCAATGTGCATAGTAGCTTAAAGCGGTAGTTTTACAGTTTTCCCCAAATGTCTTCAATCAGCTCAGACATGCTTGGACTCCGATATTGGGCTCAGCCGACAATTTTCAAGGCTGATATTAAATATTTTTGAATACAATAATGTAATTTCTACACAAAATGATAATGATCGAAGTTAATAGAACACTTTTAAAAGGTGTTGATTGGTAATAAAGTAAAGTAATATAAATATATAGTAATAAAACATAATATAATAGTAATATATTAATATAACTAATAGTAATATAACAGTAATAGTAGTAACCGTAATAGTGATATAATAGTAATATAGTGATAGTGATATAATGGTAGTAGTGTTATGGGCAGTGGAGGCCTAGTGGTTAGGACGCTGCCTTTGGGACCGGAAGGTCGCAGGTTCCAGTCCCAGCCCGGGCACTACTGAGGTTCCCTTGAGCAAGGTACCGTCCCACTACACTGCTCCCCGGGCGCTGTTGGTAGCTGCCCGCTGCTCCACGTGTGCACGTGTGATGGGTTAAATGCAGAGGTAGCATTCTGTTGTGGTGCTTGCATTGTGTTCACAATGACAAATAGTCACGGTCACTTTCATATAAGTTGTAATAATGATATAGCAGTAATAGTAGTAATATAATAATGTAATAGTGATACAACAGTAATTGTAGTTATAGTAATATAATAGTAATTTAATAGATATAAGTTGTAATAGTGATGTTATAATAGTAATATAACAGTAATAGTAGTAATAGTAAAAAAAGTAGTGTAATAGTGATATATAATAGTAATGTAATTGTGATATAAGATGTAATATAATATAATAATAATGTAATAGTGATATAAGATGTAATATAATATAATAGTAATAGTAAAAACAGTAATAGTAGTAATATAATAATAATGTAATATAACAGTAATAGTAGTAATAGTAATATAACAGTAATAGTAGTAATAGTAAAAAAAGTAATGTAATAGTGATATATAATAGTAATGTAATTGTGATATAAGATGTAATATAATAGTAATAGTAAAAACAGTAATAGTAATAGTAATATAACAGTAATAGTAGTAATAGTGATAGTAGTAATAGTAATATAACAGTAATAGTAGTAATAGTAATATAACAGTAATAGTAGTAATAGTAATATAACAGTAATAGTAGTAATAGTAATATAATCGTGTTGTAAGTTGTAATAGTGATATAAGTTAGGTGATATAAGGAGGCCTAGTGGTTAGGACACTGCCTTTGGGACCTGAAGGTCGCAGGTTCGAGTCCCAGCCCGGGCACTCCTGAGGTACCCTTGAGTAAGGTACCGTCCCACTACACTGCTCCCCGGGCGCTGTCGGTAGCTGCCCGCTGCTCCACGTGTGCACGTATGATGGGTTAAATGCAGAGGTCACATTTTGTTGTGGTGCTTGAGTGTGTTCACAATGACAGAGTCACTTTTATAAGTTGTAATAGTAATATCATTGTTTCAGTTATCGCTTGTTAAAGAAGCACAGATTCTAAAATAGACCCACTGCCACTGACAAAGCAACAAAGGCATACATACCCAGCACGGATTTACAGATGCTGGAATGCAGCAAAACAAGAGAAAGAAGCTTGGTTCTGCAGGCTGTTGTCTCATACACAGTAAGCTTCCAGTCATCAAATAAGCAAGCTGGTACGAGCAGGTTTCAAGCTGTACACATGACTCACATTTGTGATTACAGTGGACTCGTGCATCACAACTCAAAGACTGAAAATCTTCACACCAACAGTCATCTCAAAGTATGTGCCTGTGAAATTACCAAGCGCTGATCAACCTCAGCAGTTATTTTTTTATTTATTTATTTTTTTAAACTTGCAGCATGTTCCCGGCATCACTCACACAGACAGAAATGGGGAGGATAGTTTAATTGGTTTTGCTTGAAAAGTATAAGCTGAGTCTGTCTGTTTCCCTGTGATGGGTTGGACTCCTGTCCTGGGTGAATCCCACCTTTGGCCCGCAGTCAGCTGGGACTGGCTCCAGCTTCCCCGCGACCCCAATGGAAGATGCGGTTTTGGGCAACGAAGGAATGTATACAAGCTGTATTCCTGTACCATCAATGGATACGCTGTTAGAAAAAAGTTATGGGTGATTTGAGCTTTGCTATAGATTAACTGGTTTTCCATATTCTCATTGGTATTTTGCCATTGCCTTTTTGTGCATTAGCCTTTTAGCTCCAGTTCAAGACTAACGAAGCAAACATGGTTAAATATGGGGGTAAGGGTGGGCAATATGGCAGTAAAACAGTTGGCAGTTAATATACAGTTGAATTGTATATTATCAGTACATGATGAGTCATGATATTTAGTTGTTGGAACGAACGAAACAGAGCCACATTAATACTGTAGAAATACTGCAAATGAGTTTTACTCTACGTTTACCACACTGCACTATACTACGTCAGCTGAACGTGATGGATTATACTGTCTGTACCGAAACCTGCAACTGGCCAGTGTTTCAGTAGTATGGTATGTCCAGAAAAGCACATTGGGATGTGATTTATCAAGGTAATGATAAATATTGTCCTATTGCCCAGCTCTGAGGAAGAGTTGGTTGTGCCAGCTTGTTTTTTGGCAAGCTATCACTTTAAAATGTTCCCTTAGGTTTTGTGTAATAAATTGCATAGCTATTAGTTTAGGAAAGTACAGTTCCGAGTCCGTTCGCTCCAGTGTAAGGGAGTCT
Organism: Arnoldichthys spilopterus; assembly: GCA_037974385.1. Taxonomy (NCBI): domain Eukaryota; kingdom Metazoa; phylum Chordata; class Actinopteri; order Characiformes; family Lepidarchidae; genus Arnoldichthys; species Arnoldichthys spilopterus. The sequence continues at coordinate 6,910,066 of JBBPDA010000132.1, read as the reverse complement.
GGGTGTTTTGCTGGACTTCATGTATTCCCGAAGTGCACATGCGCTCTGCCTTACGTGGCTCCCTCTACCAGAAACAAAATGTAAGTCCTACATCTGTGTCCCAGTCCAATTACTCCGCATCCGCGAGGGTCTACACCAGCAGAAGCAAACTAATTATAAGTGATGTTGAAGTTCTGATCTCTCCCTAACTGGGGCCATAAATCTCCGACCTCAGCTCTTTGCTCTTCATTAGGCTGTTCAGCCAAAATACTATTACAGCTAGATCCATAATCGCTCAGTGCTCTCACTGCGCACAGGGAGACCAGAAGGCGAGTCTGTTAAAGGAATAGTCTGGCATAAAACCAACCCCCTTTAGCCCAAATGCAGTCGATAAGCCAAGGCGTTCTTTTCTGTAGAACTGCAAGGCTAATGTAGGTAACACTGGAAGCTAATAGGAAAAGGGCAAGTGGGTGGCTTCAGGAAGTCAGGTCTGGTGGTTGACCTAGTGGGTGCAGGGTTTGGAGCCTGAGTGGTAATGCTACTGGTAGGCCAGGCAGCCTCAGTTTCACACAGGATGGGCTGATTTACAGCTGCGGCATGCTAGGCAGATGAGCAGGCCAGATGTGCCCCGGTGACCAGTCTGGCTTGTAAAAATAAGCACGACATGAAAGCGGGCCAAAACACACACACTTCCCAGCAGAGCGACCCAATAGTGTGCAGGATCTCGGCCCATACAGGCTGCTCAGACTGGAGGCATAGCAAGGAGTGAGTGAGCCCCACCTTTTCTCCATGACTGAACAATGCATCGTTGGGTGCATTCGGGTTCTATGACCTGTGACAATAGTGGGGCTATTTTTTTGGTGCCATTCTGAACCTTTTTTAACCGTATACAGCATTTTTTTTAAGGGCCTGTATTTTTTTCCTCTTAAAAACTTGACCTGAAACAGAGCTAATTACATGATCTTTACATGTCCGTCTCTTAAAATGAAAAGGCTACTTTTGTAACTGTGCCTTTACGATCTGTTCTGATTGGTTATGTATTGTTCCTACCTCACACAGTACTTCAGATGAAACACCCCTTGTAACTTTAGCATGAATGGGTGGGGCTAAGCTGCTGTAGACTAGTTAGCATATATTTGTTAATGCGTTGTTTTTGCGACATCACGCAAACCGTGAATTCCAAACAGGCTCTTTCTGCATATATGGACCATGTGGACTGGGGAGGGAAAAGCATTTTTTTAAAGTAAGAAAAATTCAGCTTTATAATAGCCATAATAGTATCTTGTTTCCCGGTGGCGTTAACTGTATCCCAAACCACACACCTCCATACTTCATACACTATATTACTGAACACGGTTAGGTAGTGTGCATTATTTTTAAATATACTGTTCAGTGTTGAAGTGTGCATATTGGGACGCAGCCGTTGTTTCTGTGGATGGTGTTTGCCGGTGCTACTTTGCTTGTTTCACCACAAACCAGAATGTGACACTATTTATAGGAAAATACATTTCCTCCAAAGCATGTTTTCAATAGGAATGCCCCGGACTTGACTTAGCCACACCCACAAGCTGGCTGCAAACAACAGCTACCTTTGGGCTAGGCAGCAGCGGCATACAGCAACAAAGTCACTACTGGGGCACTGGGCGAGTCTGCACCCTAAAACTCATGACCACAGGCTGTGCATTGACCCTACTTTGCAGGTCCTGGCACTGGAACCATCCCACAAGCTGCTGGGTTCATTGAGCTAGTCATAGCGTGATTCATATTCCTCCCTGCCGGCTGGAATGCTTCTGGAACTTTCTCCAGCGTCTGGCTGAGCCACAGAAAAGCCCATACATATGTGCTAGCAATCAGTGCGCAGTCGAATCCCTGCGTCATTCTTCAGAAGAGCAGGTCTGGAGTGGTTTCCAGCAGCGAGGAATGCAGCGCCACACTGGAATCAGAATCGTCTCACAGATCTGGCTGGGAATGCCCAGCCTGTGCGCCGCAGAAATGCTCTGGCTTTGCAGTTCATTCACTCATTTGTTCGCCCAACGCATGACCTGCAGTAAACGGCGCGTTGCAGGGGAATGTGCTTTCTCAGCAGCAGTTTACAAAGTCATCGAGCTAATTGACTGCAAGTGGCTGCATGTTAATAAAGTAGTTTGACCAAAACACACACACACACACACACACACACACACACACACACACACCAGATTGAATAGATCAGGTGAAACATGCCTGGTGCGTGTGAGACCCCGTCCACACATAGCAGGGTATTTTAACAAATGGTGATTTTTGCATTTTCGTTTGAAAAACCCTCCCGTCCACACAAGCATTGGTTGAAAATATCTCTGTCCACACGTAAACACGATGACACAAGATGTCAAATGCTGTCAAAGGCACACCAAACATTGTCAGAAGCATGCCAAACAACAGGTGGCATGAGGTGGCTTCTTCTGGAAGTTCTCCCCCCAAACCAGGTCTCGTCCAAAACCGCCGACAACGATGGTGTCCGCTCTGATTAGTCCGCTTTGATTGAGTAGCGACAGCCGAAGCTTAGTCTGATGCCTGTGTCCTTCATAATGCAGGGAAAGTAACTGTGCATGTATGCAGAAGCAGGTAAAACAGTGGGCGGAGTTATGAGCAGCAGTATTTTGTCTTTGTCTGCCATCGCGGAAAATCACCTCGCTCATGTAAACAAGCACTGCGCACAATGTGACGTCAAAGGAGATAAAGTTGCACAGTTTTGGCGAAAATCTTCGTTTTCCTCGTCCGCGTGTTAACGCAGATACGACATTTTCAAAAATCTTCACCGTAAAAAGTGTTTTTGCCTTTTCGAAGTCTGTTTTCAGTGACCAAAAGCACTATTTACGTGCGGACAGAAGCCAAAACACATAGAAAAAGCTTTGTTTTCAAAAATACGTGCTACGTGTGGAAAGGGCAAATGATCATGAGATACAAGGTTACTGTACTTCAGAGTGATGGAAGCTTGCACACGCTTTTCTCTAAAGCCAGTAGTTGAGCTGTTAGTAGAGCTGAACAATTACAAGTGCAGTTCTTACATCGCAGGGGCTGCAATTTTAATATTGTCCTTTATTATCCAGTACCTGTGATGGGTTGACCTCCTGTCCTGGGTGTTACCCCGCCTTGAGCCTGTACTCAGCTTGGATGGGCTCCAGCTTCACCTTGGCCTGAAATGCAGGAAGCCTTTATTGGCCTTTGGCTGCAAGGCGAATCTAAATCTCATGTGATTCAGCTGGATCCGCTGTCCTGCTATCTGATGCAGCCGTGTGTGTGTGTGTGTGTGTGTGTGTATACACGCATGTGTGTGTGTGTGTGTCTGAGACTCTGCTTAAGCGGGGTGCTGAAGAAAAGGCCTGCCCATTCACGAGGCTGTGTGCAGTGTGTCCCCGGCCCACCACACACACTCGCTGCTTTGTTTCCCTCACCCGTGGCTCACGTCTCCAACGCAGCCGTCACCATCGCTTCTGTGTTACTGATACTGTTAAGCTGTTAAGAGTCTTACCTAACTGCTGCTGCTGGTCTGGACCTCGTCTTTTGCGCTTGCGTCGCACGCCTCTCGCTGACGTGTGGCTAGTTTAGCTTTAGTGAATCGTACTAGAACCTTACACACTGTTGTTCGGTTCCTCTAATCATATCAGAAATTTTATCCGAAATTTTGTAGGATTTTCACAACGTGTTACTCCGTATATCAAGTGTTTGATATCCGATTGTTCAGATTATGTGGCACTCACACTGTGACCAGTGACCAGTGGACTTGTCCTCTGCACTTAGCCCATCAATGACACCAGTGTTTATACACCGGGAGCAGTGAGCTGCACACTTCTGGTACTCTGTGAACAGCTAGGGGCTTAGGCTTCTTCATTCACTGGATATGAGAGGGGAAAGCGCTGTTTGCTCACTCACATGAAGGTCGCAGGTTCAAGTCCCGTGTCTGGCACTACTGAGGTACCCTCAAAAAAGGGACCATCACGCTACACTGCTCCCCGGGCACTGTTGGTAGCTGCCCACTGCTAAATGCAGAGGTCACAATTCGTTGTGGTGCTGACAGATAGTCACGACCATTAAATCTTTGTGAGTTGTCTTAACGTGGTTCCATATTTGGTCTCCGCTTCGAACACTAAGGCCTTATTCAATACGTACTGCTCAGTTCGCCCTTTTGGAGACATGTTCTATACCTGTGCGCAGCAACACACGTTCTGTATTATTGGAAACAGCAGCTCCAAACTTTCAAACAGTGTAGCTGTGCTGAATTCGTCGCTGACTTTCGCTGACACTCACTTCCTGTTCTGAAGTGCGCTCCTTGCCTTCTCTCCGCTCCCTTCACCAGCCTGCTGCTTTTCCTCGGAGCCTCTGAGCGATCGCAGATGTTCCCGCAGCACTCATTGTTTCACAACAGCTCCCCCACATTCCACTCCGTGGGCGAACAGGGCCTGGCCTAAATGAGAAACACACGACGGCGTGTCCGTCTTCCACGCAAAGAGAGTGTCGGGGACGTTTTTCTTGCCGGATCCGAGGCCCCCGCGGGGTTTTGGAAGTTTCCGGAAAAGGTTTTGCTCTGGAGCTTTTACTGGAAAGTAAGACGCAAAGGCTGTTTTCCTTCACTGAGGAGGCGCCGGATGGAGGGAAGGCTTGTGTAAGGGACATGGTGGTGCTTATTATTGCTCATTTATATATACACCAATCAGCCATAACATTAGCACCACCTGCCTAACATTGTGTAGGTCCCCCTCATATTGTGTGTTCTGACCCCTTTTTATCAGAGTCAGCATTCCCTTTTTAAACCGCACCAGCTCTTCTGTCCGATTGGACCAGACTGGCTGGGCTTCACTCCCCCACATGCATCAGTGGGCTTTGGATCCCCATGACTTTGTTGCCGATTGTGCTTTCTTGGGTTACTTTTGGTAGGTACTAACTCCTGCACACCTATAACACTCAGTGGTGGCCTAGTGGTTAGGACATTGCCTTTGGGACCTGAAGGCTGATATCAGCAGGTTCCAGTCTGCACTCCTGGTCCTACATTGGGGCTTCAGTGTCCTAAAATGATGGCAGTAAGGCTGGATGTGCGTGTGAGAGGCTGGGTAAGAACATGCTGCTCCGTGTCCTCGGGCGGAAGTGCAGTGGCAGCTGTAAAAACAGCAGGCAAATGGGGATGCCCCTCACAGCTGGGGCTGTCATCGAGCTCCGAGAAAGACCTGATTGTCCGAGAGACCGACCGCAGACTTCATTACGATTTTTCACTTCTTACAAGAATTAGAATTCGTGCTTTGTAGGAGAAAGTGCTGACTCCTTTACAGTGGTGGTGATGGGAACCAGTGGTCTTGGTCAATCCTCAACACGAAGTTAACGTACAGGTGTCTTTTACCTCTTCAGCCTTAATGCGCTTTAAATGAGTACAGTTTTAGACAAAAACTTTACTCAACAGTGTTCAGCGATGGTCTCCGACATCATGCAGCTTAGGCTCCATGTCTTCATGATCTCACGTCCTGTGAGGGAGCTTTTAGAGACAGAAAATACTTCTGATGTCTGGTTCCGATCACCACCACTGTGAACAATTCTGACTCAAGATTGTCTAGGATGAAGCATTTCAGCTCAAAAAACCTCACATGACTTTTACATCTTGACCATGGGTCAAGGAATCCTGCCTTTGTAGGATGCTGTCTTGGGTGGAGGGAAGACAAATCTGATCGGGGGTCCTCAGTGTGTTTATCTCGCATCTAGAGCAGGTGTGCAGTCCCATTTCCGCTCCACACTGGAGTAACATTTATAGTGTGTGTGTGTGTGTGTGTGTGTGTGTGTGCGTGTGTGTGTCTCCTGTCCATCTCTCCTGTGTGTATGTATCTCAGTGCCACGTAAAGAGTGAATAATAGTCTTGTGACAGTGAGTCAGTGTTTAGCACACACACACATACACACACACACAGACCATCTCTTTTTCTTGCTCACACACACAGACCATCTCTTTCTCCTGCTCACACACACACACACACACACACACACACACACACACACACACACACACAATCGCGCGCATGCATTCTCAGTAATTAACATAATGATCTGGGAGAGAAAAGCAGCCTCAGACCCATTGCTTTGTAGTCCACATTCACTTCATGTGTAATTACTGTAAAACTGCTCTTTTGTCTCTTCTGAGACTCTGACCTAACACAGCGTGTCGAGATCTCTACTGTGGTGGAAAGAGCAAGGCCATGTGGGTAGGCCTGCAGCAACGCTCCCACTGATGGTGCTGATTTCCTAAGACACTAAAACCTTTTTACTTGCAATGAATTTACCAAAATGACTAAACGTAAGTCACAGTATGTAGATTACCATATCTGCTACAAAATCAAACCTCCCTGATCACTGGAAATCATTTCTTTGGTCCAATAAATTACATTTTAGTTGTGAATTTTGCAGTGGATTTTGATATTTTGCCATGTCATCAAAAAAAAAACTCCCCTCATGTCCTCCATCTCTTAGATGTGGAGCAGATGGCCATCGACTGGCTGACCGGAAACTTCTACTTTGTGGATGACGTGGACGACCGCATCTTCGTCTGCACCAAAGATGGCTCCACCTGCATCATTCTGCTGGACCTGGAGCTCTACAACCCCAAGGGTATTGCTTTGGACCCAACTATGGGGTGAGCCTTTTGTCTATCACTATCTGTGGCCTGATCAAAACTCAAGAGTCCGGAAATCCAGGCCTAAATGTCCACCTCCGCCCACTATTTCTGGGATTTTGAATGACAGTCATCCCCAGCCTAGTCTATGTATACGCTGAACTGGTTTTCCAATGGTTAAACTCTACTGGCACTGCCATTGGCAGTGATAGTTTGGCAAAAAAAACAAATGCATGGTAAACTGTGGATGTCCTGTATGTCTTGGTTGAATGCATTTTTGCAAATTGTGATAAATTGTGTAAGTAGGATTTTTCTCTACACATATATATATATATATATATATATATATATATATATATATATATATGTATGTGTGTGTGTGTGTGTGTGTGTGTGTGTGTGTGTGTGTGT
>JBBPDA010000132.1:6873914-6885429 GCA_037974385.1 Arnoldichthys spilopterus | reverse complement strand
TCAGCTGGGATTGGCTCCAGCTTCCCCGTGACCCGGAAACGGAAGAAGCGGTTGGAAAATGGATGGATGGATGGATTGATGGATGGACCTTTGAGGAAATCCAAAGTTTGTCATGTTTAGATGCTGGGAAAAGCCTAAAATGAATTTTATTTTGATGCTAAAAGTGTAAAATAATGGTGTTGTAGTGGTGGCCTAGGCACCTCTGAGGTAACCTTGAGCAAGATACCATCCCACTACACTGCTTCCCCACATTTCGGCGTGGTGCACTTGTGATTGAGTGTGTTCACAATAACAAATAGTCTCGTTCACTTGTAGAATGGACCTTGGCCCACATACGTTTCCTTGAAATCCACACTATATGTTATATCTGCTTAATGACCTTGTTCTCATTATTTTCCAGAAAACTCTACTGGACTGATGGAGACAACATCAGCATGGCGAACACTGATGGGGGGAATCGTACTTTACTCTTCACTAATCAAAAGAATCCTGTGGGTAAGTAGGCCAGAACCACAGAGCTGACTGTTCTGGCTCCTATAGAGCATGACCAACATATTGTTGCACAGTATACATTATTCTCTCAATAAACTTTAAATGTCATCCATAGTTTGAGCAAGCGTCGGGAGCGGTGGTGATTGTATATGTGTGCGCCTGTGTGTGACTGCTCTCTGCTGGTCTTTGACAGGGCTTTCCATTGACTTTTATGAGCAGAGGCTCTACTGGATCAGTTCAGGCAACAGCACCATAAACCGCTGCAGACTGGATGGCACAGGCCTGGAAATCATAGATGGGGTGAAGGGCAAACTGACCAAAGCCACAGCTCTGGCTGTTATGGGTGAGCGGCTGCTGACAAATCTGTATTATTACTATTACTACGAGTTTTTCTAATTATGAGTGTCCAAATCAATCTCAAAATCGCTCCTAAAATATTCATATTATATACATATAAGTTTCATATTAAACTGGAATTACTTTTATAAAGTGTTTTCTTAATATTCCATATTTTAATACATATGTATACAACCCTTCTTCTTTTTTTTTTCTTTTTTTTTACAAAGATGCTAAGAGAATTGTAGCATAATGCTTTAAGTAAAGGTTCTGTCAGATAATGAGACAGATGAGTCTGATGGGATTTTACTCACCTAGATACTGTAGCAGTTCTACTGCTAATGTGGTGCTCCTGTTTTATTGCTGTTGTCTTACTGGAATTTTCCTTTACAGTGGTGCTTGAAACATTGTCAACTCTTTTCCTCGCTAAACAGTTCAGCATTTAGTTAACAAATGTGTATGGGTATGAAATTTAAAAACTTTGGCACATGTGCTTGTAAATGTCATTTTCCACTGATCTTACGATCATGTTTTATGTAAATAAGCCTTGTTAAGCAAAGCAAGGTTATTATATATAACACTTTATCGTACACAGAGGACATTTAATGTACTTTACAGAGATAAAATAAGCATAAAAACAGAACTAAGCAATAAAATAAGGAAAAAAAATCTGAAAACCAGGAAGAAGAGTGAAAAAGTTCTGATATAGATAAAGTAAGATTTAACAAATTAAGAATTTCTTTTTCTTTCTTTCTTTCTCTCTTTCTTCCTTACTTTTTTCTCTTTTTTCTCTCTCTTTCTCTTTCTTCTCTCTTTCCCTCTTTCTTTCTTTATTTCTTTCTTTTTCTCTGTCTTTCTCTCTTTTTTCTTTTCTTACTTTCTTTTTCTCTCTCTTTCTTTCTTTCTCTCATTTTTCTTTTTCTTTCTTTCTTTTTCTCTCTCTTTCTTTCTTTCTTTCTTTTTCTTTTTTCTCTCTTTCTTTCTCTCTCTCTCTAACTTTCTGTCTTACTTCCTATCTTTCTGTCTCTCTCTTTTTCTTTTTTCTATCTTTCTCTTTCTTTCTTTCTCTCTTTCTTCCTTTTTTCTCTTTTTTCTCTCTCTTTCTTTCTCTCTCTCTCTCTTTCTTTCTCTCTCTCTTTCTTTCTTTCTTTCTTTCTTTCTTTCTTTCTTTCTCTAACTGTCTTACTTCCTATCTTTCTGTCTCTTTTTCTTTTTTCTCTCTTTCTCTTTCTTTCTCTCTTTCTTTTACACATGGTCATCACTGCTGTGTCCAGGTTATAGTCTCTCCCTAATCTTGGTTGAAAGTCAGAGGTCACTCTCACCTCTATAGAAAGATTAGAAAGTCCCCCTGTTTGGGCAGGAACTAATGGACCACCCCTGACCCAAATGCAATCCTTAAAATATGTATGTAAAACATCCTCATCTATTCCCATATTTGTTTTTCATGTGTATCACTTTTGCTGACATCCAATCAGGTTCATGCACAGGTTTGCGCTTTGAGCCAGAGCAGCCAATTTCGTTGCCCATTTCCCTCGACAAGTCTTTTTTTCTCTCATGAGACGACATCTCTCTCTAACATGCAGTTGTCACCACTGTGTCCAGGTTATATTCTCACCCTAACCTCAGTTAAAGGGTAGAGGTCAGTCTCACCTCTACAGAAGGACTTATTAAAGTCCCCCTGTTTGACCAGGAACTAATGGGACACCCTAAATGTAATCTTATGTGTATTATAGGTATAATAATAGTGCATAATATATTAGAGCCTTGTATGTTAAGAAGAGAGTTGTACAATTAAGATCTAAATGGGGTAAAGACCAACCAAGTTTGAACAATACCAATCTAATCAGATTAGAATACCAATGAAATTCCAGCTCCCATGATGCACTGAATCATTTCCTCACTGTTTGTAATAATGTCAAAGCATAAAGTCTGAGATTGCTGTTGGATGTGCACAGGGGATAAGCTGTGGTGGGCGGACCAAACCGCAGAACAGGTGGGCACCTGCGACAAAAGCGGTGGCAACTGGAAAGTTCTTAGGAACAGCACTTCTCCTGTGATGCATATGAAGATCTACAATGAGACGGTGCAACAGAGAGGTGAGTACGATCGTGTGTGCTTATGTTCCTGATTGAAAATGTTTGACTATAGGATGGCAATGCTAAATGCCCGTTTCCTGTCAAAGGTACAAACCTGTGCACAAAGAACAACGGCGACTGCTCTCAGCTGTGCCTGCCCACTTCCCCCACCAGCAGAGCATGTATGTGCACTGCAGGCTACAGCCTGAAGAGCGGCCAGCAGTCCTGCGAAGGTATGACTCAACAAGGTCTTACTCTCACGATTCGGCTCCATGTATTTGGCTTCAGCTCCAACAGGGTAAATTTGTATGTGTGTGTAGGTATGGGCTCGTTCCTGCTTTATTCAGTGCATGAGGGCATCCGTGGTATCCCTCTGGACCCCAATGACAAATCTGATGCTCTTGTGCCAGTGTCTGGCACCTCTCTGGCAGTGGGCATTGACTTTCATGCTGGTAAGTGCACATGTGTCACTTCTAGATTACAAAACTGATTTGCAAGGGCACGTCTTCACTGCTGGTTTGTTGTAGTGGAAAAGAAGATGATCCAGTAGAAACAGCGGCGTTTCAATGAGTGTCCAGCTAGTTTTTAGCATTGCTTTCAGTATGAAGCATTTCCTGTTCTGTTCTGTAGATAATGACACTATCTACTGGGTGGACATGGGTCTGAGTACCATCAGCCGAGCCAAGAGGGACCAAACGTGGAGAGAGGATGTTGTTACCAATGGTATCGGACGTGTGGAGGGCATCGCCGTTGACTGGATTGCAGGTGTGTGCGCATTCACTGGCACAGAAAAATGTAATATGCATGCACTCACATACTGGCAACCCGCACAAATTGTTGAGTGGAACCCGGAAATTACGATTCAGGTGTGTTTATTTTGGAATGTTAAAATGGCATTTATGGCGTCTCACGCTCAGACAGACAGTAAACCCCACACAAACAAGCCTGTTAACTCTCTGTTACACTGTTTGTAGGGAACATCTATTGGACAGACCAGGGCTTTGACATGATTGAGGTGGCCAGGCTCAATGGATCCTTCCGTTATGTGGTCATCTCTCACGGCCTGGATAAACCCCGTGCCATTGCCGTGCATCCAGAGAGAGGGTAAGAGAGAGAGTGAGTGAGTGAGTGTTATGGTATGTATGTGTGTATTTGAAAAGTCCTACAACCCTGCTCAGATGTTGCCGGTCAACTAGCTAGTAGAATGAAAAATGTTTGTAATTTGCAAAAACGGTGTTTGTGTTTGTGTGTTTGTGTGTGTGTGTGTGTGTGTGTGTTAAGGTACCTGTTCTGGACAGAGTGGGGTCAGTACCCACGTATTGAAAGGTCTCGACTTGACGGCTCTGAAAGATTGGTCCTGGTCAACACTAGCATCAGCTGGCCCAATGGCATCTCTATTGACTATGAGGTTGGTACATGGTCATAGTTTGTGTCAGTTTCAGGACAATTATGCATAAATGTTGAAAGTATAATACAATGTATTTCACTTGTATTTTGTAGTGCCTTAACACGGTTTCATTTTTATATGGCCAGTTAGATGAGCCACTACTAGCGCCTAAGATTAGGGGAAAACGTATGATCTGAGGGGACTCCGCCCCTTTAATTGTGTGTGTGTGTGTGTGTGTGTTTATGTACTTAGGAGGGTCTTCTTTACTGGTGTGATGCTCGAACAGACAAAATTGAGCGCATTAATCTGGAGACGGGCAGTAACCGGGAGCTGGTTCTGGCTGTCCATAATATGGACATGTTTGCCGTGTCTGTGTTCGAAAACTACATCTACTGGAGTGACAGGTGAACTGTGCTACAGTTACTTACTCTCTCGTTCAGGGTTTTCTCACATGTTCAGTTTCCTGTTCAAACACTGCATGAACACACATTTTGTTACTTAAATGTTGTTGACAGACTCTTCTGTATATTGCAGAACACATGCCAATGGCTCCATCAAGAGGGGCAATAAGAACAATGCCACTGACATGGTGTATCTAAGAACAGGCATTGGTGTGCAGCTCAAGGACATCAAGGTCTTCAACCGAGCGAGGCAGCAAGGTAGTGTATACGTACTAATGTCTGAAAAGTCATTAGCTTTCACATGAAATACACCAATTACCACCAGTACACAGTTGCCAGTCAAAGACCAGGAACCTCTACCAGAGCTCACCAGAACAACATGTATCCTTTATTCCAGTGGCTCCCCACCCTGGTTCTGGAGTCCCTCTGCCGTTCGTAGTTTGGTTTTTGTCCTGCTCTAACACACCTGCTCCAACATATCAACTCGTGCAGGGAGGGTGTACTTCAGGCTTGGGGACGACCACCTTTATAGTTACTTCATGTGATTCTTCTGTAATTCTCTAATGCTCTGCCTTACAGGCACCAACATCTGTAAGGAGAACAACGGTGGCTGTGAGCAGCTGTGCCTGTACCGTGGTAATAATGCCCGAACCTGTGCCTGTGCCCATGGCATGCTGGCTGATGACGGGTGCACTTGCCGTGACTATGAGGGCTACCTACTGTACTCCGAACGCACCATCCTCAAAAGCATCCACTTGTCTGACGAAACCAACCTCAACGCCCCCATCAAGCCCTTCGAGGACCCCGATCACATGAAAAACGTCATTGCCCTAACGTTCGACCACAGAGGTGGGGGCGGCAGGGGAGCTAATCGAATCTTCTACAGCGACATCCACTTCGGCAACATCCAGCAAATTAAGGACGACGGCTCTGACCGCAAGACAGTCGTGGAAAGTAAGTCTGCAACCCACACGCCCTTAACAAAGCAGCGCCCAATCCACACGGAGATCTGTGTTTTTTAACTGTTTTCCTGACGTTTATGGCGTCAGGTGGACATGGATGTATCGGCAACTGTTTTTCTGCACATTGGCGAGAATCAGACCGCCCACATGGGCTTTCAGCTGCGTGTTTGGATGGTGTCAAAACAAATGTTGCGTTCAATTTTTTCTTGGCGTCAAATTCAAAATCCCGATGAGCGCAAAGAAAAAACCATTATCACATTTTCACCGTGTCAGTCCCGTGATTCTTCAGTCAGAGTGTGATTCCACTGTCTGTGCGCTGCATCAGGACGTTAAGGTTTAGCTTTAATAAAGACAACTGATGCATATTTTGCTCATGCAGGAAAGGATGAAGCTCAAACCCCATCGGTTAAAAATATCAAAGTCTCATTACTCCCCAACCCCCCCCCACCCCCGCAAGTAATATACAAAATTACAGTCTGGGCTGCAGGTTGGCAAAACGAGCAAAAATGTAATGTCATGTTTAAGTGAATCAAAAACATTTTTCACACACAAAAGGCCTTGGAGCTCAGGGTGCATTCACTTGTCATAGGTTTTTAAGCAGTTTTTGTTTTATATTCCTGGTTTGTTTTTTTGTGAAAACTTTGCCAAATGTTTAATAGAACATGTAAGTATCATACAAATATATTTAACAATTACCGGATTCATACAAGTTTCTTTAAAAGTGAGTGTCTTAGTGTTCAGTAACCACTCACACTGAAGCACAGCTGCCGGTGTTGACTGCGTTAAACAACCAGGTTACTGGCCTGTGCATTTACCCCATCACTGGCTGCAACGTCATTGTTGATGACAAAGACCACAATATTTCCATTGTTTGGGACATTCCAAAACTGAATTGAAGGTTAATTACAGACTGTTAGTCTTGTGACGTTAAAGAGCATAAACACCAGGCGGTAGGTAATGGGGAAAGCAACTCTTTTATGTTTGGAAAAGTAAACAGATAGACATGATTTGAGGCAGATCTTGCATCACAGTTCGCATACAAGATTAGAAGCTTTAGACAGTGACTCATCCTAAGATAAGGGTAAGTTCTTCCTTATGGTTTCAAAAAGGCACGGTCACATAAAACCCATGAGTTCACTGTTCCTTGCTCCATTTGCATAATTGCTCTTCTTTGCATGTTTTTTGTTTTTCATTAATTTTTTTCATGTCAATCCATTCATCAAAGTCCAAATAAATCACCAGAGCAGGCTTTTACCTTTCATACCCATAACGTATTGGTCACGATGAGGGGGTGTCCAGCTCTGTTGGCTTAAAGGGCCGTACCATGTCCCTCCCTCTGTCTGGAGAACACATGAGCCAGTGTGGCATGACACAGTCCCTGCAACGTACCCTACCCAGATCCAACAGTTCCCGCCGAAACTTCTGGGACACAAAGGCATAGAGTAGCGGGTTCACCGTGGATGAGGAGGTGGCCAGAAGCCGGGCGAGCATCGCTAGTAAGCGAAACCTGGCCGTGCTGACAATGCTCTGACCCACCCGGGAGAACATAATGGCATAAGAGGGCAACCAGCATATGGTGAAAACTACAACCAGCAGGGCTGTGGTTTGGGTCACCTGCTTCTGGTAGCGCTCCAGTTGCGGGGCTCGGCCCTGCCTGTGGGTCTTCCGCAGGAATCTGTAGAGTTTGGTGTACATGAGGATGATGACGACTAGAGGCAGGGCGAAGCCGAAGAGGAAGAGCGCGATGCTGTAGACCAGCTGGTTGGTGTCGGACAAGAAGACGAAACAGTGCGTCGCGGCGGAGGTGCCCAGAGTGCGGAAGGCAAATTGCGGTGCAGCCAGCCCCACAGCTGGTGCCCAGAGCAGTGCTGCACAGACTTGTAGCCACCGCTGCATGCTTGAGCGGTACGCCCAGGTTGGGTGTACCACTGTCAGATAACGTGTTACTGCCAAAGCAGCTAGCGTGAACCCACTCACTGTATTGCAGGCTACTCCTAAGAAGCTGATGGCCTTGCATAGAAAACTGCCGAAGGGCCATTTGCCCAGGGCGATGGCTGCTGTGTGGAAGGGTAAAGAGAGTAGCACCAGCACATCCGAGGCACTTAAGGCCAGTAGTAGCGTGTCTGTCCCATGAGCAGACCGAGAGCCTCTCTTGCGTCTCCTCCCCGCTAGGATGAATATGACTAGAGAGTGTCCCAGCAGTCCTATCCCCATGATCAAAGTGTCAAACGCGGGCACCAGTGCCTGCTGCATGTCCCATTTCATCCTTGGTACTGGCCTACGGCTCCCATTCTGTGCCATCTCCCAGTCAGCCATTGGCAAAGTACTGTCGCTAATCTTGCTAATGGGTACTGAAAGCCTGATGATTGCTATGTAGGACGGCAGGTTGGCATACTCTCGCTGGGTGTGATGCCACTAGAGCCAAGCAATAATGACTAGCCCTTTTAAAGTCTTATCACCTTCCCCACCACCACATACTGCAGCTCTAATTGGAGGATCAACATGAAATAATGGGGCTCTGTATTTACTAGCATTGAGAAATAGAGAGATATGTCTGTACTGTCACATCCCGCAATAGCACCTGTTTGATCCTCGGAGACCGCGCCACCTCTCGGCCGACAAAAGGGATTTTAATGAGGTTCGAGCTGTTTCTTTGTCTTGTTTTCAAGCATTTAAAACCCACAAGGCAAGGTAGCAAAGTAAAGCTGTGGATAGAATATCTTTGTAGAAAGTCTTGAAGGTCTCAAAATGTCAGTCTTATTCTTCCCAGAAGATAACAGCCTCACTTTTCTCCATTCACGTCATTAAAAGCGAGCACTCCGTGGATCACAGTTGCCCCAAAAAATCCCCTGAATCCAGCTGGCAGCTCTCTGATAGCTGGTATTGATTGTGTGAAACCAGGCAACCTCGCAGAACCTAGCTCTCCAAGGCTAAGGGCTAGGCTGTCAATTTAATGCCTCTTCAGATCCATTATTCCTCTTCTGCGTCATACATTCCAGGACTTTGGAGAGAGAGAAAGATCTCCGGCTCGTTCTCATAAGGAGATCAGCTGGACATGCACAGCATCACACAGTGCCGAAAGGAGAGGTGGAGGGATGCAATGAAGTGGGAGGAGCGCTCAGAGGTGGACTTTGTCCTATTTTAGCATGCTGAGTGACTTCTTTTCTCCATGTTTTACCTCCTCCTTTGCTCTCTACTGCGACATAGATCCAACAAATGACAACACGTTCTTGGGAAGTTGACAGGATTCGATTGCTTCCAGCTGAGGTAACCGCAGTTTGTGTGGCCATTGCATAACTAGCCCATTGTGCAGCTCTTGGCTCAGAGCGTGTACTTGATTTTGCTCACTTCCCTTCACATCTTCTGCATTTGCAAGAAAGAGCCATTATTGATTTTTTTAAAAGCATAAGTAAACAGCTCAGTGGTTTGTCCTTTTCATGGATGGATAGTCGCCGCTGTAGACCTATCCACAGTGACGTCTGCAGATAAGGACTGAGATATGGCAGAAACCTCATAAAAGCTTTATGGCCAGAACTCATTTTTGGCTGTTCTGTATTAGCTGTGGCCATTAAATCACTGTGAACACTAAACAGTTCGAGAGTGAAGGAGAGCTTGAGGTTTATTGGATGGAGTGATCTGATGGATCGCACTTAAGAGGTGTGTGTTAACTCCAAAAATACACCAATATGGCATTTTTGGCACGATAGTGAACACCAGTTCAGGTTTAACTCCTGCCGATGCATTTCCGTAATATACGATGACACTAATCAGCTCCAACATTAAAACCACTGACAAGTGACATAAATAACATTATTACAAGTGAACAGTCAGTTCTTAAAGTTCATGTGCCGCAAGAGTAAAGATCTAAGGAGTATTGACGGGGCATTTCGCACTGATGCGTTTTTCCTTCATTGAGGAGCTCATGAGAACAACACTGGTTTTCTTTACAGGCTTCTGAGAAGCTGGACACGAAGAAATCGATTTTTTTTTATTGTCGTTGCAAAATTTCAGGAGGTATTAAATCCTAAACATGACCCAAGGTTCAACATTTTTAATTGGTTAATATTATTTTTTACAGTTTTCAGAAGTGTGCAACATGTAATAATGTTTAACTGAAAACAAATAGGTCACAAGTAACAAATGTAAAAAAAGATGAAAGAAAAACTGAGAAAATAAGTAACAGATTTGAAGGATTCTGTCTAATTTGACATGGATTTAACCTCTTCTGAATATATAAATATTTAGCAGATGCTCTTTTTGGAACACTGTACTTGCTGCGCATACATTACTCGCTGCTATTCATAGTACAGAAGTCCAAAGCTCCTAAGAATTATATTTAAAGCCTGTTTCTTTTTTTGTAAATACAAATATAAATGATTGTATTTAAAACATTACAGCATAAAAACAGTAAACAGTGATTTTGCTCATATCAGTGTATTAATTTAACAATATCCAGGCCTCTCCTATATCCAGACCTGTCCCAGTTTTACATGTACTGTAGTTCCCGTCATATTGCTGGTTTGGGCTGAATCACTCCTTCGCTGGATGAAAGCAGGAGCTTCTGATGCACTTTCTCTTATCCATCCAATGGCTGGAGGCATCAAGGAATAATCTGGAGCCAAAACTGTTTTTCTGATCAGCTCACACAATATGAGCTTCTACTTACGCACACAAAATCATCATTATACTTCTTTTCTTCTCTGTGTACACTTATTCTAAAGCTAGCGCGTGTGTGTTCGCTGCCAGAAAGACCCTCACTGCTCAGTTTGAATAGGTGCCCAAGACGTTTGGTATTTGAATACGTTTTTAAATATTTGAGAGTTCACCCATGGTGCTTCCTTCCTGACGGAGCAGGTCACCATGAATGAAGAAATCCACCAGGACACGGGGCCTGTGTGCAGAAGCAGCCATGCATGAAATGACTGACTGATAAAGTCTCACTGCCTACACGTGAAACTGGAGCCCTGAACAGTACACACCTGCTAATAGTGTGGGAAGCCATCCGACATGCTCACGTTAAACCAGAAACGATCAGGACCGCGTGCTGTATGTAGAGAGTTAATGAAAAAAAGTCATAATTTCATCCAGAAAAAGCCATGTTTAAATCTGTGGTGGTGATGAACTTCATAGAAGAGAATAGATAAGGAAAGAGATTTTTGCGCCACTTTTTAAATGTAATTATATCATTAATGACGTATGTAGTTGCTTGGTGTGTAGAAATTCGCAATATTCATAATTCGGATCTGTACCATGTGGTTGTCTGTAATGTTTTTGTTCCGCAAATGTGGAATGCCTGAAATTGTTCCTTAGGACGTTAATGTTTCCATTTGTAGTTTTTTAACACTGTTTATTGTAATTTATCAACACTGTAAAAGTCCTTCTATAATAGTGCACCAGTCATAAGCTGATGCCCTGCACTACAGGGATTGTCCTTTGCTCCCTGCTCTCAATGTTGAGGTAATGACGAAGCGATCATTCACTGAATAACTGACTATTTGTCATTGTGAACACACTCAAGCACCACAATGAAATGTGACCTCTGCGTTTAACCTTGCACACGTGGAGCAGCAGGCAGCTATCAACAGCACCAGCGTAGCGGGACAGTACCTTACTCAAGGGTACCTCAGTGGTGCCCGGGCCGGGACTTAAACCTGCAGCCTTCTGTATGTCCTAACCACTAGGCCTCCACTGCCCACTTTTAGTGTAATCATGCCGTTCTAAGCCGTGTTATAGAGTTCGTCTTGGCACTGATCTGTCTGTGATTATGTACCTGATGAATTATGCTCACATTCGATTGAAGTTCTGTATCCACACGTTCATGCTGCACTTCTTACCCAAGGTTTTACTGGTAATATGAATTCT
>JBBPDA010000132.1:6817338-6846083 GCA_037974385.1 Arnoldichthys spilopterus | reverse complement strand
GCAACCGGGTCATGTGTGTGTGAAGATGCTTCACTGACCTTGAAGTGGTGTGTGTGAAAGTGACCATTCTCAGGCTCCCAAACTTTACTATATAATACTCAAAAGTGCTTAGAGTATGTGTTCAAAGGCCATTCAGAGGTCAGAAGTCTTAAGGCCTAGTTCACTTTGTGTGGGATTTTTAAAGTATGTGTGTAATTAAAGTAGTGTGACTTATATATGTGATTAAACATTAAGATAATACGTCCAGATTAAATGATGACACATGCTTGTTTTTTACTTATAGACTAAAAAGTATTTAAGAAATTAAAATATACCATAGTACCCATGAGCAAGGTACCGTCCAGCTACACTGCTCCCTGGGCACTTTTCATAGCTGCCTGTTGCTCCAGGTGTGCACGTGTGATGGGTTAAATGCAGAGGTCACATTTCGTTGTGGTCACACTTTGTGTGTGTGTGTTAGTGTGTTCACAATGACAGGTCACTTTCACTAGACACAGCGTTTTTGATGCTTGCAGTTGGGAGCTCTACTTAAATGTTCTTTTGCCCCACAGGGAATTTTGTGTGTCCACCCACCAGAAGTTTCCGCTGTCTGAACGATCGTGTATGCTTGCGGAGCAGCAAGCGCTGTGACGGTGTCAACCACTGCGGCGATAACTCAGATGAGCTCAACTGTGGTGAGTTGCTCTTTCTTAAGCCTTTTTACATTTTTACGGTGAGGAACAAATGAGAATTCTAACATTTTTTAATTTGTGTTTGGACAGATGTGCCCACAAACAAGTGTGGAAAGGACGAGTTCCAGTGCAGCAACGGCAAGTGCATCAGGTCCACTCAGCGCTGCAATTTCTTCAACGACTGTGAGGACTATGGCTCAGATGAGATCGGCTGCAAGCTGGGTGAGCCACCGTTTCACCTCACGCTTGCAAAACATTGTCGATAAATCGGTACACTCTGGAGCTGCTACACGTGAGCCTAACGTCTCCATGCTCAGTCCCAAACAAAGATATTAACCCCACCCCCTCCCAGTGGAATTGTGTTTGCTGTAGGAATGGAAGACCATCCAGTTCCTTCATAATGAGCTGGACTGTTGTTTGTGATCCAGAACTAATCATTCAACCTCACTAAAGCTCTTGTGACTGCAATCAAATACTCACAGCAATGTTGCCCTTTGTGAGGGGACAAATTCTGTATTAATGTTCTGTCTGAAGAAGAGTGATTGAGCAGGTGTCTTCGGACATAGTGGGTTGGTTTCCCGGACAGGGTTCAAGCCTAGTGCTAGTCTTCATTTTCCTACGTTTCTTACATCCTTTATTCAGAATTGCTGAGCATCTAGGATGAGGTATGATCCCTGTCTCCCTGGGAAACTTAGTTGTAGTGTAACATGTAATGGCTTTCTGTTATTTTTAAAAACCATAGCTAAAAACATATACCTACAGAATTTCTGCAGAGTCTAAACTTTAAAAAATGTGAATTTAAGGCCTTAAAAGTCTTAAAAACATTACGATTATATGCACTAGCTCTTAAATAGCTTACAGTTTGGTCTTAAATGTCATTATGTATTTAATGCTACATCCATCTCTTTTTTGGGTGGTGGTGGCGGCCTAGTGGTCAGGACCTTGGGTCGAGACTTGAATCTACAGCCTTCTGTTCACAAGGACAGAAGAAGACTAAGACTTTTGGATTTTCTTTAAAGTCCTATCGACTATTTACCAGTGTGAACGTGAAATCGGTCTTAAATTTAATTCATAATGGTCTTAAAAAGTCAACTTGTTGAAACCTGCAGAAAAATGTATAATACTTATTAGCATTAGTCCAGTGCAAAAGACGTTGGTGGCTGTGGTCTTGCATTGACATTTGAACATTTTGAGGTGTGTGTGTGTCCTTTCAATTACAGACACTACGATTTATGACTGTAAGAGTAAGAAGTCTCTGTGTGGAGAGACAGAAGAGGTTCACTGTGTGACCAACAAGACCGATTCTTTCTGCTCCTGCAAGCCAGGCTTCCAAAGTAACGGCTACAACAGCTGCGAAGGTAAACGCCGCCCTCCTTCCACAAGCACCTGCAACTGACCACAGAGGTAAATCCATTCTAGAGCGTGGCATTAATTCTGTTGGATCCCGTCTTTTCAGACAAAAACGAGTGCAGTCAGTTTGGCGTGTGTTCTCATATCTGCAACAACACCAAGGGTTCGTACAAGTGCAGCTGCCACAAACACTTTATCAAGGTCAACGATACCTGCAAGACTGATGGTAAGGACTTCGTTTGGTTTTCTGTCCTGATGGTGAAACTGGGTTGAGACTTTTTATACATGTATTAGATTTAGATTTTATTTGTAACAGTGCTATTAGTATGAATAACAGTAGTTTGCATCAGGGCTGGGCGATATGACTCAAAATTGCAATGTTTTTGGGCCGAGTGTCAATATACAGCTTTATGATTAGGTAGCACTTCTTCAGCAAAGTGTTTTTGCCAGTGAAGGACATGTTTAGGATCAATCGTTCCCGGTAGTTTCTGAAAGCCATGTTTTGGACAGTTGCGATAGAAACCACATATTTTGCGAAGCTGTTATTTCCTTCAATTTGGGGCTTTTTGTACCTTTTCCTGGCACTAAAAAAATCACTGACAGCACCACCTGCTTCTAAGCAGAAGGTAGGCTTTAATCACAGTGAAGGCTGTGTTTAGGAAATGCACCCCAAACCCCAAAAATTAGACACTTATGTGGTGGAACCTATTAATATATCACCATTAGTTTTATTTTCAAATGATGCATTAAAAAATATCGTTCATATCGTGGCACTCGATATATTGCCTAGGCCTTGTGAAAAAGCACCTAATGTTGCCAAGATCGTGAAAAGGCGGGTTTATAATAATATGATCTCTTCCGATGTCGTTATGTGAAGAACCTTATGGCCAAATGGTATTTTCTTCTGTTTGCTCCGTGCTGCAATTCTCACTCACACGCTGTTTCTGTCAGATGTGAACGTGAACAGCAGGAAAGTGCTGTACATCGCTGATGACAATGAAATCCGCAGTCTTGACCCCGGAATGCCCAATTGGGCATACGAACAGACTTTCCAGGGCGACGCCAATGTCCGCATCGACGCCATGGACCTGCACGTCAAGACCAATCGCATCTACTGGACTAACTGGCATACTAGTGGCATCTCCTCCTTCCAGCTGCCCTCCCTCTCCTCTTCATCTGGCTCTTCACCCAATTCCCACCGCAGCAAGAGGCAGAGCGAGGGAACCGTTACCAACCTCGAGGTATGCAATCCCAGAGTGATCTTTTTAAAGGCCAGCTTTCTGATTGGCTAAAACACTTCCAACAAACACTGGTGTAGACTTTTGTGCACCACAGTGCTCCATATCTTGGACGCTCAACCGCCTCTCTTTTGCAGATTCCAGGTCTGAAGACCCCCAGAGGCATTGCAGTGGACTGGGTTGCTGGGAACCTGTACTGGACGGACTCGGGCCGTGATGTCATTGAGGTGGCCCAAATATCTGGCCAGAACAGGAAAACCCTGATTTCGGGCATGATTGATGAGCCCTATGCTATTGTGGTGGATCCTCCCAGAGGGTGAGATATAAGCTATTACCTCTGCTGTGTGGAATCTTCTGGCTGACTAGCTTTGAAAGTAAACTAGAGAGCTGCGTACAGTCTTATCATAATCACTGTAGAAAAGACTGAGTTTCCCAGCATCACTGAGTTTTTTTCGGTTTGTTGTATTCTACTATGTCCTGGTTATGGTTTAACAAGTAACTCAACCAAGCAAGCTATTCACTTCCAAAGAACTAAAAATACTTTTTGATACCTCAAGGACATTTCCATATAAATATTCTTGATGTTTCTATTTCACCTTTTTATATATATATATAATGTGTGTGTATATATTATATATTACCTTTATTACCTTTCGCTTTACAAATAGTCACTTTTATATAATGGGGCTATTTGTGTTTATAGAACTAGTTGAATTTAAATAGTGTATGTAAAATGCAACACATACATGATCAGTAAACAGTCCTTGTGTCTATTGCAGTGTGCTTTAATAATCATAATAATAACAATAATTTAATCATGTCTTTAATAGTAGTTGCAATAATAATAGTACAATCAGTCCCTCAAATAAGCAAAGATTCTTTGAAGAACCTAACATTTGGGAATCAGGTCTTTGACCCACAGAGGTGCTGAATAAGATCATGCTGTATGAAAAGGTTCCTCATGGTTCCTCAAACTTCAGAGACCTGTGCTTTTCAAAAAGGTTCTTGGGAGCTGCTTAAAGGGTCTCGCCAGTGTGGCAAGCTAATCAACCCCAAAGAGTGCCTTGAATATCATTTTACTTCAGCATTGCTTGCCGTGTGGAATAAATGACGACCATAAGAAAGGAGCAAAAGTTTTGCTTTAAAGCCAGGACATTTTTTTGACGACTTGGTTATAATGATATTTTTGTTTCATATTAGGACCATGTACTGGGCAGACTGGGGCAATCACCCCAAAATTGAGACTGCGGCCATGGATGGCACGCTAAGAGAGATACTGGTGCATGAGAACCTGCAGTGGCCCACTGGTGAGTCTCACAGAAGGCTTTATAATGCCTGTGGTGAATCTGGTGCAAGGAGTTTTGGTCCAGTGTTATTTTTCTCTGACTGTCAGTTAGTTAAACACTGATTGGCTAGCTATGTGTGATGCAGTGTAAGTGGTAGGATTGACCAGTGTATTCTGTCTCCGTGTGCAGGTCTGGCAGTGGACTACTTTAACGAGCGGCTCTACTGGGCCGACACTAAGCTTTCAGTCATTGGCAGCGTGCGTCTGGATGGCACGGACCCTGTGATTGCTGTCTCTAATGTCAAAAACAGTTCAGTACCCACACTCCATGCATACACATGTCTTTTTCATAGCAAAATATGTGTCTTTTAAACATTGAACAACCTATATTTTAATGATATGGGGAAAGACAACAGTGAGAGTTTTGTGTGATGAGGAATCTGTCTGTCCTGTAGAGCTTGTCCACCCATTCAGCATTGACATCTTTGAGGATTACATCTACGGCGTCACCTACATCAACAACTTCGTATTCCGTGTTAACAAGTTCGGCAAGGGTCCAATGGAAAACCTTACAACTGGCATCAATCACGCCACCGACATAGTGCTCCATCACCGCTACAAACAGCCAGAGAGTGAGTGTGTTTGAGTGAGTCTGTGCATGTGTGTGTATGTTGAGAGCCGGGGGGGCACATGATTCTTTATGTTTTTGAAGGTGTGAGTATATTGCTTATAGACTGGCCAACGTGTGTGTGTTGCAGTGGCTAACCCATGTGACCGGAAGAAGTGCGAGTGGTTGTGTTTGCTCAGCCCAAGTGGACCAGTCTGTACCTGCCCTAATGATCGCGTGCCTGATAATGGCACATGCGTAGAGCTGCCTCCAGCAACTCAGACCACTGTCAGTAAGTGCCTCTCTCTGCTCCAGGAAGCTTCAGACTTTATCACTCAGGGTTCTTGAGTTTAGGAGAGTTGAGCCCCTGAGCACACTGAGATATCTAGACATTTAGGTCCAAGTTTCCCAGGCCCAGATCAAAATTCAGCCTAAAATAGAAGGAGTTTCTAGTGGTGAATCGTGATTGGCTTTTCAGTTTAGTCCAAGACTAGACTTGAGTCATGTGGGCGGAAACAAGCCCATGAAGTTATTGTTGCCATTTTTCTGTGCTATTTAAATGTAAATGCATCGTTTCTACTCCTGATACACATGAAATTCAGTCTTTGTCTGAAGTCATAGGTTTCCAATTTTATGTCTCAACAGTAAGTATTTCACATGTCGTACTGAGCCAGCCATAATTATTTGTTTACGAAACTTGAAAAAATCGACTCTCTTCTATTTATGACGTCAAAACAAATGACAAACATAAAATAAAAGATAAAAATCCGAACATATGCAAGTTGACATGGTTGTATACAGGGGATACGATGTGTAGCAGTGGTAAACTTGAAAACTTTAAACACGTGTTATTCCCTCCTTTTCCCCCTGTTCAGCTCCATCATGTAGCGTTCAGTGTCTGAATGGTGGAAGCTGTTTCCTGAATGCTCGGAGTCAGCCCAAGTGCCGCTGTCCCACCAGTTACGCCGGGGACAACTGTGAGATTGACCAATGTAGAGACTACTGCAAGAATGGAGGAACGTGCGCCCCTTCACGTGCTGGTACATAATCGCCTTCTCCATTATTAAGCTGCGTCCGTGTGCCACTGTCATGGTGATTGGTTGGAGGAACAGCGGTCAATGTTCTAATGCCGCCTGACATGTAGCTCATGTGTCTCTGCCCTCTAGGTGCTCCTACCTGCCGCTGCCCGACAGGCTTCACTGGACCCAACTGTAACTTGGACACATGTAAAGACCACTGCCAGAACGGAGGCACCTGTACAGTCAGCCAGGGCAACCAGCCCCTGTGCCATTGCCCTGACGGTTATCTTGGAGATCAGTGCCAGTACAGTGAGTTTTCACATGCAGGACAACAGCCTCCGTATCCTAGCAACTGTCACCATCTTAGGCTCAAGCACATACTGTAAACAAAAGCATAAAATGTAAAGGAATAGCTCAAACATAATAATAATAATAATAATAATAATAATAATAATAATAATATTAAATAATAATAAGCAAAATAAATAAGAAGCACACTTAGCCCGAACACAGATAGCAGAGGCCTTTGATGTCTGTTTTTTTCTGTTTCATACTGGCTCTATCAGGCTGTTGTAGCTAGTAAGTAATGGGTGCTAATACTGCACCAGCTGGCTCTGCGTGAACGGCATCTCTACAAATCTCTTTGCTGTAACTGTTTTTCAAATGATACAATCATACATATGCATAAATAGCAGAAAGGGGCAATAGTACGTACCACAGACATTCTAAACTTTGTGGGCAGTAGTGGCCTAGTGGTTAGGACTTTGCCCTTGGGACCTGAAGGTTGCAGGTTTAAGTCCCACACCGCTCCCCGGCTACTGTTGATCACTGCCCGCTGCTCCACATGTGCACATGTGATGCAGAGGTCACATTTGGTGGTGGTGCTTGAGTGTATTCACAATGACAAATGGTCACATTCACTTTCCATAGACTTACTTTCACCCTTACAGTTTTTGAAGTCCTTTTTTTTTTTTTAAGATCTAGTCCATTTGTTTTTACAGACAGCAAAAACAATTTCTTGATAAAGTATATTTTGTGGTTTCAAAATTACAGCAAAAATAGTTTTTTTACAAACTCTGCCCATAACGCAGTGTTTTCAAGACTAAAACACATAAGAAAGAAGTGTATTAAGCTTTTGTGAGCAATCAGTTACTCAGTTTTTTTTTTTGTACTGGTGCTTTGAGGCTATAGTAGCTAGTTAGTGATGGAAGCTTACACTGGAACAAATGGGCAAGTTTATGGAATAAATGTATATGCTTGTCTTCAAACAGCGACTTAAGACCTAACTGTTCACAGAGCACTCAGGACAATAACTACAGAAGTAAAGAACTTACTACTAACTGTACACAAAGAAATGTAAAGGATTAGCATCAGCTCAGGTAGACTCTTGGTTGACTAGCAGCTCTTAATCCAAGTCTAGTCTTACTGGTGTAGTACTTTGAGCCCTACCTGTGAGTTGTAGTTATTGTTTAGCCATAAGCTTTAATGTATTGTTACCTCTAGTGGGCAGTAGTGGTGTAGTGGTTAGAGGATTTGCCTATGTGATTAGAGGGTTCCAGGTTAAGGTCCTGGCCCAGACACCACTGAGGTACTGCTCCCTGGGTGCTGTTGAAAGCAGCCTGCTGCTCCACGTGTGGATGGGTTAAATGCAAAGGTCACATTTGGTTGTGGTGCACTTTGTGTAATGGGGTTCTTTCACTATAACAAATAGTCCTTTTTATTTTTGCAGACCACTCATATGCACAATATGCATAAGTCATTCGTGCAAGATAAAGCCACTTCTAACCCTCTGCCATTGTGTCCCCTGTTCTCTGCTGTGCAGGGCACTGTGATGGTTTCTGTGAGAATGGAGGCACATGTCAGCAGATGGGCAACAAAACCAAGCAGTGCCGCTGCACCGCGCAGTTCCAAGGCCCCACCTGCAGCGTGGACAAGTGCATGTACTGTGGAGAGGGCAAGTGCATGCCTCAGCACCCTGAAGGAGTGGTGTGCAGGTACTAACTACTCTTTGGCACTCTTTGGTTTTTCAAATGATACAATCATACATATGCATAATTAGCAGTGAGGGGGAATAGCAATGTGTACAGACATTCTAAGCTTTCTCTATAGACTTGCTTTGGTTTTTTAGGTTTTTCCTGGATTCTTGCAAGGTATCAGTATGTATCAGCTGTTCAGTTCAGTCTGTAAATATCAAAATGCAGTCACAAAATAAAAAACACACCTGTACAATAACCCATTTTACTGACATCCCTATGGAACTTCAGAAGTATGTTACAGTTAATGCTAAGTTCTACATGAACACTTCTGAATCTGAATCTTGTAAAACACCTTCCATATTTTATTTAAAGCATGTAACATATATGTTAACATATGTTCTAAGAGTTTTCAGTCTGCAAGAAACCCACAGGTTAGGTATTCAGTCATTAATGCTTCTGGGACTTTCTGAAGGCCTAGAGTGATTTTCCAGTCACTTTCTAGTTATTTTGGTAAGATCTCAGACCAGCCTAAGCAATAGAAGAGCTTGAAGAGCTTAGCGATATCTATAGCTAGGTACCAAGTTCAGAATGGAAAATTGAAAAGTTTTCATTGGCAGCGTTTCAAACGTTTTGCCTTGTTTTTACATCAAAACGTCATAATGAAACAAGTATCGTACTGCAGCACTTTCCTCCATGAACTCATTTTCTGAACCACACATCTTGGCCAGGACTGCTCATTCTAAGACCGGCAGACAGAAATGTCCTGGACAGGTCACCATCCTGGGGCAGACACAGAAACAACCCCACACACTCACACCTGTAGGCACTTCAACATCTCCAGTTCACATGATACACATGTCTGAACTGTGGGAGGATAAGCAAAGCTCCTGGTAGAAAACCGTGCAGACAAGGGGACTACGCGCCAACTCCACACAGAAAGGACCCTGGCTGCTTGGCCGTTGTAGCACTTAATCAAGTTAAATACAAATATGATTGTGTTGAAAAAATGAATGTTTTAAAAACGAGCCCCTTGTGTTTGCAGTGGTCCCCTCTGAAGTGATCATGAGCACTAAGCATAACAGTATAATACTGATACTGACTAATGATAATGGGCATTGTGTTAAAGTATGGAGTGTATTAATGAAAGCAGTGTATTAGTAATGTATAGCTCCAAGTTATTACATAATGGTTGATTTGTGGTGTTAATGTTATTACTGTGTTTTTGTAGCTGTAAAAATGGCGGGATACAGCCCAGCTGCTACACCTGCGACAACTTCTGCGCCAACGGCCACTGTTCCATAGATCATCGCACCATGCTGCCTCAGTGCATGTAAGAGCAACACACCTCGCCCTCATTCATGCCACAGACCTTCCAGCTCACTCGAGCACACACACTGTAATAAATGTGCGTTCGCAGTACCGCGGGAGTCACTGAGGAATGTGCAGGTTACACAGCAGAGGTGTCCATTAAAACCACAGTTTGGTGATTTTCCTCCTCTGGTCCAGCCGTTCTAAATCTTTTCATGTGTTCTCTTTCTGACACACCTGAATCTGGTAATAAGCTAATGAACAAAATGCTAATGGGCTACACTGAGTGTAGAGTAAGCTTCAGGAACCCTTGATGTGTGTCAGCAAGGAAGTCACGCAGCAGTGCTGGTCTAAAGCCTTTGGCACATGTCACTGTTGGTTACAGTAGTAAAGAAATAACCACTTGTGGAAAGCTCTAAAGCGAGCCGCTCATGTTCGGAAACCCACCAGCATCTGAGAGCTGAAGCTGTTGTACATGGAGAAATGGGCTAAAATACCTGCGAGTCAATGTGCAGGACTGGTCAACAGTGACCCCACACGTTTAATTGCAGTTAAGGGGGACACACCGGATACTGAGAGCACAATTCACTTACTTTTGCTACACACAGATATGTTATTGGATCATTTTTATTCAATTAAAATCATCGTTTTTATTGTAACTTTTACCCTGGCACTTGTCAATTGTTTTACTGTAGTAGTTTTTGTAAACACTTGGCACATGTATCTATTGCTGTAGTTGCTCTCTGTAGTTAGTGTAAGCACCTGACATATGTATGTAGTTATTGTAGTTGCTCTCTGTAGTTGTAGAGAACTTGGCATATGTATGTATCGAAGTTCCTCTCGGTGGTAGTTTAGATCTTGGCGTGTTTATTTATTGCAGTAGTTGTTTTCTGTAGTTGTATAAGCACTTGGCGTATGTATATTACAGTAATTACGTCTGTTATTTATTTTATAATTACGAGCAATGTTTTGGTCTCTGTGTAGCACCACACTCAGTGTTACTCTATGCAAAGCGAAAGCTTGATTGTTCCCTCTGTCCTGGAAGTCGCTTTGGACAAAAGCGTCAGCCAAATGAATAAATGTAAATGTACATTAATACATGACCAAATGTAATCATTTTTGTTTCATCATATAATCATGTTTAACTCTGTTTTTTCACTTGCAATTAGGACTTGTTTGAAAATCAGATGACGTTTTAGGCCACATTCAAATGACCATATAGAAAAATGTAAAGGGTTCGCAAACTTTCAAGCACCACTGTAGGTTTGCTCCTTGGATAAGAAAATAATCTATATGAAATAGTTTAAAATATGCATCTTTGTGCTAACTGCCGGCTGAGGATTCATTTTTGTTCTTTTTCTTTTTTGAAATGAGTTATTTGTTTGTATAATCATGACTTTGTGCACTGTGTGTTCATTCAGCATATGTAAAAGTGTTTGTTCTTGTGTACGTAGGTGTCCTGCAGGCTGGCATGGCTATCAGTGCGAGATCGCTGCCTATCCTGTGGATTCTGGAGACTCTGGAAGTAAGTGTCTGTCTGTGGGTTTAACATGGCTGTTGGCGTTGGTGGTCTCTGGAGCACTCTCTTACTTGTTCTCTCTGTGTGCAGACGCCGTCTCTGTGATCATTCCAGTGCTTTTGCTGCTCATACTGGCGCTGCTGGTGGTTGGCGCCATCTTTTGGTATAAGAAGAGAATGCGTGGGTGAGTGAATATTCTCTCCGTGGAGATGCAGGTCTACCGTTGAGCAGCAGGGTCTTTCACTGTGTCACTCACTGAACCCAGGGGAGCAGCCCCCAACATTACTGCCTTTATTTATTGATCAGCCTCTGGTCACCCACGCTGTCCTCACACTCAGGCTTTCTTTTAGCACTCTCTTTAACCCCTCATCACTCCTACTTTTATCTCAACACCCGATTTTCACCATAATCTATATATCTACCTATATATCTAGCCTGTTTCCAAAAAAAAATTGGGATGCTTTGTAAAATTTAAATAATTTCATAAAATTATTGAATAATGTTAAAACCTGTATTAACAAAGGAAAAAAGATAACATCAGATGTTGAAACTGTGAAATTGTATTGTTTTGTGGAAAAAAAAATTTGTTCCTTTTGAATTTGATGCCTAAAACACTTTTAAAAAACTGTGCAAAGGGCAGTATGTAGTGGGTCAGGGACAACAAAAAAATGGAAAAATGTGTAATGCTAAAAAAGATGGAAGATGGAAGATTGTGCAGGCAAATAGTGCAACAATTAAAGCATAACATTTCTAAAACAAAAGAGATACCCTTCCAACAAGGTACCTTCCTGCTACACTGCTCCACTTTTCATAGCTGCACACTACTCCCCGTATGCATGAATTAAATGCAGAGGTCACGTTTTGTTGTGGTCCACTTTGTGTGTGATTGAGTGTGTTCACAATGACATAAGTCACTTTCAGTTGCAATGAATTTGGGCAAAATCTCTGTTTGCAAGGGACAAGTGGTGATCTTCTGGTCCTCAGGCACCACTGCATTAAAGCCAGACATGACTGTATAGTGAAAATTTGCAGGGGTATAGAAACACCAAAGCATTGTCTGTGAACTCAGAACTCTTCTGCATCTACAAATGCAAGTCACCAGGCAAAGAAGAAACCATATGTCAACAGGTTTCCTTCTCTGGGCCAAAGCTCATTTAATTTCTGGTCTGACAAATACAAATTTGAAATTCTTTTTGGAAACTATGGGAGCTACATCCTCTAGGCTAAAGAGCGCAGGGAGCATGTTATTAATGCTGAGTTCAAAAGCCAGCAACCATGATGGTATGGGGTGCATTAGTGCACATGACATAAATAACTTCCATATATGGGTAGTAGAAGTACCCAGAAGTGTGTGGGCAGTGGTGGCCTAGAGGTTAGGACATTGCCCTTGAGAACTGAAGGTTACAGCCCAGGCACTACTGAGGTAAACCATTGAGAAAGGTACCGCTACACTGCTCCTCGGGTGCACGTGTGATGGGTTAAATGCAGAAGTACTTTTCGTCGTGGTGCTCGAGTGTGTTCACAATGACAAATGGTTCCTTTCACTACCATTTTAGTAGAAGAGTCTTGGAGTTAAATTGACCTGTCTGCAGTTGAGACCTGTCAACAATAGTTAACAGTATTTCACTTTCAAAACCTCAGCACTTGGTCTCCTCAGTTCCCATACATTCACAAAGGTGATGCGAGTGGTAAACATGCCGCTGTCCCAGCTTTTTTGAAATGTGTTTTTGCATTAATCAGAATGAACATCTTTCCTAAAAGACAAACCAAAAAAATCTTTCAACGTTTTTATTTACATTTTACCAAGCGTCCCAGCATACTCTAGCTATCTGTCTATCTACCTGTCTGTCCTTCTGTCTGTCTATCTACCTGCTTATCCCTCTCTATTTCTCTTTCTATCACTCTGTCGTGGCTTCTCTTATTCTTTCTCTCCACCTCTCTCCCTACACTTCTCTCTTTTGTACTCTTGCTCTTTCTCTCTAGTTTTACCTATTAATTTCCCTTGTTTTCCACTTTCTCTTATTCTGTCTATCTAGTCTGATTTTCTCACTCTTATACTCTTTTGATCTCTATTCATGTTTTTTCTACACCCCCTCTCTCTTTTTTTATTATTTTTCTTTCTTTCTTTCTTTCTTTCTTTTTCTTTCTTTCTTTCTTTTTCTTTCTTTCTTTCTTTCTTTCTCTGTCTCTCTCGCTCTCTCTCCCACTCTCTCACTCTCTCTTTCTCTTTCTCTCTCTCTCTGTGGTGTGGGTAACTGTGTGTCTCTGTCTCCAGGTCTATGAGGCGGGGCAAGCCCAACTCCAGATGCTTGCGGTAACTCTGACTCTCTAACAGCAGGCTTCCATCCTTCATCCGTACCTTCATTTCTTCATCCTTCCCTTCCTCTCGTCCCCTTTTCTTTCGCGCTCAAAGTAGATACACCCACCCCCATTTTTCTCCCGCCTGTCCCTTGTCCAAGTGTTTTTTTTTTTTTTTTTTTTTTTTTTTGTGTTTTTTTTTTTGTGCTTCTGCCTAGACAACCGATTAGAACACAGGGATCTATTGAGTGAAGCTAAAATAGATCGGCTGGTTGGGAGCAGGATGCAGCGGTGGTCTGTGTTCTGTCTGTCTGAGCCCCTCTCCATTTTGTAGACTTGTCTGTATGTAGGTGTGTTTCTGTATGAGTGAACAGTTGCGTTGTGCTTGTGTGAACTGTAGTGGATTTTGTTCTGTGCATATCCAGCTTTCTGAGCCAGCAGCCTGGACACGCCCACTGTGGCAGCGTTCACCTGAAAGCTATTGGATGCTCCTTCTAATGTGATGGTATCCTCGCACGTGTGTGTGTGTGTGGTTCTAGTTAGGGCTGGGTGATAGGGCTACAATACGCTGGCAAGGATTAACAGTAACGACCGGACATAGCATTTTATATTATTTGGCAATAAAAAAATAAGCTAATATTTCATGTATGTTTGCATATGTTTAATCTCTGTTTTTGATTCTGACATAAAGATTCTGTTCAGTTTTCCCATATAAATATAAGCTCAGATAAACAAAAAATGTTCAGCTGAACTTCAGCATCTGCTGCACCACCTTTCTAAAAAAAAAAACAAAAAAAAAAAACAATTTAGCAGCTTCCCAAAAGAGTCCAGTAATATTAATAAAAGCAAATCAAATTAATAAAATATCACCTCCATCACTGTCTACTCTGACTGGATTCATCCAGCTGCCTAGTTCTCATCATTGGTGGTGGATTAAATGAAAGACAACTATTAGAGACACCCCAAAAAGACGGTACAGTTTGCAGTTTTGAAGGATTGTTTAAGTCATTATTATGTCTCCTGCTGTCCAGGGTTTGTTAAAGCAATGCATTATTGTCGGGTTACTAATCAGATACAAGCAGTTTGTTTGTCACATATACAGTTATATAAGTACAACATGCAGTGCAATGTTCTAACTAATTCTAATAATAAAACACACAATTAAGGTTGGAAAATGTGTGTGTGTGTGTGTATGCATATATATGTAATTTTTTTTCTATAAATATTTTTTTAATATATCTAATATTTAATACATACACCTCGTTAGACTGGTATGTCTAATATTTTAATTGGGTTTATTGTCATGAGATCATTGCTGTCAGTCATTTTATCACTTTTTACGGTCATTACTTTTAGTGAAATCACTGCTTATATTATTCTTATGTGTATCGGAATTTTTGCTATTGCATATACTGAACTAATTTTGTGAGGTGACCTTGAGTGCTCAGAAAGGCAGTTTATTATTATTATTATTATTATTATTATTATTATTATATACAGTAAATCTAAAAAAACAAAATGTGTGCTTTATAAACAGATTTACTGTATTTCACAACAATAATAATAATAATAATAATTGGACATGGCAGTCTAAAGAGATGTATATATTAAATATTAGATTTATTTAAACAATATTTATAGAAAGAAAATTATATATATATATTTTTTTTTTATTTTTTTTTTTTTAATTTTCCCAACCTCTATTGTGTGTTTTATTATTATAGTTGCACTGCATGTTGTGCTTGTATTACTATATATGTGACAAATAAGCTGCTTGTATCTGCTTAGTAACCCTGTACATACGTGTGTCTGTGCGTGTGTGTGTCTGTCTGTCTGTGTGTCTGTCTGTCTGTGTGTGTGTGTGTCTGTGTCTGTGTCTGTGTCTGTGTGTGTCTGTGTCTGTGTCTGTGTGTGTGTGTGTGTGTGTGTGTGTGTGTGTGTGTGTGTGTGTCTGTATGTGTGTCGTGCATTACTAGACAGGTGTAAATAAGTAAAGCAATAAAATGTGCAATGTTGCACCACATGGAGCAGCAGGGCAGTAGTGGAATAAGCCATTAGACCTTAAAGCTTGTGTCTCAGTGCTTCATGTGAGTTGTAATATCATTAAAAATATCAAAGCTCAATCTCAGAGCACCACCACCATGTCAAGATGCACAGCTTGTAAATCAGGCTGTAAACTCGTCAGTTATTTAACCTGCTATGATTGGTACTTCGGAAATATTATGATTGATTGTTTTTTCATATCGCCCAGCCCTAGTAAAAGATATATGATGTGGGTGCCAGCTGTTTCTGTGAGTGGCTTGGGTCTAGGCCTCCTCAGCACTGTGTATTCTTGTGCCTCGACTGTCTGTATAACTTGTACCTATTAGTGCCTTTTACAAGGACTGACACTTTCCCTCTGTGTGTATGTGTGTGTCCACAGTGCTAAGGGATTCCAGCACCAGAGGATGACCAATGGTGCCATGAATGTAGAGATTGGGAACCCTGCTTATAAGATTTATGAGGGAGAGCCGGACGATGACGCCGGAGAGCTGCTAGACTCAGACTTCACTTTGGACCCAGACAAGGTGACCATCTGTCCCAATGTCCCAATTATTGTGTGTTCCAGTCCATGTCTAAACTGCCTAAACAAGGTTTTTAAAATATTAATATTTATTAAAGGGCCCATATGCTACACCTGTGTCATTTTTCCACTTTTATGACATTTATGGCCATTTTCCAAACTTCCTTTATGCCTTAACCAGTCTGTTTTTGTTACTGTTTCTTTAAGATTAATATATGTAAATGACTTTGTTTTGAGGGCAGTTATGCTTAAAAAATAAATAAATAAATAAATAAATAAAATTAAAAAGTATGGGTTCCATTGTGTCTTAATTAGGACAAATTTTCACTGAGCTTTCTCACCAGACGTTAGACAAAGGCTTCTAGCTACTGGTGCTTCTGTTGTATTAACATATATTAAAGGAGGTTTTATGGATTTTATTTGATTTTTTACTCATTTATTTATGTAATCATAGTTTTACGATAAAGAGAAATCTAAAAAAAAAGACAGTGCCGTTGTTGAATAAAAAATTCAACATTATTGTTGCCCCAAATTAGTTTAAAATGCAAAGGAAAAAATTTTTGCTTTTTTGTGTGGCCTTTAATGGGTTACGGTCTGATGCCATGAGCTTAGTGACAAGTTAAGGCCTTTCTACAAAGGTCAGATTCGTGCCTGGTATTCAGGTCCCTTGAAAGGTTAGTTTGGCCAAAAAAGGTCATGTAATTTGCAAATGTTGTACCTCAAATTTAGTCAGTCAGCCCACCTATTAGCAGCAGGGAAACTGCAGGTAATGCTGAATTGTTCAAATCTTTTTTTATGTGGTTTGTGACACTGTATGACACTTTTTTTTCAGTGGACAAAAGTATGGACTGAATTGCTTTACAAACTGACTGCATCTACTGTTTTTAGCCTTGGCTCACTTTAGATACAGTGTTCTTGTAGCCCCAGTGCAAATCCAGTGGATGCCAGATGTGTCCTGGCTTTGGAGCAAGGGTAAATGTGATGTATCTGCTCTTTCTCGCGTCTCCTAACCTCTGCCCGTCTTCCACCCTCAGCCCACTAACTTCACCAACCCAGTGTACGCCACGCTCTACATGGGTGCCCACAACAGCCGCAACTCTCTGGCCAGCACGGATGAGAAGAAGGAGCTGCTGTCCGCGGGGGATGAGGACATGGGCGACCCGCTGGCGTAGAGCCACTGTAGGCCCTCCCACAGATCGACGCAACCCACCCCCCCACCCCCCCCCACATGCCTTTACACATCAAAAGAAAAGCAACAACGAGAGCGAGAACACTGTACAAAATGTAAAAAAGAAAAAAAAATGAAGGACTACTTTTGTATGTGATTGCAGTATTATATTTTATTCTTTGACAAATCCTTCCGATCAAAAAAAGAAAACATTTTTCTATACCTGTTTTTTTTTTTTGTTTTTTTGTTTTTTTTTAAATCATCGCTCACCTAGCAAGCCCCACCCCTCTCTCTCTTCCCCCTCCATGTAGCCTCTACCTCTGTGCTAAATGAGATGCCGACAACAGCAACAGCTATGGAACTATCCTGATTGTTTTTTTGTATGAATTGTGTAGATATGTTCCATATGAATAGGAAATAGCCAAGTTTATCTTTTTATTTCTTTCTTTCTTTCTTTTTTTCCTTTTGCCAGTGATCCAGTAACGGAGGAGGAGTTGGGCTGAATGCCAATTTCTGATTTGTCCATGTTCCAGTCTGTGTATGTGTGTTGCTGGAGGAGGAGAGGTGTGCGTGTGTGTGTGCGTGTGTGTGGAGACGTGGTGAACTAGGCTTATGATTGTCTTATTCCTTGCACAGATGGATTTTATATATAGTTGTGTATATATAATATACATTTTAAAGGAAACGTCCTGAGAAATATAGGCAGGAATGCAGGCAGAAGCAGACGACCACACAACGGTGCATAATCCTTTAGTGGTTTTACAGTTTGAAGAGTTTTTGTTTTTTTTTTTTATCAGGACCGAAGTGATGAGTGGAAGAATAAAGGAGTGCTGGTGTGCAGGTGGTTAGTTATGGTATAGAGAGCATCCAGAACCAATTCCAGGGTGTGTATCCGTGGCCTTTGTGTATGTGTGTCAGCAGGTGAGGTGTCCAAAGTAATGATCGTGGGAAGTAGGGAACGGTCTGACTGATTTGTTTGTCTCTCCCCTGTTGCTGTGTCTTCCAGGAAGAAAGGGACCATAAGGAACAAAAAACTTATTGTCGAGTCTTCTTTCATTCAGTGGGATTTCGAGGAAGAAACTTTTGCATACCACTTCAATGAGAGTTCGCTTTTTCTTTTTCTGTTTTTTCCTTTAATAGTGTGATGTCTTATTCGTTTTAAAAGCTGTTTGGAAGTGCATTCTGCTGTGTAAGTGTGTGTGTGTAAGTGTGTGTGTATGGGTGCATGTGTGGAGTCTGTGGGCTCACGTTGTCCTCCTGCCCTAACTCACTGCCTCGCTGCTAGTGCTGCCATTGTTGTTTTCCCACAGGGAAGATCAACTCAACCCCGCTGCTTCTTTCAGAGGTGAAAAAAAAACCAGCCATGTCTGCCACAGACTAATGCATGTAACATGGAAACGTTAACAGTGTTCACCCACCGTCCTGGTCCGCGCCTTCCACGTCTGCTTCTTTTTCACCGTCAGATGTAATTTAGTGAAGTCTAAAGTACTTTTTTGTTTTTTGGGGTTTTTTTGTTTTTTTGTTGTTTTTTTTTTTAAAAACAATCATAAACTGCTTACACACAGTCCTTACCGACATTGCAGTACTCCTGTTGATTTTACTTGTTTTTTTTTCCTTTTTATATATACAGAATAATTAAACTGCTTTTTATAGTAGAAATGCATGGTGGCTCAGCCCTTCTTTTGGAGAGACAGAGTAATGTTTCACTATTTTTTGCTGGAGATCTTCATAAACTACAGAAAGTAAAAACGGACATTGTTATAATTACGAAATAAAAATCGGTGTGTACAGAAAAATAAACGTGGTTTCTGGTTCAGTGGCCTATTTCACAGCCGAAGGCTTGGCAACACACCGACACGGCTGAAGATGACAATTACAGGGTGATTTTTGCAAAGATTTCAGCAGCAAATGATCCAAATCCAAAAATGCTATTTAAACCACTAACTACGTGTTCTAGCGTTAAGGAAACTGAGTGGAACATTAACATTATGTAAGCAACAGAAATGCTGGTGGTCAACTGAACAACGGCTCTGCCTAAAGTTTGGATGTGAAAATGTTTAATGTGCCAAGTTAAACGCATAAGAGCCTTAAAAACGTTAATTAATGAAGGTGGGTGGGGTCTTTTAGTGCCTTTTGCCGCCCTTCTGTGGCCCCCAGGTGCACCTCATCCACAGGCAAACCTCTTATTTGCAGTCACACTTGAAGGGAAACAAAATGTACCAAATTTACCTTCCGTTTCATCCCGTTTGGCAGAAGAGAGTCAGTTGTTGCTTAGGCTGCCTCCTAACCCTGCTCCATCCAGCACTGTTTGAATTAGTACTTAGTACAGTTTATAGGTAAATGAAGTCAGAGTTTCAGTTGAACAGCGGTTTTAATCTGCTGTGAGCTACTGATAAATGTTTTTCCAGTGTTGACATTAATGAGTCTTAAAGAAAAAACCCAACAGTTTTTCAGATGAACTTTGTGTTTATCATCATTGATTCAAAATCCAATAGAGGTGATATACGTTGACGTGAGATGACATTAGGATGTTGGGTACAGCTGATTCCAGGGCCATGTCACTGTCTATTGACCACTGGTTCTTTAGTTAGTAGACTATTGGGTCCAGCTACCTTTATACAGCTAGTTTCTTTAACTCCCATTTTTGTAGTTTCTCCCCTACTGAAAGCATTTTTTTAGCATTCATTAGTCTGTAAAAAGCTCTTTCTCATTGTAGATGTGTTATGCAGCATTTAAGCGAACCACTAATGCTGCCACTCGGTGGGTATTACAACAGTAGCCTCTACTGCCTAATTATTGTGTAAATGTGAAAATGGTACAGAGTCAGAGTCACAATCATGTACATTCTACTTTTATTTGTGCTTCTTTTGATAAATTGGAATGGCTTAAGTTGGTATAGTGGTGCAGTATCTGAGTGGCCTTCAACAGTTTTAGCAATGGTACAGTTTTGGCTCTTCCATAAAACAAATGACATAATTTAAGAGACATTAAAAAACAAATCCATAGCATAAAACCTAGTGTTGCATATACATTTCCCTCCTCTAAGCCACAGAGGTGTTATGTAGTGTGCTGTTATAGTGGTATCCCTTCTTATGACTATATTGTGCCCAGTCTCTCAATCGTTTTTGCTTCTCCGTGGCTAGTGCAAGGGAAACCACCGTCCACAAGAACGCGCGTTCCAAAATAACAGAATAATCAGAAGCACCCAAACCCGTCAAAGCCTGAACTAATAAACCATAATTCAAATTGTGCTTCACCTCCTTGGCATAAGGCATTGAGATGGTACTGTTTTCAGCACAGTAGATCTTTTTCATAGACTCTAGAACTTGAATCAGCGATGACATTTCACTGTAGTCTTTATAATTTTGGTACGTCTGACATTCATTTAAAGACAAATATCAAAAATACACATTATACATGACCTGCAGCCTACGGCCTCTGCCAAGTGGGCAAGCGGTGCATGCACATTAGCACTTTGTTGAGCAAAGGCTAGGTGCTCAGTTACTAGTCATTAAAATTAATATGTACAGTCAGAAGTAACAGCTTAATATAAAATTTGAGTTTTGAATTTGAACACAAACGGAGTCGCTCTTAAAACAAGGCACATACTGTCTCCCCCTACATTATAACAGGCCCCCTATAGCATTTTAAACATGCCCCTGTCTTGAAATCTACAATGCAATGCACTGCAGTTTATGTGGATACTTGGCTATTTACAGGTTAAGTAGATGTTACAAAATGAAGTAAATGATGATGCAAAAAGAGAAAAAAGGCTAAATATTCAAGCAAATAATACTGTCTGATAAAAAAAGGCACTTCTTTAAGAATTAAATGAACAAAACAACTTGGTCTGACTAGCTTACCCCACATTTTGTCAATAGTCATGTCACTGTGTAGTTATCTGCAGGAGTAAAAGGCCCAAGGCCAAAAGTCAGGGTATTTCCTCAGGCCAGCATCTCCGTCAGTTTTACTTTAGATTGCACAATGTGAGGAAAGCCATGTTTGTTGTGAGTTTCACTGTGCTGGCAGACTCTTCAGGTTTGGGACGGTAGTGTGCGTCCTCCTCAGATCACACCACTCTCCGGGAAGTCGTCTTTTTCCTTTTCCCCAACAAGGCCACACGCTGATGCTCTTTTGGTTGTGTGTGTGTGTGCGTGCGAGTGCGTGTTTGTGTGAGTGAGGAAAGGGTGGCAACATTGAACGTCTGTGCTTTTATAGTTTTGTTGAGAGAGAAGGAGCCTCCAGTGCAGCAGTCAGAAAGGTTTCCCTTTTCCATGAATAAATAAGGGTCCCCACCCTACACCCCCTTCAAACCGTGCTTCGCTCCCGGCCTATACGCGCAGTCACTGTGGGTTGCGGGGAGGCGCCGCTTTCAAGGTCAAAGCAGGGAGGCTGGGACAGGGTGAGAGTGTGAGGGGTCTTTTAGGGTCGCTTCCACCCGTTTCGGATCACCGCGTCAGCTCGCAGGAAGGGCTGGCTTCGGAGATCTGCGAACGGGGAAGGGAGACAGTTAGAGCAGGGAATGCTGCCGTTAAACGGGACCACAAAACCTCAAGAACACTGGCGCACATGAGACTTTTATTTTGTAGCCTTTACATGCTAACTTCCTGCTGTCTGACCACTACCTGAAGGGCTACGTTAATGATTTTTAACAGTAAAAAAAATGCACAGGACTGTTTTAATCAATTACTTTAATATTTCATCAATTATAGCCTAATATCTCAGCCAAAATATCATTTGGAATTATCAAATGTGTTGCCTTTTATTTTCTTTATTTCATAACTGTGTAATTATTGTGTATTTCTTATATTTTTATGCATATCACTTATAATTGTAAGATTTACAGCACTATAATTTGTCAAACTTTTAGCCTTTTTTTTTTTTTTGGCAAACATCTCTCACTGTACTACTTCAACTAACTGCCAGGTCAGAGACATGGAAACAGCAGATTGCAATCACCAAGAGGAATCGAACAACACTGCAGCAAATACACAGCACTGACATACAGGCTTTTCCAGGACGTTTGAAGTGATCAGCAAGGTCTTAGGAGGCTTTGTCAAACAGTGAAGAGACTTGGTGCTTTAAAAAAAACTATTTAGTGGCCTTTGCACAAAGATGTCCTCTGCAGAACTTGCCGAACACTTTTTGCATGCAGGCAACTGTCATGACCCATATAACAGAGCAGACATGGCAGACTGGTTAGCCACAGCGGTCACACACAGCATTCCATGCAACATATAAGGAGCTCTGCTTGCTTTCTTTTCTAAAGACATCCTCATCTGTCTTAATGGCATCAGTCTTTACAACAGCAGCACATTCAACATGAGATTATGCATAAAATACCAGGCAAAAGTTTGGACAAGACCTGATTGGATCTTTGCAAAAGGTTTAAGGGTCATTTCATAATAACTCGAGTCATGAAATACTGATTTTGTTTGTTATAACAAAAGTGATGTAATTCAGAACAGATTAATTTCTTATGAATTTGTGAAGATCCCTCTAACAAGAAATGGAGGAATGTTCTACATTTCTAAAGTATTGCTGTAGAAAGGTTCAGCTGGAAATCCAGTCATTTCCTATTTAGTCATTTCTTCATCATGTGCTTCTTGGCCAAAAACTTCATGTACAAACATAATTAAAACCTGGAGAGATGTTAATGGGACAGAACTGTTCTTACAGTGAAGGTTTGAAGGAAATGAGATTAGTCTCTTTGAGAAACTACAAGGTGAAAAAGCCTTTAAGAGGGATTTTGAGCTTTAAAGCATTTTGAACCAATGCTGCAGCTTCATAAATTTATGTGCAGAAATACTGCATTTAACAATAGTTTGCAAATGTAATTTTGAGTCTTTGATCATTTCACCTGATGTGCCAACAGATTAGCATCAAACAAGCTAAGCTAATGTCCGATATTCTAAGAGACAGTTCAAATCTGATTCATCCAACATATCAAATTTGGGCATAATTATTTTATGCAATGTTGGGTGATATGCCTCAACCAGATCAATCATACCTGGACATGCAACTTTTTTAAACCTTTTTTTAAAAAGCCGTGCAACAAGTAGTTTTTAAAGTACATAGCATGCCTGGAACGTAGTGTGGTGAAACCACTCCAGGCAGCTCCTTGTGTTGGATAAATATTGGAAATAACGAATACTCATGAGCAGATCTGTCCAAACCTTTGGCTGGAATTGCAGAATTCTACTCCAGAAAGTGGACACATGTATAGGCCCAGCTTGTATGCACACGCACTTGCACACACAATTGGACAAAACTGTACACCAGGATAAATCTGAGGTGTTTGCAAAGCAAACAACCTTTTCAAATACAGACATATTGAACACAAGCTGCAGAGCAGGTGATTCTTGCAGAGCTGCAGCAGCTGAAGCAGTTACACTGCCACAGTCGGCTGAAAGGCAGATGGGAGCAAAGCTCCTCCTCTTACCCTCCGTTTAGTAAAGGCCCATATCTACTCAGCTCAATCCTCTGCTCTGCTGGGAAGGCAGGAGAAACCATTAGCCAGGGGGAGAAATGAAACTCGAAGGTTAGAGAAAGTCAAGTGTTTGTAACCACATAAGGACAGCTCTACATGCCAAGCCTCAAATACATGACAAATGTGACTGCTGTGCTGGTTGGTTGAGGTCTGAATTAGACTGCTATCCAGTGAATAGGCCTTTTATCCAAAGGAACAGAATAAAAATCTCAATATCACTGTTTTAACCCCTAATCCCAAATGTGGTTGATCAGCCAAGACATGTTTGGTGACAGAGGTTTGCTTCTTTAGTTGTGCACTGGAGCTACAAGGAGTAAAGTTAAGTGAAGTGATTTATTTGTCATTGTGAACACACTCAATCACACAAAGCGCACCACAGCGAAATGTGACCTCTGCATTTAACCCATCACACGTGTACACGTGGAGCAGTGGGCAGCTATGAGAAGTGCCCAGGGAGCAGTGTAATGGGGCGGTACCTCAGTGGTCCCCGCGATGGGACTTGAACCTGCGACCTCCTGTTCACAAGGCCCTTGCCTATAAAGCCCATAAAGCCTAAAAAGCCTATAACCCCAATAGGGGTTATAACAGCTGCATCACATATACCCCAAACCATGTCAAAATTTTAAAGGGGAATTCCACCAATTTTATTTCAAAAACATAATTCGGTTATTATGACGTCAACAAAACTGCAACAAAAACTTTTCTGTGGAATGCACCACTCTAAAGAAACTTGCTGAGATAAATGTTCACAGCATTGGTGAAAGGAACCAGAGCCTCTTAAGGCCTCTGAAACCTTTCTCACATAATTTGACTAAAAGGTTATTAAAACACTGCCTGATTGCTGAGACACTGGTTTTTCAGTAGTTTTTTATGGTTTTGGCCTAAAATCAACTTTTTAAATCCATTTATGGCAAGTACATGCAAGCAAAAAATAACAAAGATTTTTTTTTCTTTTTTCAAATTTTCCTGATCTTACTATTATCAGCATTACACATTAATGGCCTGCAGGTTCTCTAGTCATTTTGGATAGAAAATAAAAAGTATATATGTGCACTGTTGACATCACAACCCCATTGAAATGAATCATTTCACATTAAAAAAACTTTGAATAGCAACTGAATTATCCAGAAATGTTGAAACATCAGTAAAATGTCCCCTTTAAGTGATCTCAAACATGAACGTTTATTTGGTTTCTGACACTTTACTCTCACAACTCCAGTGCAACAATTACAGAATCTTTAGACGTCTTGGCTGGTTGCTTACATTTAAATTTATGGAAGAAAATGTGCACAAATATCATTTTAAAGCAAAGTAAACGTCTCTAGATCTAAAGCTCTTGGTGCAGATGATTGTAAACAATTATGTATTCAATATAAGTACAAATAAATGTGTACATGTGACAGCACTTTACTCAGCAGTCCATTTGCTGCAATCCCTGTGGAATGGCTGTGCTAGTCCTTATGCCAGAATCCAGCCTGCTGTCCATGCACAAGCTGGATTCTCACACTCTTACATCAGGTGGTGCTGATCTAGGATTAGCTCCTGCCTGTCCAGTACATCCACGCAGGCAACAGCTGACCCTAGATCTGCACTCTTCAATACAAGTAAAAACCCAGGTTAGTAAAGAAGTGGTGCTGGTGCTCTGTGGAGAAAACAACAGGTTCATGCATGTGTCTCGTGGGCATGCAAGTTTTTTTGGGGGGAGGGATGCATAAGAGAAATGAACAACCTTCAGCATTAGGGCTAGTTTTTTTTTTGGGGGGGGGGTAGCTAGCAGTTGGACTCATCATACAGGTTGGTGTCGCAGAAGAAGCGCGAGCCCCGCTTGGCCGTGCGTGCGGTGAACGGCACACTCTTCAGCGCTGAGGGAGGGAGGGAGG
Source organism: Arnoldichthys spilopterus (assembly GCA_037974385.1). Taxonomy (NCBI): domain Eukaryota; kingdom Metazoa; phylum Chordata; class Actinopteri; order Characiformes; family Lepidarchidae; genus Arnoldichthys; species Arnoldichthys spilopterus. The sequence continues at coordinate 6,820,711 of JBBPDA010000132.1, read as the reverse complement.
GCAGAAATAGAATGTTACGACTAGTTACGTCAAGGACAAGGGAGTTCCCTGCCACTGGGCAGGGGCAAGACTTTCAGAGATAAAATGCTATACAGTAGCAGAGGTTTGGACACACCCATGTGAATGTTCTTCATAGTTTTTAAGGCCTATGGGAAAAGCTTGAAATGATTCTGTATTTATTTCTTTAATGGCCTCAAACAGGTCGTTTTTAGGACTTTAGTGAAATGTGGGGCTGGAAGATGTTGAACCACAATTCTTATGTTCATCCTAATCACTGCATGTGCCTCAATCAAAGTCAATTAGAGGAATTTCTGTCCTCGTTAGTGTATGTGATCCAATCAGCTGTGTTGTGGTAATGTAAGATGGTTCTATTTTGCATAAGGCCAATATTTCCACACTTTTGCTGTCTGCTACTATTTTGGAAGGTGTAATATAGTTAAAAACTGATGAAGCACTCTTCTATGAGTAGGTGAGTCCAAACGGTAGTCTGGCACTGAATTCTACTACGCTTTAGTTTTTGTGACCAGCAGGTGCAGCTGTAATATTTCTCTTAGAAAATATGAACAATTAAACAAGACATTTCTTTAGATGCCACTGGTTCACTGGCTGCTAGTAGCCTTGTACTGTGTCAAGTAGTACCTGTAGAACAGAGACAATTGACTAATGAAGTCCCCATTGCATGTGTTATGACCTAGGCCTAACCTATGTGTGGGAAATAGTGCTAGTACCTGTAAAACCTGAATGCATTAGTCTACTTTAGTAAATCCTTAAAGAAACATTATTACATCCATAGCAACAATGCCCAGTTAATATCATTATCCATTTTAGAGAGGGGGCATGGACAAAAAAAGCTATTAAAACACAAGCGTTAATATGGATTTTTATGGTCTTCCCTAGTGACTGCATGGGAAAAGCTTTAAAATCATCTAAACTTTTTCCATTACCGGAATGAGTGTGGCTTCATAACACAGGTTCCCTGAGAGTGCAGTTCTATTATATCACACTGTATCAGTCTAACTCATACTGTAGAGGACACTGGGTAACGTAGCAGATGGTGCACTGCCGCCTTGAGGAGCAGCGGACCACCACACTGATCTTGGTCCTGGGGATGATGGGAGTGATATTTTGAGTCCTGTGCATCCCACCTGTGATAATGTCCTCAATGGTGCCGTCCTTGCCCTCGTAAACAGGCCGGTGGTCTTTGGCCTGTCGTCGCCTCAGCTCAGCGATGAGTTCATGCTGCTGCTGCCTTTTCTTCTGAGCCTGCACCTGCAGGGGGGCATCGGTCATATTACATGCTGATAATAATGAATGAAATCAAATAATAATTATTTTATGATGACACTGCTCTTTTTCTTAATCCGCTACCAGTAGCAAAGGCATGAACAGTTGCTATGATGTTTGTTTTTTGCTCATTACATGGGGAGGCAGGGAGAAGTCTAGCTCTTCACTTATCACAGCACAAACCGCTTTGACAGATATAAGCATTAGCCAGCTATGTTTTGTCAGTGTTAACATTGTTTATGGGTTTGTAGTGCAGAACTGTTCAGTATCACCTATGCTATATCTTGATAATTTCATATATCACAGCAAGATTCTGCTTGTTATCAATTATTATTATCAATCATTATAGATTGATATGGAAAAATAAGCTACATTATGCTAAGTCTTTGGGCCATAATGTCCAGCCCTATTATCCAAGCCATGGAAGAGAGGGGCATGGTCACTCCCATTCATCACAATACACACACAAACACATGTGCAGGCTTGCCAAAGAGAACATGGTCCAGAGAGAGAAAAACACTGCTTATCTGTATAAATACCCTTGAGTGAGGAGATGTCCTTTGTTTGTGTGTTTTACTGTGGAGTGTTTTGCAAGTTGCTGGAGGTTAGACTGTCATACCTTGGGGTCATGCTGTTTGGCCTCCTGAGCAAGCAGTTTCTCCCTCATAGCTTCCTCCTGCTTCTTCCTCTGTTCATTATCCTCAAGTGCATCCTGCAAAACACATATTAACACGCACACACAGTCTAGTTACAGAAAAGAAACGCTGATTTTATACCTTGAGGTAAGCAAGAAACATTAGATCAGTGCTGCATTTTAAAACATCCAAGAACTGAATATGGAAACATATACAAACATATATGCACACACACACACACACACACAACACAGATCCTGAGGCTGTTTCCTCGCATGATACCATAAATTCAAGTGAAGGACAATGTGAGGAAGAGGCGTGTGCATGTGTGTGTGTCCGGGTCAGCGCTGAGAGGGCCTGAGCCCAGCCTAAACACAGCAAGTGCTCTTTAAACTCAACACAGCTGCTTCTTCCTGTTATTCACCTCAAACTCCCCTCCCCTAGCCCCCAGAGGAGTCCCTCTTACAAGTATATGCAGCCAGTTTCGAAGACAAATCTGTGAATGGGCCTTTACTTATGACAACACTGACCAGAGAAAACATAACGCACATTTATACATAACTGCCTTAACTCCACTGGCTGTTTGTCGGCCCACACTTTAATTTCTCACTCGTTAAATACATACCTTATATTAATCATCCGAATATTCAATACTGATGAACTCTTAGGCTTTACTGGGTAAAGCTGTACGATTAATAATGAAGTAAGAAGGCCAGAATTTAAGGGATAAACTATAATATTAGGCTGAATTTAGGTATAACTGTTATAGTGTAAGTGCTGTGGTACTGTAGTAAAACGAAAGCTGCACTTACCTTGTAGGCCTTAACAAAGCGCACAAACACAGGGAAGAAGACAGATGGAGGTGTGGTTTTGGGGCTCTCACCAAAGTACATGACTACAGCATTGAAGGCCTCCTGCATAGACATTAATAGAAAGATATGAGTCCAAGAGAAATTCCTTTTTCCGTAAGTGGTGCCATAAAAATATATCTGTTACTGCTTTCATGAAGTGCTATCTCTCTATTAGCCATATGGGATAGCAGTCTGCTCTGAAAGATTAGTACCTCAGCCGATCACAGCATACAGCTGCACACAAAAGTATGAATTTGATTTTCCAAAATAAACAGATTTTCTCCAAATTTTAGTACACAATTTCTGTTTAAAATATTACATATAAAATATATACTAATATAAATGTAAATACATTTATAAAGTAATTACATTGCATTATTTATTCTATTTTCAACATGTTTAGCAAATAAACAGTAAATGTGCAAAAAATGCGACAAAATTTAATTGTATTTTATTGTATTTTTTATTATTTTTATTGTAACTTTTACCCTGGCACTTGTAGTTTTTGTAAGCACTTGTCACTTGAATCTATTGCTGTAGTTGCTCTCTGTAGCTAGTGTAAGCACCTGGCATATGCATGTAGTTATTGTAGTTGCTCTCTGT
>JBBPDA010000132.1:6806361-6817238 GCA_037974385.1 Arnoldichthys spilopterus | reverse complement strand
CACCACTCTCAGTGTTACTCTATGCAAAGCGAACGCTTGATTGTTTCCTCTGTCCTGGAAGTCGCTTTGGATAAAAGAATAAATGTAAATGTAAAATGTTTTATATGAAAGTGAGAATTTTAAGGCCAGTGCAGTTCCGATCCTTTCTCCTTTTCCATGTAGTGACTGAACAATGACCCTTAACATGTTGACATCCATGAAGTTTGTACCAGTATTAGAGATGACAAATGTGGATATTGTGTACAACTTGCAGCAGTAAAACAATATTTAATAAGTTAATGAGTTTTGTGTGTGTGAGTGAGCTCTATGAGCTGCTTTACATCTACAACTGCAAATACGGTATTTGCCTGGAATGTTAAATGACGTGGATTGGTACATTAATATAGTTCTGAAATCCCTGTCTGATAAGGCCTTGAGGGACTATTGGTCATTGCTTCAGGTTCGACAGTGACATGCTGCATATCTGGTATTACCTCTGCAGTCTTGGCATCTTTCTGCAGCTTGTCCAGCTGTGGGTCACTGCTCTGCAAGAAGCTCTTTAAGACAGAGTGATCATGCAGGCTACACTCTCTCCTGATCAGGTCCATGCCTTTACCCAGCTCCTTCACATCGAGCAACACATTCTCCAGAGAGACTGCATACACACACACACACACATACACACACACACACACACACAGAGTAAGACTACAGAGTACAGTAATCAACCCATACACCACATGGCTAATGTCACTGCTCATCTGTCTGCTCATGCAATAATCTCATTTAGGCGATCCTTACCTGCTGCAGCTTTGTCCACAAAGTGCAACTCATTGTAGAAGTTGGCGAGCTCTGGGTACTTCTCCTTCACTATAAGAGCGATGTAGTGAAGCAACGTCATCTTGCGATCAGTAGATTTAGTGTCCAGAAGCTGGAAGATGAAAACAGGACAGAGAGACAGAGATAAAGCACTAAGTAACAGATTTTTATGACCTATTCTTTATTAAAGATGAAAAGCAAAATAGTTTTACATGAATAATTATTAATTAATAAAACATTAATAAAAAACAATCTAATTACGCATACCAGATCCAGACTCTGAAGTTTGAAACCATAGACGGACCCTCTTTTACTACTGTTCATGTAGTTTCCGAGGGCCAAAATGATCTGTACAAAGACAACAGTGATGCAACTCATGTCTGTATTGTTAGTATACATTATATATACATAAATATATATTAACATGGGCTACTTTCAGCGATAGACGCTAGATTTGTAACAACAGCTTTTTGGAATCAAGCAGATTTTGGTGCTTGTCATAAAATCTCCTACCTCGAGCATTCTTTTTAGCTTTGGAGAGGACTTCACCGAAGCTGATGCAGCAATGATGGCATTGAGTTGCTAGGCAATAAAGAAAATAATAATTAGAATCTGCCATAGAAACAAAAGCATGGTGTACATTGGTACTGATTGTGTCTCACTCATATTGAAACAAGCAGAACATTTCTGTTCAAAATATTTTATGATGATGTAAATCTATTATAGTTACATTTGCAGAAACTAAAATATTTTTTACCACTTTTTTGTCTCTGTAAATGATAAAATGTTACTGAGTGCATAACCAATTATGTACTTAATTATGAGATGATGCATTTACATTGAAACAGTAGGACAATATGACATTAATATGACACTAAGGGCTACAACTATGTGAGTATTTGTACTTAAGCCTAAGCACTGAGCTTACTCACCGGGGTTAGCATGCCAACATTGTCAGTAAAATTTCCCACAAACGTGATGATGCTCATCCTCTGTGTGAGCCGCTCAATTTTGCTGAACAAGAGCATAAAGCGGTCTTCCTCCGCCAGCTGCTCCAGAGGCCGACGTTCCCTTTCGTACTGTCGCAGAAGCTTAACTTCTGCCTCTGTGGGCAGGAAGCGCATTAGACATTCCACGAAGTCCACTGGCAGGGCTTTCAGATCGAACCTGCAACCAGCAAAGCGCATACTCATTATGGTTAAACAGGGGCTGTACACTTTGTGTTAGTCATCCTCAAGTCCTTCATCAGTGGTTAGTTTCTGGCCATAGGACACGATTGGGTGAATATTTTCAGTGGGTGGACTATTCCTCAGCCCAGCAGTGACAATGAGATTTTGAAAGACCAACATGTCACGTCAGCGTAACTGTTGTGCTGAGAATGCTCCACCTTCAAAATAATACCAGCTCAGGACCTCTGAGGTCCTGACCATGCTCGTTCTTTCTCCCTCTGTAAGTGTACAGTGTGAGTGGCACTCACGTCTGAATGGCCTTGCAGATCTCCTCTGTGCTCTTGCTGGCTTTGCGCAGGGTAATGGCTAGGTTCTTGGAACGGTTAGCATCCAACAACTGGACTTTGTTCATGACCTTATTGGAGACTTTGCTCTTCGTACAGCACAAATCCACCACAGGACCCTGAGCTTTAGTCTTAAAGAGCTCCTCGAACTTCTCCAGGTCCAGCTCCTACTCCGAACACAACACACACGAGTCAGTAAAGCACATCAATATGTCTGACACTATCCTACAAGGCTTAGCTATGGTTAAATTTAATCCAATGGGCCACCAAACATCACAGGCTATCAGACGTTTCATCTTCAATCTTACATTAGAAGATGTAGAAAATGAAGACTTCCATAGATAGACTTAGACAAACTTACAGACAGACCTTTAGATTCTTAACGTTTTACTTGCATATTACTAAATATACATTTACACTGTACTTTTAAAAACTCTTAACCTGGCCCTGACCCTAAATGAGACAACACCAAACACAAAACATAAACCTTACCATCACTGTGGTCCTAACTCGAGTTTCACCAAACAGACTGTAAGGAAACTGAACATCTATGGACAATCTATTGGGGCTATAATGTACTGTCAATGAAGTGAAAGTGACTGTCATTGTGAACATACTCAAGCACCACAATGAAATGTGACCTCTGCATTTAACCCATCACACGTGCACACGTGAAGCAGTGGGCAGCTATCAACAGCACCCGGGGAGCAGTGTAGTGGGACGGTACTTCGCTCAAGGGAACTTTAGTGGTGCCCAGGCCAGGACTTGAACCTGCGACCTTCTGATCACTAGGGCAATGTCCTAACCACTAGGCCACCCTGTAATAAAAAGTGAGACCTAAGACCTTTCCCTCAAAAATTCGAGGAGCTTGTATGTGGATTCACTCTCATAAAACAACATACATATCAGTTTCACATTAGCTACTAGAGGTGGGAGAAAAAGGTGATACACCATAGTATCACAATATTTTTGGCAGAATATTACATTGATACAGCATCGCAAACCGTCAATATTTATTTATTTAATATTATATTCAAATTGTTTTATTAATTTCATACACTTTTAGGTTGATACAAAACATTACTTAACAAGATTCTACAAGATCCTAGCAGTTAGGACCTTGCCATTGTAAACTGAAGGTAGCAGGTTCAAGTCCTGACCTGGATACCACTGAGGTACTCTTGAGCAAGGTACTGTCCCACTGACTACACTGCTCCCTGGGTGCTTAATGTAGCTGCCTGCTGCTTAACGTGTGCGTGTGATGGTTTAAATGCAGAGGCCATATTTCCTTGTGGTGCACTTTGTGTGATTGAGTGTGTTCACAATGACAAATTTCACTTTCACTTTCATCTTGTTCTTCTTTTACAACTTATCGGAAATTGGAAAGGAAGTCAGAGTCACCAGGATGGTGCCTGTACATAACATGCTGTCTGCTTTGCAGTCAGAATATTGTAAAGATCTCGTATGCTGGACCAAATATTTTGATAGTATTATATCATCACCTGTGTGGCAATTTGCACCCATAGTGGCTACTGGATAATTCTTCAAAATAATTGCATATGTCTCAAGATCAATACCTGACCTGTAAGCCTGTAATTTAAGGCAAGGGAAGGCGAGGCAAGTCACCAACAAAATTAGGAGAAATAAAATATTTGAATTAAATTAAAAGAATATAGATAAACCTGCATGAATTATGTGCAAGTGAGATGGTTTATAGTTCTGGCAGTGTAAAATGTGTAGTACACTGAGTTCAGCTGGCGTGATAGACTAGCTGCAATGGACCCACCTCCAGCACTCGTTCATCGTCGATCTCGTTGAAGACAGTGCCGTTGATCTGGTTGGGTTTCAGTGCTGTCCAGTTGAACACAGGCAGACGGAACTTGGTCTTTATGGGCTTCTTGATGCGGATGGCTACAGATCAACAATACAAAATAATGAATATGTATTTTTGCTGACCACACAGTCACTAATCAATGATTCTGAAATGTAAATGATGTTTATGAGTAGGCCAGCATCAGTCCCAACATCACTTCCAGTAAGAAGACATTTGCATGATGACTCTATGGAATGGGAATGGAATGCTTTAAAAAAGAGAGAGTGGGAGAGAGCAGGCTTGAGATGGCCATATGTTGACATGGAGGCCAGGCCCAGCAGCCTGATTACTGGCAGGGGCAACAGAAATGACTGAGGGTCCACCACACTTCATCTAGATTACCAGGAACTTGAGGTTGCATCCATTAGGACTTTGTCTGCTCACCTGATAGGCCAACGCTGAGGATGACAGACGGTGACGTTCCAGGAAGTGGAGGAGCCACAGGTGGGGGAGGTGGGCACACTCCTGTAAAACATATGTCACATTTTACCTCTGATCTGATTGTAGATCACTCATGGTTGGCAACCCACACCACCGCCAGACAGGACAGTTCATTATCAGGCAGCAAGGCCAGAGATCACACTGTCACTAATCTAGCGCTAGCACAGCTGTTTCCTCAGCAGAGTGAGTGAGTGTGTCTGCTCTCCTGAGCCGGAGGAAGCTCCCTACGCTTTTCCCTTTCCTGAAGTTTAAGGCTGGATACAGCCCTCTCTGCGAAAGAGCTGTGATCTTTAAAAGCAACAGTGGATATCCTGGGTTTTGTATGATGCTCTGCTCTGTTTAAGGAAACAATAAGAAAGAAGATGCAGGCCTAGATCTATAATAATGCATTTACATTACACATGAGAACAGTGTGCAGTTATCATAAGTAGTCATTAAAGACTGAGTTAAGTAGTAAGTAGTGTGATCTATAAGTCCTATGCTATTTGCTATTATAAACCCTCAAATGCAGCAAAATTCATATACAAAACTACTTGGAACAGATCAATATTTTCCAATAAAACAGAACCAATTCGGTTGCAGACTTGTTCTCTTATGCTAATTCCGTGCTACTATACAGGTAATAATTAATAGGACACTGGGCAGTTGTAAATAAAAATTAATTTTTCCAGAATAATGAACAAAGCTGCAGAAGATTCCGAAATGACGGACAATGCTGTATAGCATCAATAAAAACAAATGTATTCATTTGATTGTTAATATGTTTAAAATGTTTTTTTTAATATTAGTTAACATACACATTTAACTTATCTAGAATTTATCATCTAAAAGCAGAGGTAAAAAAAATCATGTTTAAAAAATAAAAGAGTAGAGATCAAATCTAAAGGCAGATAACTTGTCTACTTTTGGTAGATAATTTGTTAAATTTAAATTTACAACACAAACTGTAAATATGGCTAGTGGTTTCAAACTTTTTTTGAATATTTAAATTCAGATTGTAAAAATTATAAATGCATATAAAGTAAGAAAATCTGTCATCATGGCAAATTATTTTAAATCTCCTTTACATTTTTAGATAACCCAACATGCGCAGCTCTATTTTGCACAAGCTAGAAGAGTACTAATATTTGAAATCTGAAATCAGCATGTCAAATGTCAAAAATGACAAGTGATAAAAGAAGGGAGTGCCTTTTTCATTTTAACCGAACCTGTGTAATTCAACCCACCCCACCTAGTGACCACCTAGGTCCACATTTTTTCTTTTAACCTTGCTCCCAGTATCAGGTTTACTGCCAGGTATTCAAAGTTTTAAATGGCATGGTTCAGGTGTGTTGAGAGCTGAAAGTTGATGCTTACATTAGCTTTAGAGACAGACATGAGAAAAGTGACAGCTTAATATCTCACTGTCAGCAGGCTACAGTATAGTGATTACAGTATAGAGTATAGAATCTTCACCTACTTAGAGACTCTGGTAAACTAACTGCCCCAATTCTAGTTGTAGCATCCATCACCCACATGGACGTTGTACCTGCAGAAGAAGGTAGAGGTGGAGGTGGTGGTGGTGGAGGAGGTGGCGGAGGTGGAGCAGGAGGTTCAACAGCAGCAGGAGAACTGCGTCCCAGGCCTCCACTCCCAGGCAGAGTGGGACTCCCTGAGCCCACCTCACCAAAAGCAGACACAGCATGACCCCCTCCACTTCCACCTAGTGCCTCGATGGCGATGTCTCCATCAGGTTGTTTGCGCAGGCGGATGGTGCCCTGCTGCTCCAGCTCCAACAGACGCTTCTCAATGTTGGTGTGTCGCTGAAAGGCAGCGTCCTTCTCCTGGATCATCCGCCGAAGCGTGTGAACTTGAGTGCTCGTCGACTCATATGTTTCCTGTATTTTTGGAGAGAAAAAAAGATATTCAGATAATTAGAAAGCATGGATGTAGGTATCCAGGAGTTCTACAACCCTCTTCTCTGATTCTGGAAGAAAGTTACATAAGGTCATGATGTAGACGTCTAATTACAGCAAGAGTGTGGTGAAGAAAAATGTAGACGATCAGTCTGACTACATGAACGTATTCGCAGTCTGAAGTTTGCTTCTGTACGTTTGCCCTAGAGTTAAGAACAGTGGTAAAAATAATAGGAGCCACACAAAGCTAAAGACAACAGGATGTCATACACTGTTAGACATCACAAGCAAGTCTTTCAAAACTTACAGTGCCTTGAAAACCCTCCTTAAAAGTCTGTTTTTAGAGCATCAAGTCAAGCTGAACCACAAGCCTTTGGACAGTGAAAGAAAACCCACTGGAGCACAGGGAGAGCTTGTAAACTCAACACAGAAAGACACCCAAGGCCAACCTGGGGATTGAACCCAGGACCTTCTTGCTATGCGGCAATGGCGCTAACCACTGCACCACCCTGCTGACTTTTAAGGGTCTAAATATAGGCACCGTATTCTTCCATTACCTGTTAGCTACATTTGCCTTGTAGCTCCAGCACAGGATTAAAGTAGCAAAATCTGGACAACAAATAAGCCTTGGCTGATGTACAAGATTTGGCTAAGGAGAAACTTTTTTTCACTTAGAAATAACCTGGTCTGAGATGAATACGCAAACCATGGGACTCTATTCAGGAACTTTATGACTCTGAGAGACAGCTTATAAAAATGCTACGCACTATTTACCCAGCCCTGTGACATGACTGTACTCTGACAAGTCTTTACTGGAAGCTACTGCAGGTAAATGACTGTCAAACATGGTGTAAACCATAATTCCTGAGGAAGTGAGGCGATAGTGTGTGAGTGGGCTGAGAAGACTTACCCTGATGGATACCAGGTCCTTGTCTTTCTGGAGAAGCTGCTTCTCCAGCTCAGCCACCTTCATCATGGTCTCATTCTCCACTTCCAGAAGCTTCTCCGTCACCTGGTCCAGGCAGAGGAAGAGATAGTGAAGAAAGAAAAATGGTTGAGTGAAGAGAGAGACAACAAGAGAGCAAGAGAGATGAGGAGAGGAGAGGGAGAGAGAGAAAGAAAGAGGGAGCCAAGTATTGATCCTAGACATAATAATCTGGGGTAGCAGAGTCATAACGGTTTCACTGCTGCTGGCACTGCTATTACTCTATCTCTCTCTCTCTCCCTCTCTCTCTCTCTCTGTCTCTCTCTCTTTCTCTCTCTCTCTCTCTATGTACAATCAATAGCATGAGATCAGCAGTATGACACAGCAAGAAGAGCTGGCAGCAACACTTTCAGTTTTGGATCGGTCAAGATGACACACATCTGGGAGTATTTGGGGAATTTTTCCTTTTTTTCTCTCTCTCTCTCTTTCTTTCTTCTCCACTACCACCACCACATTTTCTGGCCATAGAGAACACAGTGTTTGTTCTGATTCTCTGGCCAGTGTGTGACCTTTGCTATGAGCATATCTCAGGCCTGCAGAGTGGCCCACTGCTGGGCTTTGGGCTGCAGCAACAAAATTCATGGGATTGTTTCCACTCCAGCCTTTACAGTCATCTTTCACGCTGACCACAGGTGACCCCCCTGGCCAAACACACCCTCACACTACTGCAGTTTTAAGCCTAGATCAGCATGTCAAAATAAAGATCATTATTTCTAAAGAGACTTTGAAAACAATGCGCCACTTGCTTCAGAAAATGCTGGAAAAAAACGAATTAGCTTCATACTGTTCAAACATCGGACAAGAAGGAATTAAACATGGCCATTTCTGCACAGCATGCACTTACATAAATAAAAGGAACACATATACACCGATCATTCACTACTATTTAAAAGCTCAGAATCACATGATGTAGTTGTCATGTTATCCAATAATAACTTAACTGTTGTTATTAATGATTCAGACTGAAATATTAATAGAAAGCATTTTAGATCCAATATTTCAACTTTCAGAACAAGAAAATGCCAAGAAATGAAAAATAACATCGTAATCATCACTTTAAAGCAATTTCTTTATTAAGGTATCTGCCCTAATTAATGATATGCCCTAATAAATTGGCATTCTGGATATAAATTTTATTTTAAATTCATTCTCAGTGTCATACAGTGTCCTGAATAAAGCTGTGAAGCTGCAGAGTTCTAGCAGTAGCGCTTTACCGTAGGTTAGCGCTCCTAAGGCTACATGACATGCACATTTGTTTTATTATGACAATTACCTTTAACCTTTGACATTAACATTTATAAAGGTTTATTCCAACAAGTCATGAAGGCAAAACTCACACCCAGAAAGTGTAATGATAGTGGAGGCTTGCTGGAGTAAACCTTTATAAATGTCTATGTAGGTTTAAGTCAGTTGTCATAAAAGCCTTATGCAGATGTCATGTAATTTGATGAATGACACCCTACAGTAAAGTGTTACAGTTCTAGCTTTATTTTAGAACCCTTTCATGTATGATTTTGACTTGATATTTCTTAAATATTGGTCCATGTATGCAGTAGTTTATTATTACAATGTGTTGCAGTTCTTACATGTGACAATTGGTCCTCCAGCTCCTCCACTTTCTCCAGAGCCACATTCTTGGTTTCTGCATCCTCCAGTAATCCTCCCACATCAAAAACATTGTCTAAGTAGGCCTGGATCTGTACTGACAGCTTATCACTCTCTGTGTGTTTGGATTTCTGTCAGAATAAAGGGGAAATAGTTATACATTGCGAAAGCAAATAATCGCAAACATGCCACCTGAGAAGCGTTAGTTTTGGTCTGTCCGTCATGAAATTTTGGAAGGAAATGGTGGCTGGCAGAGATGAACAATTCAGGTAAAAAAAAAAGTAAAAATCCTAACCAGGATTTTGTTCCAACTGCCTAGACACCTACATTGTTGATGCAAGTTAATCAAGGAACCCAGCCAGTTGGAACAAAATCCCTGGGGATGATTTTTAGATTTTTCCCTGACTGAACATTTAATCAGGAATAGACCAATAAAAATGGTCAAAATTACTTGTTGTAATATAATATACCGTAAACATTTTACCTTCTCTTATGAAGTTACCATTTTGGAGATGTTAGGTTTTGCTATGACAGCTATACAGTACTATACAAAAGACCTTATGCACTAACTGTGATTTAAACATGCACACAGTAAAAGTAATGAGAATGTTTAATAAACGTTATCAATAAACAGCAAAAACTATATGTGTAGTACTGAAGTGAGTGTAAAACTTTGACCCCCTACCTCCAGGAAATCATCCAGACCCAGTTTAGTGAATTCAAATTGCAGATGTACTCGGAAATTCATGTCCTCCACAGAATGGACCACAATGTTGATGAACTGCATACATGCCACCTGAGATACACACAAGAACATGTACCAAGTCTCAGAGATAAACAGGGTAGATTAGTCTCAAGACATCATTCAGTAAAGCAAAGTAAAGTCTTCTTACCATGAAGTCAATGTTTCCATCTTCACAGCGGAAATAGTCCATCAGCTTTTCAAAGCGATGCTTTTCTTTGCACACCTTTAATGTTAAACACAAACACTGATTACTATTAGATGCACCAAATCAGATAAATGTGCTTTAAGCCAGGCAAATTCAATCCATACATGCTGCAGTGAGGAATCTCAAAAATTCACAAGGAATTCTAAAAGCTGCACTTCAAAAACTGAAATATCTGACACCCAGAGTTAAACACACAAATAAAGCAGCATGCCTGAATTTCCTGCAGTGGCCTGATGTGAAAAACATCAAGCTATCAGGTTACAGACTGCCCCAAACTCAGAGCTGAGAGAGAGGTCAACACAGGCCATTAGCAGAGAAAATCAGGGGCTTGATTATAGATATTCATGGGAAAAGACACGTTTCAAAGCCAGTAACTGAGAACAGAAAGATCAAGCCAAAGCCTTCCATATGCCAAGCTCAGAAATACACAGACAAAAACAAAAAGCAGCCAGTTATATTCATTTATTATTGAAAATATGTCTTAGTCATATGCCGTATATCATCATATACCATAGTTTCACAAACACACATTTTTTCTTATTTTTCTTTTGAAAAGTTTACATGAATCCTATACATGAAACCCACATATTTATATACACTTACATTTCTGTACCTGTACAAAACGTTTTAAAAAGCAAAATGCTATCAATTATTAAGTATATAGTATATTTTTCTTGGTTTACAAAACCTTATATCCATCCATTCATCCATCCATTTTCCAACCGCTTCTTCTGTTTTCGGGTCACGGAGAAGCTGGAGCCAATCCCAGCTGACTGCGGGCCTAAGGCGGGGTTCACCCAGGACAGGAGGCCAACCC
>JBBPDA010000132.1:6782588-6796746 GCA_037974385.1 Arnoldichthys spilopterus | reverse complement strand
AAAGAGAGAAAGAGAGAGAGAGAGAGAGAGAGAGAGAGAGAGAGAGAGAGAAAGAGAGAGAGAGAGAGAGAGAGAGACAGAGATTAGCAAAGAAAGACAAACAGACTTTAGAGACTGAAAAGGTGGAGAGCTGAGTTGATCATCAGTTTCCTGTCTACCACTCCTCCCCCTCCCTTCCCCCCTCTTTTCCTGCCAGATGCTATTTCAGATTGGCTTGGCAAAGTGAGGTACAGAGCGAGTCCAGATTTTCGGACACATGCAGTAACCTCTGTTCCATTTCATCCCACCACAAAGAACAAAGACACTTGTCTGAAAATAGCAAGGCTGCTCTTTTCCTGCTGCTCTTTGGGAAACGCATCACTTTTACTGACGAGGAGCAGGAGTCAATATTTATGGCTCTCTGTGAACACAATGGCGGTAGTCAAGTCTTGTATTTCAGAACTTTTCAAGTGTGCTCCGGCACTGGGGGCGGGTCATTAAAGGAATAGTCCTGCATTTATTTTTCAACCTAATGTCTATGTGTTGCATTTGTAGCATATGCTGGATTACTGCAGACAGTCATTTCAGTGCAGAGCAGATGCACTTAGAATGCACTTCGAATAAGAGATATGGGCCATTACAAACAAGAAAACATCCCAAAATGATGCTGGTTGTAATGTTCATGAAAAGTATTAGGAGTAACATTGGTGGCACTTCTTATAATCACATTATAGCTACTGACTTCATCACATGACCTTCACTCATACATCTCTTAGAGAACAGTCATTTCCCAAAAGCCATGAAAAAATACATCATCTATGTATGTACCTGTAACGGTACATAACTGGAGTCAATGCTACTTAAGATTACTGCACAACTTTAATGGGACCAGTGCAGTGCAAATGTGGGTGACATACTTTACACCACCATAACTGGGCGACCTGTTAAATAGTGTAATCCGGCATGAAACTGATGGATAAAGAGCCTTAAGCTCATCTAGGATAGTGATGAGTCTTTAAATGACCCCCTTTCTGCAGGCCTCCTCGTGGCCATCCCATTCAGGTATTTTAATTATTATGATCAAATCACACATTGTATTAATAATAGGAATATAATAGGAATAAGTAAAGTAATAATTACAAATCAAGAGTACTGTAGTCATTTGTAATGTTTTTGTGTTGTTGCAGGAACCACCCCATAGCTGTTCATGAATGACATTTACATTTAGTCATTGGCCTGACGCTTTTATCCAAAGCGACTTCCAAGACGTGGAGCAGAGTAGTGGGACGGTACCTTGCTCAAGGGTACCTCAGTAGTGCCTGAGCGGGGACTTGAACCTGCAACCTTCAGGTCCCCAGCGCAATGTCCTTACCACTAGAAGCAATTAGGGCTACAAACATTTGTCTAAAATCCCAAAAGCAAAAACAAATCTGAACAGTGTTTTTTCCAGCAATTGTATGCCTTCAGTGTGAAACTGTGTTAGTGAGCCATGATGTTTGACTGTGTGTGGCATGCTTTTGTCTTTTTGTGTATTATTTGTGCTCATGAGCGTAAATCACGAGTGTATACAGGCATATGTGTGTGTGTGTGTGTGTGTGTGTGTGTGTTCTGCCTTTTCACACACTCCATTGTTGGATGCTCATGCTTCCTGACTCTCCGGCATACACAGCACAGCTTCCTGCTGGCTCAATCGGCCGGTGGGGGAGCACAATGAAAACCATCTGGGCACTGCAGAAGTCCACATACAGATACACACACATAGCACAGGGAGGCTGTATGAACAGCCAGGATCTGGGTACTGGCAACTATTCCGGCCTGTATTCTACAACAGGAAGGACAAAGAAATAATGATTCCTGAAAGGGGAAAAGCCTTAACAATAGAACCTGCTTTACTAACACAGCACTGACAATACTAGCATACAAGGACCATCAGAAACTAAAGATTAGAAATAGGGAGTATGAAATTAATGATATAACTAAAAAGCTACTACAACTGTCCAATATTGAGGAAACATTTTAAACTTTTAGAACAAAAACCTGATTTTAAGCTGATGTTGAGGTTAAGGGGGAATTCCATTGATTTTTCAGAGTTCCTGCAGTATTCTATTGCTTATAACCAAGAAATTCAATGACTGGTATAAAATGCTCCATTCTAGACGACCTTGATAAGTCAGAATTCTTCATAACAGTAATAATGGGAACTTTAAGGTTTTGGTCTAAAACCTTATTTTTAAAAGGTACATGTAAGATGTTTTCAGGCAAAATGGCTCCCAAAGAAAAGTATTAAGTAGCTACATCACAAAAACAGCTTAGCATTTGGTAGCTCATCCTGTCACAGTGCTACATACCCCAGCCAGCTACATAAAACTGGTCAGTTTGTTTAAAATACAACTCAGCAACTGCCATCAACTTCCCCTGAATGCATATTAACATACAACTCATCTACAAAAGTACAAAAGTTTTTCTTGCTCTGTCGCTTCTGGCTTGCTCATTAGGAGCTCGGACCTGAATTCTGTAAAGTCAAGTCAAGTCGAGTTAATTTCTATAGTGCTTTTTACAACTGTCACAAAGCAGCTTTACAGAATCCGGGTCCGAGCCCCTAATGAGCAAGCCAAAGGCAACAGAGGTAAGGAAAAATGCCCTAAGCTGTAGAAAGAAACCTCTGGAGGAACCAAGGCTCAGAAGGGGAAACCATCCTCCTCTGGCCGACAACAAAAGAAAAAGAAAAAATCTCAGTTTACATAGGCATCAGCAGTTCCTTGTGTACAGGTGCCGCAATGACTTACGATCAGTTCTTTGGAGGACAGGGCTATTCAAATGGGCTCTCCACAGCAGGAGTGAGTGGGTTAAAAGCTGTAAAAACTTCAACCAGAAATAGGGTATCAGAATGGGTGAAGCTGCTTTGTGACAACATCGTTTGTAAAAAGCACTATAGAAATACACTGTTGAGTAAAATTGAGTAAATGATTACAGAGCTAAGATTAAAGTGCTGTAACAGTAATTTACATATTTATTACTGTATCATTTATTTTAGCTGCAGCTCAAAATTACAGACAGGCTTCAGATAAGTGACAAAATAAAGTGACGCATGTTTTGTCCTGTACTCACTTTACAAAAAGTAAATGAAACTTTTTTTGAAATGTAGAGTGGCAGTACAATAAAAAAATGAATAAAGACATGTTTATTTTATATTTTCACTTAAAAAACAATGTTTACAAGCCATGTTTAGACGTATTTTCCATCCATTTCCTAAATCACTTCTTCCATTTGGGGTCATGGGGGAGCTGGAGCCAATCCCAACAGACTACAGGCCCAAGGCAGGGTATACCCAGGACAGGAGGCCAACCAATCGCAGGGCAACACATAGCCAGACAACCAC
Organism: Arnoldichthys spilopterus; assembly: GCA_037974385.1. Classification (NCBI taxonomy): domain Eukaryota; kingdom Metazoa; phylum Chordata; class Actinopteri; order Characiformes; family Lepidarchidae; genus Arnoldichthys; species Arnoldichthys spilopterus. The sequence continues at coordinate 6,793,388 of JBBPDA010000132.1, read as the reverse complement.
ACACTCACACTTATGGGCAATTTAGACTATGCAGTCAACCTATTGTAAGCCTTTGGACAGTGGGAGGAAACCCACGTGAACACCGGAAGAGCTTGCAAAATCCACACAGAAAGGCAGTTGTGGCGGAACCAGGGATCGAACCCAGGACCTTTTTGCTGTGAGGCGACAGCACCACCGTGCCACCCTTAGATCCATTATTTGGTTATTTATTAATCAATTCACATTAACGGTCAACTACATTAATAATCACTGAACTTTCTAGAACAGAAAAGAAAGAATTTGCCTGTTTTCCCACTATTAATACGAAATAAAGTTTGGGATGAATAGAGCATCGGCTTTAGACATACGCAGTTGAAATATAACACTTAGAAGCCAGGAACAGAAATTGTGTAACACTGTGTTATGCTCTGCAAAAAAAACTATGACTAACTAAAAACTATCTCTCATGAAACCCTTTATAATACAGAATCAGTGCTGAGGATGCTTTCATAGTAACCTATAAAAAGGATTTTGGCCGCATATGGACAGACTTGGAGATAAGGGGTCAAGAGATGAGGACAGCAGAGAGAAACAGAGAGAGAACAAGAGAAAGAAAGAAAGACAAATAGAGAGAGAGCAACAGCAAGTCACCCGATGTGATTGGTCCTCAGCGATATCTCCAGTTCTCTCAGAACTTTGGTGGATTCCTGAACCCGCCTGCGGAATTTCTGCAGAGAGAAAGAGCTGATTTTTATCATACTTTACCTCGTCCAAAAAATCCAACAGCATCTCACAAAAACACCATGGAGTTGTGCGTTCAGTGAATGTCAGAAACACATTGCGTGTTAGGAACACAATACTACTAGTTATCTCACCATGGTGGGCAAAATGAGTTGAGAGAAATTACCTCAGGTCACAGAAAGCAACGGTTGTGATTATAGGAGAAAAACAACAGGCCTAGCGTTGCATTTCAGACTGTCATTTGGCTGAAAGGACTGTTAGCTTTGACCTCATACTATATACCATGGTGGCTGTATGTTCCAATGAGGGTATATGTCATATATAGTCAATGAGTGTATGTGACATACATCACACATATATGGTCATATAGCTCCTTCATGAATGTAGCACTCTAACCCTCAAAAAGCTTGAGGATTTTGGTTTGAGTGCAGGCTCTAAAGGGCTCTAAGCTCTTTCCACAGCTGTTGTTCTTGTTAGTTTGCTGCGCACTGATTTATCTCCCATAAATACTGTCAGGTGTAATTTGCTAAAGGTGTTGAGTTTATTCATTTAACAGCCATTTGAAAGCTGCCTATGAAAGACAGTAAGCTGGGATTCAGCTTGCACTTCTGTGGATGGTTCAAAGACTCAAACTAGCAAAAACATACCAGACATGAAGATTGCGTCCTTCCTTACCTTGCGTGTAACTCCTGGGTCTAAAAAGCCCCTCAGCTTCTGAATGTATGTGTGTGGGGGGTTTTTCACTTGGAAGCGTTCCTATCACACAGTAGAGAGGAACACAAGCAGATGTGGTTAGAGCTACCACAATCACTGAGCCAGGTAAACAGGCAGTGGTAGCCTAGTGCTGGGCAGTCTGTAGTGCACATTGTGTGATGGGGTGTGTTCACAATAGCAAATAGTCACTTTCACTGTTGTTAAAATATCAGACGGGTAGAAGTCAAACCCCACAGGTAATATTTAGGTGGATTGTTCTCAGCACAGCAGTGACACTGAGCTGGAACTGACATGTTAGTGTGTTTGTGTGTGCTGCACAGAGGGGATTACAGACTGCAGTGGTTCTAAACACTGTCCACTTACTGTCCATTCTACACATTCGACCTGTTGGTTCACTTTATCTAACACTGCACGGTTTGTTTGAGTCACCCTCTAGTCTAGGAGCGTCTCCAGTGTTGGAGGGCCAGTGTCCAGCACAGCTTGGTTGTCCATCTCCCCCTCTCCTCAAACACACTCCCTAAACCTGGAAATAAGCAGGTGAGCTAAACTAGGTGTGTTTAAGCAGAGAAATCACCAAACTGTGGCCTTTCATTAGTGGTCAGTTTGTGGCCACAGGACACTGTTCTCTGGACATGTCACTACCATGTCAGTGTCACTGCTGTGCTGTGAATGATCCACCACCCAAATAATGTTTGACCCATTGGTGGTCTTGTAGCAGTTTGATGAATAGGGTAACAAATGATGCAGAGAAAAAGCTGGACTACAGTCTGCAACTGTCCATTACAAAGTGCACCTGTATGGTAAGTGGAACTGATATAAATGGAGAATGAGTGTAGACACAAGGTACCTAATGAACCTAATGAAGTGGCTCTTCACTGTACAATCACATGCAATCTCACATGCGTATACACTGAAACATGCACAATTTGCTTGAATTTTTAATGTTGCTCGTGTCCTCACACTCATTACCTCATTTGGGCAGTGTATATCAATGGAATTTGTATAAGTGTGTGTTGTTGGCTGCAGGTTTGATCTGAGATCCGGTGAACTTTGTGAAGTCTAACTCGCTTCCTGTCCATAGAGAACAACTGATGCAGAGAAACAGATGGCCAGCAGCCTGTAACTGTAACCTACAAAGTACACATGGACAACAGCGCTGCACAATATATCATCTGTGTATCGTTGTCACAGTACAGGTCTCTTACTCTTATATCACAGAAGGCAGCAATATCCAAATGAGCCTCTAACCAATCACAGAACTTATTAGAACTCCCACCCAATGTACAATAGGTGTAAATACAAACAGATGTATGTAACAAAATGGTCAGTCAGTGTGTAGGGAGCAATATGAAAGAAAAGCCAGTTTTCTGTTTACTGATAATGTAAATTTCTGAATTGGCTCAATAATTGTGATGAATAGTTGTGGTTTGAACATTGAGCAAAATAATGAATTTAGTCATCATTTTTGTGCAGACAGGTAGGTCACAGTAAAATAGCACACCTGGTCACAGATGAGGTCCCACTTCTTTTCGTTATCGTACTGGCGGAGAAGTCTGGCTTTGTCCGGGGGCAGGTTCATTGAATTCTGTAACACACCGAGAGAAAATAAATGCATCTATCAACAAAACACAGGAAGTTGTGCACTTTTGTCCTTGTAACCATGGAGACGATGTGACAGAACTGCCTCTCGGGACCAGTGTGGCCCACGTCTCTAATCTGGCTCGTCATTTCCTGCATCAGTGTCAAGCAACATCCTGCACATGACATCATCTGTCTGTCCTGAGGTGTCCTATGCTAAGCTGATCTGTTCATCACAGGCTAGAGATACAAAGCAGGCCTTGTTCATCTCCACAATAACAACATGGCTATTGCTTAAAGCAATAACTTCATTCTGTGGTTATTGCGGATTACTGGGAGGGCAACAACAATGTCTGCATACTAGCCACAGCATGAAGAAAAGATTAATGCATACAGTACCAGGCTAAAGTGGTGTCATAGACGTGTTTTCCTGTATTTTGTTTTTTACTTTGAAATTAATAGTGAAAGTATCAAAACTATGAAATAATGAAGAAATTGAAATCCATGTATATATTGTTTTGTGATTATGTAGGGTGGGTGAGTTTGGAAGAAGACCAAAATATGAGGGGTGGCATGGTGGTGCAGTGGTTAGCGCTGTTGTCTCACAGCAAAAAGGTCTGGGTTCAAAGCCTGGATCGACCACAGGTACCTTTTGGTGTGGAATTGACAAGCTCTCCCCGTGTTTGCATGGGATTTTTCTGGGTGCCCTGGTTATCTGTCTCTGTGTTGCCCTGCGATGGTTTCGTCTCCTGTCTATGGTGAACCCTGCCTTGTGCCCATAGTCAGCTGGGATCGACCTCATTTCGGTAACCCGAAATGAATCAGTGCTTTTGATTAATGAATAAATTGTATATATGATAATCTTCCAGACAAACCCACCTTACACACAACACAGTCACCTCACACAATACTGAGGAGGCATTCCACAGAGACACATAGTAACAACTCTTAATTAAACAATGAACTAAATAACTATTATTAAACATTTCCCACTTCTAAATTTCGACACCGAGTTGAGGTGGGAGCTTTAAAAAAGAGAAACAAAATTTGTCAACACTTCACTTAAGGCCATTATTTAAAAGGCTTCATTATATTCATATAGATCTTTTATGACAAACTGACATGTGTGACATTAGTGTTTGTAAAGTCACCACACAGGCCAATTTTTAGGTCATTTCACCTCATGACATCATTTCACCTGTTTACATGCATTTAGGTCAGCTCTCACTAAGGTTTATGTAAATGTCAAGTCCCAAATGTTGACTTAAAAGTACTTAAGGAAGTATTACCAAAATATTCACTTAGAAAATAAGATGAAGTAAGAAATTAATGAATAAAGGTAAACAAACAAAAGATTACACCTAGATTCCACTGCTAAAGACAACACTATGATGTTACACACTAATCTCGTCACTGTTACTGGTTTATGACATGAACACCGAACAGCAGAAATACGCTTCTCCTCTGACTATCTCAGACTGTTTGCTGTTTAGAACCAAAAAGCAAGTGGAGAAAGAGATGCAGACAAAGTGCCCTGGCATTGAACAGATCACTCAAGGTGAAAAAACAAATGGTGTTTATTCCGGAGGTGCCGTTCACACCCCTATCAACACCTGTCCCAAAGCTCCAACACCCACAGCCTCTCAGCCTTCACAATGGGATTCAAACTCACCCACCTGAAACATACTGACCCTACGGTCACTCCCCATAAGCCAAAGTGAAGTTGGGTGGGTTGAGTAAGCAGAAACACATGCACTCAGGCTGAGCAATACTGAGACACTTTGTAATATTTCAGTTTTTTGTGAGGAATATTAACATACTAGAAAAAGAGTATGAATTTGCTTATATGGTCTATTTTCAAACTGAGGTCATTATCAACAATGGGAAAGGTGTGTGATTCAGAGTGGCATTGGCCCTATTGATCACAAGCTCAAACCCCAGCCACACTTCAACCATTCATGTCTGGGAGTGTAAGAGAGCACAACTGGTCTTGCTCTCACTGGGTGGGCCTTGTTCCCCCGATCATTCAGCATGATGCTAGTCAACACGAGCATCTGTTAGCTGATGTAACACAATTGACAGGGTTTTCCTACAAGTGTGTTGAGATACAATATCGCAATTACATTGCTATATACTGCAATGGTGATATTTCTTGCACTACATTATAAAGCACTGGTGAACGTCTGATGTCATGATTAAAACATGGCCTATTTGTGACCAAAATTAGCCATTATTTGGATTATGTAAAAATACACAGCAACAACACATTTGGGACATCTTGGGTTACAGGGCTTACTCAATTAGAAAAGAAAAAACACAAAAGCTTATTGTGAAGGCTCACAATAATGCCTTACAAAGAGTATGTTGTGTAGCCCCAGCATTCACACTCTACGAGAAACACCACATTGTTCCAGTGGTGACTTCATGATCTGTGGAGTATTTTTATGCAGTTTTCCACTGTAAAGTGACTACCACGTTCCACAATCCTATATGATTCACTTTGATGGAGGAATCAATCTCTGGGGGAAAATGAGTGTTTCTGTCTCTGATTCGTCTGAGTAAAATTCAAATAAAGTGCATTCGCAAAGCTGATCAATCGTTAGACAACTCCACCCCTGCTCAAATGTCAAACACAGCAGGGTGACTGGCCAAAAAACGACCCGCATAGTGCTTTAGACTTTGGTGGAAACTACATTCCACTCTCAGACAGACAACCCGTGCGCAATGACCACAGTTTGTAATGTCTGCTAAAGAGGCCCAGCAAATGAACTGTCAAGAGACGAGGCCCTGGAAAATGTTGTTTGGCTTGCTTGCATCTAAAGACGCTGGAGAACTCTTACATTACCCCTTCTTAAAAAGACTTAATTTCCCCCCTACTCCCCCCAAACACCCACCCAAAGAAAGTGCCGCTGTGCATTCCAGATGTCCAGCACTACAACTGGAATGCGTCCTGTTTATAATAGCTACAAATCAGCTATAAAATCCCTCACACCCCCCCAGCCCCTCGCTGCAAGAGGGGATCACTTTTTACAAGAGTCTTTTTCTCCTTAATTTAAAGCCATGGAAGATCTCACACTTGAAGGAGGCATGGATGTGGGTGCATGTGTGTTTGTGTGTGTGTGTACTTTCCCTTTCCCTTAAAAAAATGTCAGCAATGAGGCGGGTGCCTCCCACTCTGTAGTCCACTGCATTTCTCCAGTTTACAAAGAATACAAATAGCAGCCTACTCATTTGTGAGCTCACAGCTTCCAAATGGTTTCATGCTACAAACGTCTGGGAACAAGAAAGACTAACTGTTCTAGTCAAATGGACAATACAAGAAGTTGTTTGGTCTGGACACAACTATGCAGGAGCACAAACCATGCAACATCTGCACAAAAACAAACAAACATTCTGGGTAAACCGTAAATTCATCTCATCCATCATGCTGACCCCACGGATGGACTCAGGATAGCTGAACTGCTGTAAGAGTCTGAACAACCGTCTGTTGCCCTCAGGTTGCTATGGACTGGCCATTGAGTGTCCATTTGAGGACCTGAAACTGGGGCTAAGTAAATGGCCAAGCTCCAGTCTGCTTCTCTGTTTAAGCTGGAGGCTGATGCAAGGTCAGTAATCGGGTGAGCTGATAATAGACAGAGGCTCTTCATCTGATGTAGAATCAGTCCAGCCCCACTTTGTTTTCTGGCTCATATATCCAGATTAAGCAGGGGCCTGAGGCCAGGATTTGCTTCTGCAATATTAGTGCAGTGAGGGTTTTATACAGGGCCTGGGAGCTTCCCGAAGGAGAAGCATTTGTTACAGTTCTCAGTGACCACAACAGGCCATAGAGTTGGACAGAAAAAGATCAGGCTTTCAGTATCTTCAAAAAAGCCACTTTAATGCAACAACAGCATAAGAAAATGAGTCAAGAAGTACTAAGAGGCTGCAAACTTTTCCAACAACACATTTCAGACCAAATTCAGCACAAATTAAGGTAAAAAAAAAAAAAAAGCTAACGTTTCAATATCAGGGAGGCTACTAGACTTCTAATGAAACAATACATCATAGCACTGCTGATCCAGTACATTTACATTTATGGCATTTGGCAAACACTCTTGTCCAGAGCAACTTACATGGTGGTGAAAGTGAGTCTTTGTCATTGTGAACACACTCAAGAACCACAACGAAATGTGACCTCTGCATTGAACCCATCCGGGCCGGGACTCGAACCTGTAACCTTCAGGTCCTAACCACTAGGCCACCACTGCCCTGCACATAGATTAAAAGAAAACAGACTGAGAAAAACCTGATTCCTTGAGCTCATTGCCAGTGATGGTTTCCTGTCATATAAATGATCCAACATGACAATTGGAAACTATTGGAGATTCACAATACCATCTTCAATGGTCTCAAGCCTAAATGGTTCTTATTCTGGTGCTGGAAGATACCACATGGAAATCAAAGTGGGGCTTGTGGAACATCAGATATCTGTGGTATAAGGTTCAAAATTTCTTCCAGCTGGAACAAGCTAGAAGAAGATTCTTCATGTCCCTCACACAAATATTTCCACAAGATGTCTTGCAAGCTAAGGAGTGGATCTGTGGACCTCATACACAAGAACGCTCACATACAGCTGGAAAATGGATAAACTAGAATTTAAATAAAGATGAGTTTTTTGCCTGAGCCAATGAAGGTCATGGCAATGGGACTTTCATCCAGGTTTTGCACAGTGGCGGCTCAAAACCTAATTTTGGTAATCAAATTTGACTTCTTCTGCTGCAGAGCAAATCTTGTTTTTTCTTTTATGATGGGAGTTTACGAAGTACCACATCTGAGAGATGTATTATGAATGGACTTTACATTCAGAGAGACCACATTTAAGACCTCTCTATATTAGAGCATTAAAAGTAAAACTCCAAATCGGTTCTTAAAAAAGCTCTTTGGTTCCACAGTAGAGTGACACTGGCCACATCAGGGACAAAACACACTTCTGTTTTTTGATCTCAGCTTGGTTCATGAAAGGAAGGACTGTGCTGGCACAACAAAGCCTCGTAGCGACTCTCGAAGGCAAACAGCAAATGCTAAACAATAGACTATGGCCTATGAGAACAAGCGTGCCAGATTATCTGGTGTAAATAAGTGGCATCAAAAGCTTTGAAGCAGACTCCAGAACTGGGCAAAGTAACAAACCTATTTTTATCACTAGATTAACTATTTCCAATGGTAAATCCAAATTCTTGCTTATTGATTTGTTCTAAGTCCTTTGTTGTGTGATGTTGACCCAAATTCCATGATGTCATTAAAGTGATCTTGGCCTTATTAAAAAGCAAAGAGGACAATGTCACCAAAACCAGGCAAAGATTTTTCATGCTCTGGAAGAGCAGAATGTTTAGATGACTTTGGGATACTGTCCTGAAGTGCTTAATATTTCCCATTTTAACTCATTTTTAGTTTGTAGAACTAAATTTACATTACAAACCCATTATAGTTCACTAATCCAGGTATTTGTAGTCCCAATGTCTGCATTTGTATGCTTTATGCCAATGGTGTTGACAAGTGTCACATTGCAACAAACAGAATGTTACTTGGGTGAATTTTCATGCATTTTGTGGAGGCGAATGCATCTTAATGAAAGAAAGTTGGAGACATTTACTAAAGCATGTCATAGGCCTTTCAAAAACAACAAAATGTAGCATTTTTAACTGGTCCTGTAACAAATTTACAGGGTAGCTGTAAGTAGTTGGCAGCTGCTAGGTATCAACAGCTAGGACATCAGACCAGTAATCAGTCACTTTAGGCTTAGTCTTCAATAGTTACAATGAACAAAAAAAAAGACAATTCAGTTGTTCATTGCGGTTATTTCTATGACAAATTTCATGTTCCCAAATTTCATTTTCATTTTCATTTTCAATTTCAATTTCAATTTCAAAAATTTTCCATGTGTAATTCTTTGACTCTTTCATGGTTACTGTGTATTCTGATCATCTTAAAAATGTCACTACAAGTCCTACAAGTCACAGAGACATTATCACGCTTCATCACCACACTTTTCCCATGATTACACTGGGTCAGGGTATGGTGTTCTGCAAGAAAACCTTGTGACACACTTAGAAAGTACAGTAAAGAAATATGGCCAAGCACTGAAAACGAAGGTGAGGAAAGCCTAAAGAAACAGGCACAGAGTGGGGAGAAATCACCACGCACACATATACACACACCAGGGATCTTTGTTAGAGAACAGTAGCTCAAGTGCCTGCTGGGTGTCCGATTGCAGTAGATGAGACGAGAGAGCTAGTGAGAACAAGGCAGCAGGATCTAGAGTACAGATCCTAGTCACGCACAGCACTGCCCAGAAAATAACACCATGCACGATATCTGGGATCTTTCTCTCAGCAGGCTTTCTACTGTGGAACGATCTCCAATTAATGATACAGAATGCGTTTATGACTTGCAACGCAGCCAGACATAAACTTGCAGGAGGACGAGAAACAGTAAAAGGGCAACAGGAAGTTTCACATGCTCTTTTTCACACACCAGGAATCATGGAAAGGTAACATATGACAGACTCTGAAAACTGCTGAAGTGAGTTATACAGTCACTGTTGAATGCAGTTTTCCCATCATACCACAGCACCATCACACCATACAACCCACTGATCCAGTCATAACGCTTCTAAAATAGGACGCCACATTCCTTGGGCCTTATTTAGCCTTATGTCCAAGAGGCGAGTGGGAGTTCATGTCACATTGCATTTAAAAACACAAACAATGCAAATAAGATTTGTTTGGGTGCCATCCATGTGCTGCTTCGAGTTTCTGCTCCCACGAACGAGGTCCGGATGCTGGGAGACGTCCAATAACAACCGCTCTGAAAGCCTTCCCAAATCTACAGCTCACGCAAATACTCCCTCGAATCATCTTAACTCTGAAACAATGGTTACAAAATTAACAACCATAAAGTAAGGAGTTTGCCCTGGCTCCAAAATATCGCTTGTTAATCGTAATCAGGCTATGGGTGTCTGCAATACAATACTTTAGAGCAAAAGGCTCTTATATATATTAGAATAATAATAATATAATAATAACAAATCCCAAATATTTTACTTTGAATGCAGATCATCCTGACCAAACGACAGATGATCAAGTTGAGTTTACATGGCTACTTTCATGGTTAAAGGTGTTCACTAGATCCAACAAATGTAAATTAATCCACAGACAATCAGGCTGGTGAATAACTCCTTAATGCATTGACCATTCACACCAATGTGAACGATCACACACCCCCTCATTATCATACTGTCTGGCATACATTCACATTTGCTGCTGACCTGTCCATTGTTTACATTAAATGCACAATGCACTTCAGGTCTATCTAGGCTGCATATTGGTTTACAGTTACGCATATTGCACTTTAGGACCATCTTGGTTACATTTAACTCTATTACAATGTTAAATGTTGGGGCAGTGGTGGCCTAGTGGTTAGGACACTTCCTTTGGGACCTGAAGGTTGCAGGTTTGAGTCCCAGCCCAGGCACTACTGTGGTACCCTTGAGCCTCATTACACTGCTCCCCGGGTGCTGTTGGTAGCTGCCTGATGCTCCATGTGTGCATGTGTGATGTTAAATGCAGAGGTCACATTTCGTTGTGGTGTTTGAGTGTGTTCACAATGACAAACACTTCACTTATCTGTTTTTGCCATCTACCTGCTGCTCACAGTAATGCATGTATAATGCATCTGGTCTTTTATTTAATTGCATTGCCATGTTTACATATTGAGGTAATGCACATTGCTATGTATATATGTGCTATA
>JBBPDA010000132.1:6755440-6772393 GCA_037974385.1 Arnoldichthys spilopterus | reverse complement strand
TATATATATATAAACTAAATACTAATATAAAAAATGCACAAAAATGCTAAATACAGTGAACAGGATTTGGTTAGCAACTGCAGCTATCAGTGCTCCCCTCCACTGCAAAAGCTCATCAAGCAAACGAGTTAGAAGCTCTGATCACTCGGTTTTAATGCTGCCTTCACCATAGGCTAGTAGCAGCCTGTTCAAATGACTATCGATATTCTTACATACATTCATCTTGATTTTAACCTCAATATAACATTTTTCTTGCCATCCCATAGCGGTCCCACACATGATTTTGCAGAGTTTCTGCTTTTTTAACATCAATGGCTTTTTGAAAAGTGGTGCACTGGCTCTGAGGTGAGGTGGATGCCTAAATTTCTAAATTTATTTCCTTACATTTTACCATATAGTCACAATTACTGTACTTTTCAAAAGCATTTGTTGATTGGGGATCAGTTTAAGGAATGAATAATCAAGTGTTAAAATTGTTCGCCCAGCCCTACTTACTGCTTTAAAAATCAAATTAAAATTAATACCAGAATAATAATCCTAGGAGTCAGTGAGTTGAGAGTAAGCACTGTGTTGTTTTTGTTCAACAGAGCAATCTGTGTCATATGTGCAGCACATGGTGTACATTTCAAAAGCATTAAAAAAAACATATCGCAAACATTCCCCTCAACTTCTCCACTCAAAACAGCCAGTGAACCCACAGCTGATTACTAAAGCACAATGCTTCTTGCTGCGTTGTACCTCATACATTTCCCTCCACTGGGGATTAAGGTTGTTGTCCACATGACGGGAGGTGAAGAGCTGGGTGCCCACCCTCAACACAGCGTAAGGGTCTGACTTGCCAGCAATCACGCCCTTCATGAAAATGTCCTTAGCAGTCAGGTTCTCTGCTTCCAGTAGGTGAATCCGTACTATACCCTGTACAAAAGAGGGAAATCATAACATGATTCAGACTGCAGAAAAGAATGGGGAACTTGAGTCAATTTGATTTAACATATCTATGCACAGGAAACACTAGCAGTGTTGCATAAGTGCTGTAGATTAGTATTTCTCAATATACACAACTAGAGTGAAGAAGAAAATGTTTTTTGTTTGTAAAGTCAATAAAACTGGACACATTTCAGCTAAAAAAGTGTGGACTGTTCTTCGGGGGGGAGTTCAGGTCATGTCAATGACAGCATAGCTTGAATCATAACAAAAAATCCTGTCTGTAAAGTAACAGTTCAGGGAAAAATCTAAATGTAAATACCCAAATAGTGGATCAGTTAAGACACGTTTAATGCTCTAATTTGCCTTTTCGACAGTTTTAACAGTTACTATCTTCAAGCCTGAATTTAGTACTTTTTGTCTGTACTTTTGCTTATCTTGATAGATACCAGTATGTCAGAAACCACATAAACAAGTCTATTTGAGATTATTTCAAAAGCTATAAGCTTACATTGCTTATTAACTAGTATATTTAAACCACAATTAAAGAAGCAAACTTATGGATGAATTGCTGATCAACTGTTTGGGAGGAGAATAAAGCTATATAAATTATATTTTTTCATATCTTTTTTCTATTTACTAGTATTGCTTTCCTCTGCACTGATCCTATAAATTACTACAGTGCTTAATGGGACAACAATGAAGACATGCACAAACATCATAAATCGGGGATCAATTCTTGCCCAGCATTGTTTTGGGCAATTTCACTGCTTTAACACACCTCCTGAACTCTATCTATGACTGATGAGTTGACAGTGAGGTGTAACTGAGCAGAGAAATCACAAAACACCGCTGAACTGTCTTTCCAAATATATGACCCCTTTCATAGATGTTTAACAGTAACTGGTGTTGACAGCAGCACATGCTGTTGGATACTGTAGCAATGCAGACTCTGCATTACCCGCGGCAGAGGTGAGCGGAGCTGTGCTACGTGCAGGTCAGCCACCAACGGGACAGTGAGACGGTTGGGAAGCACCAGGAAAGAGGCGATAGTATCCATTATCATAGTGTCGGACATGGCACTGTAAATGAATGCAGGAAAATGGGGCAAGACAGTAACAAAGACAATCAGCACTACAGAAGGATGAAGTTTGAAAGCTCATATATTCATGTGAAATAATGTGATGCCTCTGACATTATGGACCTGACGGCACATAGACATTTTCATTACTATCTGCGATTTGCTCCAACAACTCAAACTAAAGTAAACATAGCAGTGTCGGAAAAATCAGGTCAGTATCCCACTGATTCGTGTTCTTAAAGCAAAAATGGAAAAACACTGAACAACATCTCAGGTGGAATCATGGTATTTTCACATCTCAGCAGCAAAAAAAACCCACCGCCACACTTTAAACATACTTTAGACCTGGGATGTCTAGTAAGTTGGTGAGTCCTGTCCAGTTGATGTCCAACTTCTGTAGAAGCAAAGAAAAAGTACAGGTACAGTCAGACAAAAAAGAGACTTTCAAAGAAGCAAGCTGAAATCTGAGGAAATTTGTATTAATTCAAAATGATTATATTTCATAATGTTTCTTTTAGATGTATCCCTTTTGTTTATTTAAATAGTTACATGTTTGTTACATAAAGCCATAATTAGCAAATGCATTACATTTATATTTAATTTGCAATTCTGTACTGATATGTCATGGTCCATATTTTAAACTTATATTTCGATGTCAAGAAACTACCAAGCTGGGAGAGTGAAGGCTAGTGTGCTTTCTGGTTGAAACACAAGGTGCAACTGCAAATTGCTAATGCAAGGTCAATGGATAGTTCAGAAAAACACTAACTGCCAATTCTACCATCAGATTACAGATAACCATCCTGTCCCTCCAGACAGAGTGAGGCCAGTTATGCTGTCTTGGAATCACAGCTACAGATGCCTGCCACATCGCCAGCGACTGAACTCATGACCTCATGAAAATGCCCAGACCTATATACTATACACATACATTTTATATATACAGTATAAATTATAATATATATCGCATATATTTCTACTACTTACTGGTTCAAAGATCCATATTAACTGCATCTTCTGTAGGTTAAATAAATGCAACAGTTGGTAACACTTACGGGTCTACGAATGAAGAACATTGTGATAGCTCCAATAAGAGGAACATCTCCAATCAGTGGCTCCAGAATCACCCTCAGCTTTCCATGAAGCTGAGGAGGAAGAGGAAACTTTAAAAACCCTTTTTTGAACAATAAAAAAGATCCATATTCATTCTCCATTTTCAAGATTTTCTTACTTGAATTCCTTTCACTCCAGCTTTGCAAAAGTACTTCTTTATCTCCACATTGATCTCCACGTTTCCAGCATAGCTGCAAACAACAGATCCTTTAATTAAACATCTTAAAAGGCCACCAAGTTTTTTTAACGATCAAACATTATGAACAGTATGTCTCTGAAGTGACTTGCCTTATATGTAGATCCAGCAACACCTGGCGCTTATCATACTCAGTGTGAGCCTTCACTCCAACCACCTTCACAGCCTGCAGAAACCAAAAAACAACCACATTTTATATTCATATTGAACCAGAGGATATTCTGTACTGTGGGTTGAAAGGGATTTGACTTGTCGATTTATACAGGATAATTATCACATATAAAAAGCAGTCACAAGACCTAATCAATGAAATGTACATGTCAACATTACGCAACAGAAGCCTAATTGCAGTATTGCACCAAAGTCAGAGACCACCTTTCTGTTCAGAAGTCCAGTAAGTACAAGATTTTCCAGCATCAGAAAAAAAATAGCAGAATATGTAACTTTAAGAGTAAATTACACCAAGGATTCAACAACTAAATGTATAATAAAAATAATAAACCTTTTTATATTCCTGTGTTAAATGTTTAGAAAAGAAATAAGTTCATGGGCATGTTCACAAAAAAATTCAATTCAAATTCAAATGTTTAGTAGCAGATGTTATTAATATATGTACCTTACTTACTGTAAAAACTTCAATACTTCAGTAAAAATATAATAGCACAACTGTGCTGGCAGACTTACAAAATTGTCAATCAAACAGACAGGGAGGAGAAAATCAAGCTCTATCTGTGCTTCAGTTCTGAAAAATTCACAGGCATTTCTGTCTATCCTTGGCCTCTGAGAGGACCACTCAACGCTGTGGGTGTGAAATTATATGTGTAGCTGTTTAAAAAGCTGTTACTAAGAAAAGAAAACAGTTCACCAGAACATTTATTATGAGGTTTTATGCACTGATGAGTTTTGAATTGGTAATTTGGACTACTTGGGTGGTAAGAAGAAGAAAATGCAACAACTTACTTAGAAAATACTGTAAAATCTGATATTATATCTAGTTTTGATGATTCTGTTTCATTACGTTATTTTTTCCTGCCTGGCACTAAATTTCTGTTTTAACTGGAAATGACATCAGTAAAATAGTGGTCTCTGACTTTTGCACAGTACTGTATTAAACAATATTAAAACCCCATATCTGTGTCAATGAGCATTATTAATGTATTATGGTATTATGATAAAAAGAACTGAACACTGAGCAAATTAAATGAGGAGGAGATCTGGACCTTGTCTCCCAGGTCAACTTTGGTGAAGTTGAAAGTCTGGAGGTGGGCGTTGGAGGACCTGATTGTAGGGGTAATCGATTCCACCAATAGTTTCTCCAAATACTGGCCTACGAAAGGCCAGGCCTGCTGCAGGATCTGCACAACAAAGGCAATTTAAACACAGGACAAGTTATATGACTCGCTGCTGAACAAATCTTATCGTCACAATGTGGTACTCGTAATTTTGAATATGTAAATCATATATAAATGTATACATGCAAGCTCAGTTTTAAGTGCAGTGGAGACATGTATGTTTAATAAAGTATTTAATGTACTGAAGATCTAAAAATAATAATAAGAAAACAACTAAATACACGTCTATGAAAAGGTAGAGCAGAGTCAATTAATCAAAGTTTGCCAAATGTTTCAGTTTAACATACTCAGGACATCTGTGCAGTTTCTTTTTACCAGCCAAACATCTCATGTCTAAAACAAACCCGAAAAACACTTCCTTAAATGTTCTCAGTGAGCAAAATACATTTATACATCAGAAATGCAAAAACCGTTATAGCCCCGAGATAAACTAGATCAATATAAATGAATGTGCATCTGAAACACGGTTTAATATGTGGTTAGTCATTAGTCAGCTCAAACATAACTACCAATGAGTCATTGCCATGGCTAGAGGCTGAACCAAAACTTTAGGCAAAAGCATTGCTCAATGTGCCACTCAAGACCATGTCCTGTTATCACTTCTGCAGTGTGGGCTTTGAGGTCAGGGTGTGAAGTTTGGCTTGAAAGTTTCTACTTTCAGTGTGAAAAGGTTAAAAACAGCAGTTTTGAGGCTCATGTTCTCCTGAAATCGTCACATTTAAAAGGCAAACTCTATTTTCCCCTTCACCTCCTTTTTCGTCAGAACAATTTGTCACAAATTCCAAGTGCAACAAACAAAAAGTTTGCGTGCCAAAAGCAAGATATGGGCCGGGTGGGGACTGTGGAGAAAGATCATGTGGTAGAGAAAGAGAGACAGACCTTGAAAGCATGGACTTGTACAAGGTCAGTCTTATTCTGCTGATGACCTCGCCACAAACTCTGCTCTGAGGAAGACTTTGTTGCATTCCTCCACAGTGGTGCCTTATTGAATCAAAACTAGCCTGTGGCTGCTAAAAACAGCTTTGGGCCTCAATTCTTTGTGAGCTCTCATACTGGTGATTAACATTTTAAGAAGGAAAAGAATGGCCAGAAGCAGAAGTCTTGAGTACGCAGGACATGGAAACTCCAGGAACAATAAGAACCTTATTATGCTGCAATGACAATGCAAAATATACTAGAATATATTTTATTTCAGTATATCACTTTAGTGTATGGGTGTCTGTGAGTGTGTAATGGTAGGTCATCGTACCTTATTAAGCCATTCGACTTTCTCCACATCTGGGAAATTCACCTGCACAAAAACATCAAGCACACATGCAGGTCAATACAAGTTTACAACAGTCAATACAACAAATAACAAAATACCTGTTTGCAAACACTTTCCACCTGATCTATATAGCTGTACATAATGTAAGGGTGAGTGAAGCAACAAAATATCACAATATTTCTAGAGATTACACAATATCGTGTACCATTTTTCATAACCAATATGATCAAAAAACAAACATGGTCACACATTTACAAAAACACCATTAAAATATAACAATACAACGATTCTTGTTTGTATCACACACCTCACAAAATCCTATTAATTGGACTTTCTTTGTAATGAAACACCCACTTGTTGTGCTTTTTGTGTATTTTTGTATTATCTGCTCAATTTGTGCAACAACTGGACCAAGAAAAATTCCTACTACATGCAAGTCAGTGGTGGTTTGGGGCAGGGGTGTTGTAATGGTTGGGGAATTGCCCCGTGAACTAAAGGTCGCAAGTTAAATCCCAAACCGGTACAAGTACCACTGAGGCACCTGTGAGCAAGGTCCCGTCCCTAAGCACTGCTCCTCGGGCCCTGTCCACGTCAGCTACACACTGCTCCTGCATGGATGGGTTAAATGCAGAGGTCGTGGTGCACTATGTGCTGTTTAGTTGAGGTGCACTGTGCTGTGGTGTGTTCACAATGACAAATAATCATTCACTCACAAATGGGGGCAGTTCTGATTCTTCTCATTATATTGTGCAAAACATTCAAAAATCACAAAAATATACAAAACATGTCAACATGAAAAGAGGAAAACAAATGTACAAAGACATTCTGATAGGTTTGCTTCCTGTAAAGTTGCGAGATTAGATTTTAGATAACAGCCTGTTCCTTTTAAATATAATCTAGAGACTGAGGTTCACTGCGTACACCTGCTTGACTTGACTTAAAATAATCTGATTCAGAGATATAAACAGATATCAGCTTTACTTCATATATGTATTTGATTCATGTTTGAACACCCCATGTCAATGTACACATTCTTTCTTGAAATGAAAATAATTTAGCCCATTCTTTACAGGGAACAAACAAATACAGAATATTTCTGCTAATTTTAGTGGTTATATTATATTATATTATATTTATTGCACATGTCACATTTGATGCTTTTCTTTTTTCTCCAATATGTTAAATTCAGCATATTAACAGTAACATTGCATTGCGTGTTCTAGGTTGCAGATGTATATTTTTTCACATAGTTGATCAACAAAACTGGTCATGTGACCGGGGACACCCAAAAGAAAAACCCAAAAGAAAAACATCAAATGTGACATGTGTGGCAATAAATATTTCTGCTAATTTTAGTAGTCTGTAGTCTTCAAGTTTAACATATTGAGAAAAAAAAGCATTAAATATTTATTGCACATGTCACATTTGATGTTTTTCTTTTTTTCTCCAATATGTTGAATTCAGCACATTAACAGTAACATTGCATTACGTGTTCTCAGTTGCAAATGTATATTTTTTCACTTCGTTGATCAACAAAACTGGTCATGTGACCAGGGACACCCAAACGTTTGCATGTGACTGTGTACTGTTTGTTAGTATTTATTGCAATATAAGACCTTTGCAATACTGATGTTACAAAACTCTGCAATATGAAAAACAGCTAACATCTAACTAAGGGTGGAAATATGGCATAATAATAATAATAATTCTGTCATATAAAAGATACAAAATAACATTTGTACTATTATATAACTATTATATTACATAATATTTTAATACTATATAATATTACCTTTTACAATACACATCACAATATTTGGATTTTCTGAACTGTAAATTAATAAAGACTTTGTCGCATTCAAAAAATACTTGCAAAAACTTGCAATGCAAGTGCAATGATTTTTATTCAAATCTGAATACTGCACTGCAC
Organism: Arnoldichthys spilopterus; assembly: GCA_037974385.1. Classification (NCBI taxonomy): domain Eukaryota; kingdom Metazoa; phylum Chordata; class Actinopteri; order Characiformes; family Lepidarchidae; genus Arnoldichthys; species Arnoldichthys spilopterus. The sequence goes on along the minus strand of JBBPDA010000132.1, from coordinate 6,764,530 downwards.
TAAATCAAATTAACAATACCTAAATATGCTTTTTGTAATGGGGTGAGTGAAAATTAAAAAAAACACAACTTCAAGAAGTTCAGATAAGGTCAAATCACATTATTTAGTTTTCTGAAAGTCAGAACACAAAAAAATCAGTTCAATTTAAAAATATTATCTCAAATTAGCTTTTACTATTAGTAAGTACTGTAATAAAAAATGACTTTTATTCCAGATTGTTCATAATTTTGGTTAGTATAATCGTTCACCTGTGTGCTTTATCTCAAGGCCCATCATCCTCAACATAACTACAGTTCGGTACTCGTTAGCCTAAGGCTGTTTATCATAGCTGATCCATTTGAACAGTGAACTCCAGACATATTTACAGGGCCTTTGTGTGTTGAAGCTTCACTTACTAAGAGTTGTGCAATTAACTAGACAAATCAAACAGGAAACATAACCAATCGAGACTTTAATCTGTTAAAAGAGGTCTAATACTGACTGGTTGGAGCTAAAGCCTCTTGATATATTGACACTTTCCTGCACCACAGAGTAAGAAATGATCAAAGATTAAAGCTACAATAGGGTCACAGAACAGCTCAACTACAGAAGAGAAAGAGGATGTTGGAAAATGGGACCTAACACTAGTTACAAGTAACCAAGTATGCAGGAACCTTGCTTCTGAAATCCTTCAGTCTTACAAAATGTTCTTCATTCTCTCCCGAGCAGATTCCTGCCATAGTTTGTTCATTTCGCACAGTTAATCTTGATAACTCGTGGTCGGCTGACTCAAGATTCGAGTCCCTGGAGATCAGATCCTTAAATGTCCAAATATAGGCAGGGCCGGTGGGGATGTGGAATGTGTCCGTTTTAATGAGGGATGGGGGAGGAGACAAGAACGGACAGGAGCAGGACCAACACAAACTCTGCTACTCAGAAGGTGGGGGGTGCATTTGAGTGTTAGGGAAAGACTGTTGCCTGTCAGCAGCTTCCCCCCAATGTCATCGCCTTCTCCAGCCTGCTGTCCACATGACTTTGCGGAGGCAGTGATATGAAGGCGTGCACTAAAATAAGTTTAGCTCTGTCTATAATGACGGCACAACCATAATAATACACTATGCAGAACTACGACATGCAGAACTTTTGTGTTTAAACCTGTCATAAACTGGGGCAGGAAGGGAAGTACATTTTGACCATCATTCAGGATGAATATCGAATTAAACATTAGTAATGGATTATTGACATTTTGGAAAAATCTCTTTTTTAAAAGCTAAATAAGGCTTAAATACAAAATGCTCCGTTCCTGTAAGGACATACATGTTCAGTTAGTTTTCTCTACTAGAGTGGGTTCAGGGATCTTGGCCCATCAGGTATGGGACACTTTAAGAAACTTTATCTAAGATAAAATCAAATCAAGTTTACTGGTGCATTCTGTCTTAAACAATAAAGTTTTTATTGCATTTTATATGAGTTTTACTAGTGTATAATTTATATGAGCCAGCAGCAACGGTGAAAAATGACTCATTACAGAACTCATATATAAAAAATATTCCTATAACAAAGATCCCATATCACCTGATGCCTTCTACTTTAAAACTAGCCAGCTTGTCTCTCAATGAGAAGCCCAAATCGCACCATGCAGATGTTTCCTGCGCCGTAAACATCTGTATGGCGCACCACGGCTAACGGCGGGATCCCTGTCCCTCACCCATGCAGGCAGGTCGCGTCTGCTCCGGAAGAGCCTGCTCGTGGTGAAGTCCCTCTCGTTCTCCAGCGCGTACATGGCGGTGTTCAGTCTTGCCTGCTTGCGCTCGCGGTGCTGTCTCCATCCCAGGTACACTGCGAGGCCGAGCACGACGAAGCAGAGGCTCAGCCCGAAGTAGCCGGCTAGGTACACGGGCAGGAGGGCGAGTAGGCACTTCCCGAAGGCCAACAGCACGGACACGGCGTGTTGGCCTGGAGCCTCTGCGGCCGAAGCCGAAGTCGAGTCCGAATCCGCATCCTCTCCGGCGGCCATGGCCACGTCTCTCCCTCCGCCAGACCGCTACTTTTTTTCTCGCGAAGCTCCGAGCTCAGCAGCGACGCCCACGGCTTACAGAAGCTAACTGTGTGCTGGGTTGGCGTGTTTTCGCTGGCCTTGGCGTGTATGGGCGTGTTTTGTACACAGCAGCTCCTCAAGCTTCCAACCCACAGAGTCGAGGTTAGCTAGCATGTTTGAGAAAAACCCTCACTTGTTTACGTGCGGGGAGGGTTGAGCTGGTTAAAACTGAACAACTAGTTCAGAGAGAATAAAAAGAAAAAAACAAACTGAGGAGAAAACAAGTACGGTGGAACTTCTGGTTTTAGAGCACTTGTTTTTAGGCGACATTTCCCTCTTTTGGCATTTTTTCAGCGTCGAAATGCTAAGGGTCAAATGTCAAAAAGTAAGAGATAAAGCAAAATCGTAAATATAGATAGATAGATAGATAGATAGATAGATAGATAGATAGATAGATAGATAGATAGATAGATAGATAGATAAAAACAAATGTGAGCCACTAAAATAAGATTAGACAAAACATGTTCAGAAAAAATCAGAGAGACATCTCACAGTTGAAAAATACCAAGAAACCAAACCAAACACTCAAAAAAACCAAAAAAACTTGTATGTAGTCACAGCGACACACTTTGGCACAGACATGTGACAGCAACCACATCCGCTACTGTGTAGGCAGAGAGCAAAAGGGTAGATTATGCTTAAAAAACATGCAGGTGGGCCTGTTAATGGGTGTATCAGCCTGATTTTGATACTATCAGGCACGGGCAAAGAGCACCAGAGCCAACCCTCCCAATTTTGATCTGTGCCTGAGGTGTTTACACAATAGAACCATGTGACGAGCAAAGCTGTCTGTGCTTTTAGACCTTAAAGCAGCCTGGTAAATACAGAGCCGGTGACAGGCCTCTCAGCCTCCAGGCCCTTCTTCTGTTTATAAAGGGAGGGGAAATTGTGCACAAAAAGCAGTCAAACGTGCACTGTATGTTCATTAAATGTGAAACAGTACAGTTATTATCAGGCAAAAGAGTACACACAACAGCAACTTACAAAAGGAGTTAATGTTTCAGGCTATTTGCTCTGAGACCACCTGTATAGTCTAATACATTTTTTTCAGTGACTATGACATCAATAGCCACCCGTCAGTGAATACAGCAAATTCATGATGGCATTTTACTTATAAAAAAATTATATTATAATTTTTATATTTTATATATATATATATTTATATATAATATAGGATTAATAACTAGCAAAAGTACAATGCAGTGACAAATGGCATTATAATATACAATAAAATGTCATGTAGAGCTTTTTTGTGGCTTTCCTTTTTCTTCAGAAATACAGTGATTAGCCATAACATCATTGACAGGTAAAGTGAATAACATTTACTCTGTAGTTATTTCATTACTATGGCACCTGTCAGGGGAGTGGAATATATCAGGCAGGAAGTGAACAGTCAGTTCTTCAAGTTTTTGTGCTGGAGGCAAGAAAAATGGGTGAGCATAAGGATCTGAGCCACTTCAACAAGGGCCTTATTGTGATATCAGGGGTCATGGGCACCCAAGGCTCACATGCATGTGGTGAGTGAAGGTTAGCCCATCTGGCCTGATCCCACAGTGAAGCTCCTGTTGCAAATAAGTGAATGCTGACTCAGGAATCAGAACACAGTGCACCACAGTCAAGAGCTGTTTTGGGTGCATGAGGGGGGCCTTCTCAATATTAGGCAGGTGGTGTAAATGTTAAGTTATTGGCGTATATTCCCTGACTACACCAACTTTACAATCAGTTTGCATGTTTAACTTGTCAGTAAGCTCATTAAATAAGTACATGCTTATTCACCTGAAGAAACTACCAAAGGTATTTTTAAAAAGAAAAATATTTCATAATATGCCTTTTTTTCAACTGTGTGTGCAAACACATGAGAGAAAACTCATGATTAAGGACTAGAAGCAGCTGCTGTTTTTCAACTAGAGTCTCACTAATAGCACACCACCATAGTCCCCAGTGTACATAATGTAATCAGAGCAATGAGGTGTTAAGCCAAATATTCTCCTACTTCACGCAGGACACTGGTTGTGCACCCTACAAACAGCTGTATAATCATTACTTAGGATGGGAAAGACAAACAGGACGTGACAGCTGATGTGTAGTGTTGGAGCACTTCAAGGAATATTGCCTTGACCCAATCTGAACATTTATTGGTTTATTCAGCAGGCAACAAATTTGGAAAAGGCACTGATTGCACATTTTGCCAGTTTATTAGGTATACCTACCCTCAGTCAGTTTTATCAGAAAAACCTACTATGCAGATACACTCAGCACAGTTTATCAGCCATCCTCTACCCAGTGCATCAATGGTAAGGACCGAAGTAGGGCTACACAATATATGGCATGTACATCATTATCACACTACTGGACTCTGCAATACTGACATAGCAGAAGGCTACAATATGCAAATGAGCCTCTAACCAATCACAGAACGTCTTAGAACCTCCATGTGAAAAGGGCTGGGCTAAAGTGTTGCAGGCTAAAGAAAGATATGTTAACACATTGGCTTTATGACATCACAAAAACTATGATTTGAAAACCGCTTAAAGCTTAATTTCCATATGTGGACTGTATGGATGTGGGGAGCGAATGTACTGTTACGACCCAGTCTAAGGTCGGTCTTGCTTACAGAACCAAACACTGGACCCAACTTCAGAATAAACCAGCGGAGTCTTATTTGAAATTTTGCAGTAGGTAAAACATATTTTCTGGGATGAGCCCATGCCAAAATAAACTAAACAACTAATGGACACAACTAACTAAACCTGAACATAAAAGATAGAAGAGTACAGGGACTATCCCACCTCCCTGAACAAAACCTCGTCAGGTATTTGTCCCACAGAGCTCATAAAGATCCAAGAAGGCCAATCCGGTCTGGAGCACTCTCCCGTTGTCGCTACTGTGGGCCATATTATCCTGGTGAGCGCCCCCAAGTGGCCAATCAGTCTTCCACATCATGCACCAAACAAAGCAGCAGACTGGGGTCTTAATACCCCAAACCTTAGGAATAAACAGCTATTTAGGACAAATTGTGAAGCTTTAATATTTAAACAGTTCAAACTTTTCTGAATTGAGAAACCTGGAACCTTTGATATATCTGTAAATTCTACATACTGTGTCCATGGTGACTGGAAATGAAGGTTCCAAAGCTTTTACTAAGCAGTATATGATGGGTTACATAAGCAAACTTAGCACTATTAACACTAAAGTGTTTGAACATTGCAACACCAATTTTCTTGCAAATTAAAGCCTGTATTAATTTTCAGTACATTAGTAGCTTGCATCTAAACCGGTTTCTCAAACACTTGACATTTTGTCTCGATCCCTATATTAAGCAAACTACTGCTAAAAGGGAACAAAAGTTCGATTACCAGTCAGGTACATGCTACACATGGGAAATCACCTCATCAGGTACTCGATTTACCCCACCTCCATACCCACTTTAAGTATTACACAAATTACAACACCCATCAAGAGGCAGACTACCAAGAACCCAAACCCATGCTCCATTTAATTGCCCAACCATGCTGAGCTCAAAGCTTCAGTGCCATAAAAAGTCCATGTGACCTTACCATGATCCTTAGGACCTTTCTCTGGTGCTGTGGGAGTGTCCTGACAGAACATTACCTCCTTGTATGAGATCAAATGTGTTTAGGACCAAAAGTTAATGTACCCAATAGGGATCAATAAAGTACTATTCTAAAAAGCCCTACATAGGGCAATCACAACGCTGCACAACAGCATCTCTTCCACCTCTGCATGACCTCTACATCAGGATGTGTAGGACCAGAGCATCTAGGATCATCAGAAACAAATGTCATCCCAGGAACATTCTTTACACTGTTAAAATCTGGCAATGCTACAGGAGTCTTATGGCCAAAAGAGACTCTGGTGAGGTGTTTCTACCCTTAGACTAGAAGTCTCCTAAACCAGGTCACAGCCACAACTGTTCCAACAGCTTGGACCAAATACTAATACACTGCCACCCCCCCACTTCAGCATGTATAGTGATATTAGGTACTGAAATCTACATTGATATTTTATAGCTCATTCTAATATTGTTCCAACAGATACAAGGTGAGACTGAAGCCTAATCACAAACAAGTACATTTTAAAAAAACTTTTATTGGAGGTATTAACAAAAAGATGCTGAGCTGAAGGGTCTGGAATGTCCAAAGACAGTACGCAAGGTCGATTAAGACCAAGAGCCAACTGAAGCAAGGAGTTTCTTCCTCTGCCAAGATGGTGCCTGGCTTCACATGAGAAACACTTCATGGATGTAGGATGAAGGGCACACTTCAGTTGGTCTTCTTGCAAGACTCTCTTGGAGGGATATCCAAGGTGATCAGGATGCCAGCTGCAGCAGACAGGGTGCAGTTTACTTGGACCTCTGCCTCATCTTTCTCCTTTTACGCTTCAGCCTACAGAAAAGGGAGATAATGAGCTCATCTGCAAACACTGAAGGGCTTTATTGAAAATGGAAAAGATAATAAGGTACATACCTGCGCATGCGCTTCTTTCTCCACTGAAAGAAAGGATTGAAACTTGTTACAGGCCAAGACAATGCATTTGATTACACTTCATGCAATCCTAGGCATCCAACTTGCAGTGCATTACACAAGTCAAAATTTCAAAGTTTACAAAACTTAACTTAATCAGCCAAAACCCAATTTGCATTATAAACATCCCATATCCACATTACTTTGTGTCCTTGGTCATTAGCATTTCAGTTGCAGTTCATACAATTTCCCCTTTACTCAGGTTAAATGGGCTGTTCTAATTCCTTTAATATGGATCATGTAAATGAGGCCTTCCCCAATTGGCTACTGTATACTGACCCTAGCACAAATAGTAGGGACTATACTTGCAGGTTGATTCGCATATAAATATTTGATATTAGATTTGTTTACAAGTTACACAAGTCTAATTTAAAAAGACACATATCCATGACATGGAACCTTTAATTTTGCAGTGCTGCTAAGGGGTCAATAATGATTTAAGGCCGCTACTGCACCCTTTACCTGGCCATTGATCGCCACAGCAAAAAAAAAAATAAATAAAAAATCGTGCAATCAGACTCGAGAAACTATCCTTTTAACCTCCAAGCGATAACTACTAATGCGACAAATACCGCATGTCAACCACAGCCACACAAAGCAATAGGTAAAAAAAATTACCCACGTCTTTGCAATCGCAATTGTCTAGTTCTCAAGGCAGTGTTAATGTGCTGCAGGCCTACTGCGGTACATCACGCTCCTACACGGTCGGCCTCAAATGCTAGCTAACTAACTAGCGCAGCTAACAGCGTGGTGCACGGCGTCGCCAAAACACCAGTTTAACGATTCTAGACATTGTGTGAGGCACATATCTTAACGCCTAATCGCTATACAGAAACACCGTCAGGAAAGCTGAAGTTAACTGTGCAGTTCCGAAACCGTGACTCCTTCCTGAAGCCTGTAACAAACGACACGGCCGTTTTCTAACCGTTACACACAAACTGCGCAGCTCCACCTCAACTAAACGAGGGAAAGAGACTTGCACAAAACGGTTCGCCCTTGTAAAGCGAATAAAGTGTACACAAAATACTCGTTTGAAAATTTTCTAGGAGTAACTGATCACGTAAGCGGCCATTGCTATGAGCTCGGCTAGCCGCGTTGTCTCCTTCCAACAAGCTATCAGGCTAAACACATACCAGTCACAAAACACAAACTTACCTTCGCTCTCATGTCGGAAGCGTTTCTGCAAAGGAAGAAAAGTAGAAACCGTTAATGGATGACATGATAACAGTGGGGATTACTTTGGATTGTTCTCGCTGAGCCCAAGACCTCAGAGAAGCGCACATTCCCCTCTCTTACCTCCACAAGCGAAGCAACGACTTCAAGAGGGCGTCATCTGCCGAGCCGGAAACTTTTATACTGTCTTATTGCGTCACACTCTCGCCCAACCAAAGAGGGTTTCGGGTAACGTAGTGTGGTTGTGTAGGTTTAATAAGCGTATGCGGTTGATATGTTTTATGAGGTGAGACTTTACGAAGTATCAGTTTTTCGAGATACATTTGCATATTTGCTGGTAAACCTTTATTTAAACCTAGCCAAAATGCATCACGTTTGGGTAATTAGTTTAGAGAAAACTCCAGCCTTGTAGGGCTATAAGCCCTTGTAGAGCCAAGTTTAGTATGTAGGCCTTCCTGAGCAGGGGAACGACCAAACTGTCCCTGCTGGGACCAGAGCCCACCCCCGCTTTAAATAGATTAGCCTGCATTCCTGAACACAACAAAACAGAAACAGTAGTATTACCTCAAAGTATTATTTACACTATTTCCATTTCAGCTGATATTGTCCATTAAATAATATTCTTGAATAAGTTTCAGTACTGTGAAAAGTGCTTATTAATATTATTATTTTACTTGTTTTAAGCCATTGGCAGATCATTTTGCATTTTCAAAAACTAAAATTTGAAATATCAAAAATTATATACTATATTAAGATTTTTTCACTTATTAAAATATTTTTGCAGTGTATATTGCTGGTTGGTTATGTATACTTTAAATTATAAAGTTATATACTTACACTATACTTAATATTGTATTACTTTGCTGTATTATGATCTACAATGAGGTGCAATTTTAAAACAAAAACAACTTTCGGTGCTTTAGAGGAAGCCTGTTTAGACCCTGTCAAGCTATCTTTCCCATAAGAGTGAATGGGGACAAACTCTTCAGCCAACATATACAGTGAATGACACCACTTTGTGTTTGTAGACACATGACTAACCAAAAAAAAAATGATATGATATGATCAAAATAAAGAAATTAATGAAAAAATGTTGCTTACAACAAATGCATCCTGATATCGTCCCTTGTTGTATTCAGCCTACACCTATGACTGCGCAGCCACTCACAGCTCCAACACCATTGTTAAGTTTGCTGACGACACGGTCATGCTCGGCCTTATCTCTAATAATGATGAGTCGGCCTACAGGAGGGAGGTTGAAGTCCTGGCAAAATGGTGCCAGGACAACAGCCTCCA
>JBBPDA010000132.1:6731918-6744163 GCA_037974385.1 Arnoldichthys spilopterus | reverse complement strand
ACAATGGACTGTCATAATAATAATTACAATACTACTACTACTACTAATAATAACAATACTACTACTACTACTACTACTACTACTACTACTAATAATAATAATAATAATAATAACAATACTACTACTACTACTACTACTAATAATAATAATAATAACAATACTACTACTACTAATAATAATAATAATAATAACAATACTACTACTACTACTAATAATAATAATAATAATAATAACAATAATACTACTACTACTACTAATAATAATAACAATAATAATAATAATAATAATAGCAATACTACTACTACTACTACTAACAATAATAATAATAATAATAACAATACTACTATTACTACTAATTTACTACTTTACATTTGGAACAAATGCTACAAAGTGCTACAAGGTAAAAGCAACATGAAAAAAGACAAGTTGACTAATAAAACACATCTTAAAAGCAACAAACAGTCCAGAATAGTTAAGAATTATAAGCTCTAACAAAAAGAAATGTTTTTAGTCCTTTTTTAAAAGTCTTAGTAGACTGTGGTGCCCTCAGATGATCAGGGAGGGCATTCCAAAGGCGTGGGGCAACAGAGCAAAAAGCCAGATCACCCATGGTACTGAGCCTAGTTCTAGGGAGGAGGAGACAATTAAGGATGATGACTCTTTTCCACGCCTCACTGCCAGTACTCTTGACCTGCCTTAACATGCACTAACTGCCAGTAAACCAGAAGTGTGATGTAAATATGGTGGATCCAAAAAAGCACACGCACACACACAGACGCACAGCTCTTGCTCAGTGTTTCCCATGACCAGCCTTTCTTTTCACCTGGCCTGTTATACACTGTGCTCTTCCTAAGGTGTGTCTGCACTTTCTGCTTAGATACTAGATTCCAGAAGCCACCCACACTCACATACACACCCCAAAACGTAAGCATGATATCATAGTCCTAGAAAACACAATAAATGAAATGCTAAAACTCTGTATAATAATGGAAACTTGTTGGAGAAAACCATCTTGACACGTCTCTCAAGCTGAAGAAATTTGTGCACTTTTGTGAACATAGCAGCAGTACCAATCCTACTTGAACACATTCATCCTAAAATGACTTGGAAACAATAACTGTACAATAACTGCACAAACTGCAACTAGCTGATTGGTTTTTGGTCAATTATGCAGTCACTAATCAGCAGTAGTATCAACACCACCTGCCTAATAATGACTAGGTTTTATTCATGCTGCCAAAACAGCTCTGACTGTGGTGCACTCTGTGTTCTGACCACTTTCTATCAGCATTATTATTCACTTTCTGACCTCCAGTAGCTCTTTAGTTGGATCAGACCACACAGACTAGCCTCCCCAGATGAATCAATGAGCCTTGGGTGCCCATTACCCTGTCACAGATTTACCAACTGTCTTTCCTTGGATCACTTTTGGCAGGTTCTAACTACTGGATACCTGGAACACTTCACAAGATCTTTTTTTTTTTTTTTGAGCTCTGACTCTTATCAAAGTCTCTTGTCAAAGTGGCTCAGATTCTTAAGTTTGGCCATTTTTCCTCCTTCCAACACATCAAACAAGAACTGACTGTTTACTTGCTGCTTAACATATCCCACCCCCTGACAGGTGTAATGAAATAACTTGAGAGTCAATTTTATTCACTTTACCTCTCAGTGGTGTTAATGTTAGGGCTGATTGGTGTATATTGTTAATTTATTTTTGCCAATTTTGTGATTTTCTACCTGCTCCTTCAGTAGTTTAGTCTTGTAACTGCTGAATTTTATATGTGACACAACTGTTCAACTGTTGTGTTTTCGTCCATTTGAACTTGCTTAGACACTTCAGAAATCAACCTATGTTGTGAAAGTACCATCTTGTATTGCATTGGTATATTTTGCCTGCTTGCCCATCTTTACCTCTAACTAAATGTAAAATTCGGTCACATCCATTCCTCTGTTCTCTCTCTCTCGGTTCTCCCTGATTTACTTATTCCATATGTGCCTGTATAGTTGGTCTAACCTGTGAGATGAGTGAGGCCCAGGTCCTCAAGGCCATTCGAGCCCTCAAAGTTCAGGAAGACGGACAAGGCCCAGACTTTATCATAAAGGGTGCTGCCACGGATAACCCGAAGCTGCCCCAGTGGCAGCCGGTTGAACTGGTTTGTGGCAATGAGGACATAGCCTGTCACCTCCCGGATTCTCTGTGGAAAGAGGCACAACGATCAAGGATGTGTGCAGGAAACATGCTGGAATGCAGTAGCTCTGGACAAAAGAATGCTTTCTGAAGCATATACTAAAATGTAGCCTGCTTCTTGGAATGAAAACCGAAGAGCATGATGGTCAAGAACATTTGTCACATTACTGAAACTAACATACAGAAAAACTTAACATGTGCTGACAAGTTAAATCTAAATCTGAGAGCAGTTCTCTGATATCTTAAGGTTTCAAAACAATGCACAGTATATCAGCTGGTAATCATTAATGAGATGCTGGACTTTGCATGAATTTGCAAAAGGGTAAAACATTTGAACAAATTAAACAGTCAGTGCCACATAATTTACACACCAAATCACAGATGTTATTCTGTTTGATAAATTAAGAATTTCACATGATAAGACAAATGTAAATAACCGATAAAAATAATACCTACAATTAATAAAGAAATAATTATGTCTTAGGTTAGTCACCATGTTTTAACACAGTATACTGCAAGGCATATCATAATTGCAATGTGGAGCAAATCTAATGCTACATTTTTAATATATGCAGCAATCGCCTTAAACCTCCTCAGTTTGGAAGCAGTTCATCTAAGTACTAATATAATGTGACAGTGACAGTTCTAACAGCAACCAGACACTTTCAAAGCATCATTTAAAATACCAGTCAATGACATATGAAGCACTTTAAGAAAGCCTAGAGTGATATTTTACCTTAGAATCCTCCTCTTACTAGTTCTCAGACAAGTCTACATTTTGATTCCACAATAGGCATTGAGATGTCTGTGCCAAAGACAGACTGGCAGATTGTTATCAGCAAAAGGCGCGAAAGCCATCATTCATGATGGCTTGGAGGTGCAACAGTGCCCATGGCATAGAGAGTTGCATGCATGTAAAGGTATCATTGACTCTGAGGCATATATTAGGATTTTAGGGAGACATATGTTGCCATCCATATGATGTCTTTTCCCAGGAATGTTATGTTTATTTTAGCAAGACAACGCCAGGCCTCATTATGCACAGACTTTTACAGAGTGGCTTCATAGACCCAGAGTGTGTGTTTGACTGGCCTGCTGCCAGTCCAGGTCTGTCTCCTATTGAAAATTGTATGGAGAGGAGAATCTGACAATGGCGACCACTGACTGCTGAGCAGCTGAAGACTGTTAAAGATATTAAGCAAGAACGGCCAAAATTTTCCATTTGCAAAACTACTACAATTAGTATCCTCAGTTACAAAGCAAAGTGTTAAAAAGTGTTAAACAGAAAGGTGATGTAATACAGTGGTAAACAGGCCTCTGTCCCACCTTATATTGAGTGTGTTGCAGCCATCACATTCTAAACTTGTGTATACTGATAGTCAGTAAAACTACTGACAAACTCTTTTTCAAAAGACTGTGTCCATGTTTTAGCTTGTTTTCAGGTAAAAAACACATCAAGTTCTCAGAGCCAGAGATGAAATAGACAATCAAGACTTTTATCAGCGACAGCCAGCATCTGTCATGGTAAAGGAGGTGCATCAACTCTCACTCCCGTGACGGTGTATGAAGGTACAATTTACACAGAGCCACCACAGACTGTTGCACCACTGATGTCGTGCAAAAATCTGCAAACATTCCACTTGTAAAACTGCAATAATGAGAACCTTCAGTTCCACAAGGATTGAAAAGTCTTATTAAAAGGACGTAACACAGTGGTTAACACGCCCCATACGTTTAAGTTGGTAAGTTAAAACATTAAAATTTTATTCTTTATACTGTGGTTAAATAAAGGTTCAAGAGAAATGAGAGAAATAACAAATCACAAAATGTCTCAACTTTAGAAATAATAAGAATAAGAAATGGGATTTCTAATGAATTTGTTTTCAAAAATCATGAGACCTTCTCTGAAGCATGTCCTGAGAATTCCCCTCTGTGTGGAGGCTCTTGAAGCTTTAAAAATGTTCTTCACACTCAATAATCAAAATCACTCTTCAGTAGCACCACACCATATATTAAAAAAAAAAAAAAACATTGCCTATGGATAAAATTCATTTGAGGAAAAGATTTTCTTACTCCTAGGAAAGAGAAGTCAAAGTCCCGCTCCATTAGGGTGATTTCCAGGTTGCCCATGATGATTTCACAGTCATTGTAGCGTTCCTTAAGGTTACTGTAGTGCTGGGCAGAGCTGTCTGTAAAACTCAGCCCATTGTTGGTACCAAGGCAAACTGGAAGAGACAAAATGAAAAGATGCATTTATATGATGTACTGGACCTCTCTTACAGCTGAAAAAATAAAATAAAAAATCCATAAATCTCATATAGATTAGATTCTAAAGCTGTGATCAATGATCTATAAATAGCAGAGTCCAGTGACCAGTTCTTTGGCCTATGACTAGTTGGCCAGAATGAATACAGGCCCAATTGTAAATCCCTCTACTGAAATGGCAGAACGGCATCATAAAAGGCCAGATGAGATGAACACAGACACTTTGAAGTAGTACAAAGCCTTCTCTGCACATACATGCACACATTCAAACACACATACATACACATGCAGACACAAGGTCAGTGGCATGGTGAAGGAGAGATCTAAAGGTCACAGAAATGCTACAGGCCAGTGTTTGCAGCACAAGGACTCGTAATGTGCTAGAGCAGCCAGTTACGACCAAACAACAGCAAAAACAGCATCAATCAACCATGGTACCACTGCAGGGTCATCGGCCTGGGGGGATTCAGCATTAGTGCCTATTTACTATTAACTACACTGAAACAGAGGACACAAGCTTGCACTCATTCTTGCTTTCTCTCTGTCTCTTTCTTTCTCTCCCGCTTAACAGAACACAAGATCATTCAAAGGCATCTCAGCTGGGCAGCCATAATTGTTACAAATGCTGCAGTGCGTCGGAGTGCGAGACAGATTCTGGCATGGGTGTGCTGCACGCTTATGTGTATGTCTGGAGCGTGTCACACTGATGCATTACAATACAGGAAAGCACTGCGAATATTACTGAGGAAACAAAAAAAATTGGGGGCTAAAAAAAGTTTTAAAAATGGGATATGGGAACAGATCAGAATACTGATTGGTAGCACTTGCACATCATTGTTGTGGTTATTGTATTGTTGCATTATTTACATCATTCGCACCATTTGCACCATGTTTGTACACTTTATGACAATTGGACCAAAAGAAAAATAACCTGTTTTATCTTAAAGTTCAGTATGTTTTTTCTTCTCCTGGAGGTTTCACACAGTATACAGTATTATCAGCATAAGAACCTTCATCACAATTGTTAGACAATCACCCTCATAAAGCTGCTTGGGAGAATGAGTACAGTGTGTAAAACTGCACCAATATATCTTTTTCAGGATACAAGGTTTAGTTACAGAAGTGAAATCATATTGAAAGGTGTTTGTAGACAAACTGTAACTACAGAAGTATGAAAGGAACCATTATAATTGCGAGACAAATAGAAAACGAGTGTTGATAATGGACCATAAAACTGTGAAATGTCCCTGCATAAGAAGACATGAAAGGGTGGTGAGTGGCTGTGGCTGTAGGGCTAATCTGATGAAGACCCATACGGGCTGCCTTTGTAATCAAAGCTCAGGATTGTTGCATAGCTATAAATGTGCAGTCTGTTAAAGTGTATTGGCAATGGTGTGTGCATTTGTGTGACAGCATTCATGGTATCTATACTTGTATGTATGTGTGTGGATGAATAGTGTGAGTTTGTTTTTGTACATTTTCAGAACAAAACATCCAAACAAATGGCAAGAAAACCATAAACCAACAGGTCTAACCTACAATATCTAGCAACAAAATAAATGGTTTTATCTGAAACAAATAAAGAAATTAAGATTAAATTAAATGTATAGATAGGGGACAAATATACGACCCAATATCTTCATATTTATATGAAAAGAAGTATGTATGTGGATGTATGTATGTGTGTGCGTGTGTTTCTGTGTGTGAGTAAGTAGTGTGCGTCTGCATTAGCAGAGCTGAGATCATAGCAGCAGACAATAGGGCGAGTGTGAGGGCACCAGTCTATCAACAGAAGGAGCAGAGGCGGGCGACAGGAAGAGATAGGGACACCCATCTAAAAGTGGCCACTCTCTGCCTGCTCCCACTGGCCGCAGTCAACACTAGCTCATTCTTCACTGCCCTGCTGGCAGCAGTGGACACTTTTACGTTTCGCTGTGCTGGTTATGCAGCCTTGACAGTAGCAAAGCCCATAATTCACCATGGCTCATGAATTACTCAGTGGGGGAGCTTTTATTGGAATGAGGCTCAGTGTAGTAATGCAGCTTAAACATTAGGCATCTAAGGTCTTTATTTCATTTCATGACAGGTTAGTCAGAAGTGTAGCCCTGCGTGGGATCAGCACCGTCCGGAGTGGTCAGTTGTGAATGATATATCTACATCTCTGCATGAATGATTGTTACTTTTACGTTCATTTAATTTCATTAGTAAATGCCATAAAACAGTGAAAACTGCTTCATGCATGTACACAGTCAGCAAATTTAGACATACCAATTCAAAATATTTTTTTTTTACATTTTACAGTAACAATGAAGACATACATGCAATAAAATAATACATATATAGTTCTGCAGCAATCAAAAAATGTTCTATTTTAGATTCTTCACACTTGCCGTGTTACAAGCAGCTTCATGAGGAGCCTCTTGGGACAATGAAGCCCCCATTAAAAAATAGAGAAGAAGGAAAAAACATTCTTAACTGAAAGAATGTGGTAAAAAAATTCCCCCTAAACACATTTTTAAGGCTGGGGTGCCAGAAAGGGTTCTATGCATGATGCCACAAAAAAAAAAAAGAGGTCAATGAATGGTCTGTTGGATGAACCATGTTTGTAAATAAGATGTAATCATGAAGACTTATAATAATAATTTCTTTTTCACTTCATTCACGTGATGTAAGGTTTTTGAAAGAACTTTTCATTCATCTACATGTACTTATGAACCTTCTCATAATTTCAAAGCTATTTTTTTTCTATTGTTTTATATATTGCATAATATTCATAGAGTGAAAGAGTTGAAATGCATGCCTGCTCATAATTTTTGCCATACTGTAAGTGATAAGAAATAGCTAAAATAAGTGATAATAAAAATGCAGATTATAGCTCTTACGGATGCACCATCTATTACCCGGTTTAACATTTAACAAGACGTTGTCATGGTATTTTAACATTACTTATATACGTTCCCTGAATGAGGATTCAAGGACAAGCTACCAAGTGTTCAACTGATTCTCAATGTAGCTGCTGAATATTAACAAACTGAACTGATGCAGCTCAGAATATTCCTGTGACTAGTGCTGGTTATGTAAAGGAGTTTTTAAGCTTTAGCGATTTTTGTTCATTTCTGTTAGCTCATACTAAAAAATCACTAATGCGAGCTGCGGGTCCTCAGACAAGCTGTAGTGTTTTTTCCTTGCTGTTTTCAGGTCATTCTGACAAGGATGTTTTCTTTTCTTTTCTAACTCTAGGTTGAAAATGTCAACAAAATATTGGCAATTATTTATGCTGAATAAACTCTCTGTATGTCCAAACTTTTTACTGGTTGCGTTCACTCATATGCATGAAAAAACAGCCATTCATTTGGCCGATGCTTTTATCCAAAGCAACTTCCAAGAAGTGGAGCAGTGTTCCTCAAGGGTACCTCAGTAGTGCCCTGAGCCGGGACTTGAACCAGCAACCTTCAGGTCCCTAGCACAATGTCCTAACCACTAGGCCACCACTGCCCATTCATGTAATCTTTTTACATTACACACATGCACACGCCTTTGATTTAACACCTTGTCAGGATGTGAGGTCATTGCTATGTTTCCTATGTATTTTAATGTCCCAACATATAATGATAAGAAACTCAAAACCTAGTGCTAATCCTAAACCCAGTAATGTAAAAGAAATGATTTTGCCCTTTCAGTTTAGAAAAAAAATCAATTTCGTTAAAAAGAACTTTACAAAATCAGGAATTCCTTTCATTCTTTCATTGTAGCCTTGTTTTCTCTGTGATTTCTACAAAATCGGACACATTTTTTTGTCCTGGAATTGTATAAAATAAGCATGCTCTTTAACACACAGGCAGTTATGCCATATATATAATCACAACTCATTGTTTTCTTGTGTATCTATATAGCGTCACATGCATTCATAGAGTCAATATTGGTTCAGGGAGGGAGTGGCAGCAGCACAGGAAACAATGCGTCCAAACCAACAATCCACACTCTTCACGCAGGTCAAAGGTCAGTTACAGCTAAGAATTGGGGTGCGGATTAAGCAGATACAACAGTCACACTCAAAGAGAGACATTAGGGGAGGGAAAATGAACAGCAGGAATGGAAGAAATCTTGGAAGAAGAGCAAACAGCCTTTGTGGAGTGATATTAGCAAGCAAACAGACGCTGAGCACACAGTGTAATTAATTCCCCCATTGACTTTCACAGGGGCATAACAGGCAACAGGTACGACACAAAATGTACGAGCTGTGAGTCTGGATGGATATGCACACCTGTGCTCACAAACAGAGAGAAAGGTTCACGTTTCCTCACTTTCTTAAGTAACTGCTCATTGAAGTGTAACAGCTCCACTCGATACCCACCCTTTCCAAACATAATCACATATTCACCCCAACCAGAATCAAGTCTAAATCACTGTACTGAGTCATGCATGTCGTTTGGAGGGATGCTGAAGAACATTTTGAGTTCTCTAAGTAACGGGTATTGTATGTGATTTGTGAAATTTTCCAGACACATGTGAGTGTAAAGCTTCTACATCAACTAAAATGTCTTTGTCCCAGAACTGTATAAACGTATAAACCAAGAACCCTGCAGGAACATGTGTAGAGCTAGAGCCACTCATGTGACCGTATGGAAAGGAAACAGCGATCCTATTGTACCTCAAAGCAGACCTGGTAAACTTTAGTGCTATAACTTGCCACATCTGATTAAAGCTTTGTTTTATGATGGGGCAATACAGGTACATCCAGCCCTGTTACTGCGCCAGTTTACAACCCTGGTGACACACTGTGTCCAGCAGCAAAATAAGTGACATATTAGTACAATCAGGGATGTTGATTACAGCGTGTTAATGCCCACCGCAATTCTGAGGCAAAGTTCTGCAAGGGGGAAAAAAAGGAGCATTTTTTTGTGTGAGTGTGTGCAAAAAGAGAGAGGGATGATTAAGGAAAGGCTGGGTTAATCATTCTGAGACTGTCGATATATCCACTTGAAATGACTCACTCCTGGGTGGTGCCACTAATGAACACTACAGCTTAGTCTACTCATGCTTCCCACCATATTGACACAAATTATTAACGACAAAGTGACTGCTCAGTGCTTGAAACAGATTCTTGCATGGGTGTTTACACTGCCCATCAACCACCCTGCGTCCAACACAGCCAGCCGGGGAGGTTAGAACCTTGAACCGCTGTTAGTGAGCTGTTAGTCAGCTCATGGGGCAGGGTGTCGAGAGTCTGCAAGTTGCTTATCTCGCCGATCAATATGACGTAACAGCGTACCTGTTCTTTGCAAGAGTTTACTAAAGGCAGGTTCAATTGAACTTCCACAGATTCCCAGGGCCATGAGTCAGAACCAAGAATAAGCACACCTATGCAGGCGAACAAGGAAGACGTGTAGAGTGAAAGGGAGAAGTCATGATGAGTTTCCTCCTAAAAACACAAAATGTTCATGAGCAGTCCATAAAGATGTGGAGCTCCCATGATTCCAGTCCCACAGCTTCTATCACACCAGGCTATTTTTTACCTCAGAGTAAAAGCTGAAGTGTTTCAGCCTCTTGTGTGGGTCGCCAGAGACAAATAGTAGGTTAATTCAGAGTTCAGAGAGGCACTCACAAGTCAACACACATGTCAAGGTGTATTCACACATCCCATTCTGGATGTTTCACTTATAAACACCCTCTAATGTTCTATGAGGGGGGGAAAAATCTAGGAATAAATTTAGAGCTAGTTATCTCTCATATCTCTCACCGCCAGCTCTTACGCAGAGTCTAATTTGGGGGAAAGCAGGTTAAGCTCGAGTCAGGCGCTTCAGCTGATTCTGTCAGGTTCTGTCGTGTCTCTCGGGTTTTCTACCAATTTTACACCTTTGAAACGACAAAAGCAGCAGCTTCATTGTTGTCAGTGTTATCGAGACGTGTTCCACATCTGAAGCGTGTTATCTCTTGGCCAGTCAGAGCCTTCTCTAACGCTATTTTTTGAAGTCACTTGTATCTCGCGTTTCCACGGATCCTGTCAGTTACGTCTACTTTCCGCTTGCGAGCCAAACCGTTTCAACTCACGCGCTCGTGTCAGTTTTACATACGCCTTCCTACCTTCTTGAGTCTGGGGAGCAGCCGGCTGCACGAAGCCGAGGAGAAGCAGGAGGAGCACGTGCGCCCGCATCTTGCCGCCGCGTCAGTGGAGACGAGCGGGAGGACGCGCGCGCTCCTAACCCTCAGTCCTCGGTGGCGGTGCGGAGCGCCTCTCGCCTCGATCACCTCGCCCAACAACGACAACTCCAGATTTCCCGAACAGCCAGAGAGGAGAGGCTAGGTCCGCGATGCCTCTTGTAGACCGACCGACGGACTGACAGGCAGACGCACTGACGGACCTCACCTGTGCTTCAGGTGCGCCTCTGCGGTTGTGTGCTCCGGACCAAAGCTCAGTTCATCTCTGAGCACATTTCGATTTCACTTTTAGAAAACGGGAAAGTTAAACGTGGAACAAGCTTCCTCTTTATTTTAACCACGGGCACCACCTCGTGAAAGCGTGCACGCTGCAAGTTTTGCGAGCGACAGGAACGCTGAAGGACGGCGATGCCCTGACCCCTCCCTCAACACCGCTCCGCCGCCGCCTCGGCCAGTCTCCTGTGTGCTGTTAACCGATCGTTCTGGCAACGCGGGCGCGCCTCGAGCGTCTGAGCTGCTGCCAAAAGTGTGACTGCGCAACCGGGGAGCAGCGTCAGAGCCTAGGAAAACCGTCCCCTTCAGACGTTGGGGTCCTTTAGAAATAAATGCTGTGACATTAGGTTTTCCATTCCTGAGGTGTCCAGATAATATTTATGACAGCTGAAAGATATAAATAACTTACATAATTATGCATAAATATCATAATTATTTTAAATGACTATGTATATATTATATGTATAATTCTAGTTCTTTTAAAATAGAGCTTCTTAATGTAGTAAGCAAGCAATGTTTCAAGCGAAAGTGACTCTTTGTCATTGTGACAACAGTCACAGAGATACAGGGCACCACAACGCTGCATTTAACCCATCACAAATCATGAAAGAATCCTGGGCAACTTAAGCTCTGGGGGGTTGGTGTCCAGCACAGTTTGATGATTTCCCTACTCACATGCCTCTGATTCAGCCCACCTGTCATTTGTCAGGTGTAGTAAGTGTGTCTGAGTTACTGTGGTTTAAATAGTGAATGCTGACTGATAGAAAGGGGTCAGAGCACCACAGTCAGAGCTGTTTCTGCAGCAGGAGGGGGACCTGGTCAATATTAGGCAGGTGGTGTTAATGTTATGGCTGATTGTCTGTATACAAAGGGGACAGCAGGCAAGGAAGCAATGGAGATGTAAAGCATAGTGCAAATATAAACTGTGTGGATGGAAGAGTGACTGAAGGATAGTTACAGGAATAACCTGAGATCTTACCTGTGCTGCATGAATTCCCTGCTCAAACACACCTGTTTCACCTGTTCTTTACAATGTTTAGGGAATGTGTTTGAGTACCGCAGTACCCCTTTATGACCCCTGGTATGTCTATACTGACAGATCTACAGATTTACTATGAATTACCATACATTATCTTGGTTCATGGATCCAACCGTCTGTGAATTTGAGAAACAAAACCCTGAGAGGAACCATTAACGAACCTGAGGGTGTCATTTGGGTGATGGCAGAGTCAGGATGATGTATACAAAGTCAACCCAAATCTTTTAATTATGTTATGCACTGATGAAGGTGAAATATCCAAATCTCTTCCTATCTTTCTTTGAGGAACATTGTTTTTAAACATTTCAATAATTTTCTCAC
>JBBPDA010000132.1:6694251-6717354 GCA_037974385.1 Arnoldichthys spilopterus | reverse complement strand
ATCTTTTCTCAGCTGCTGTGGCAAGTCAATTTCCCCAATAGGGGATAAATAAAGTTCTATTCTATTCTATTCTAATATTCTCCAAACTGTATGGAATCTGTTAGTCCTGGCAGTAAGCAAAAGCAACACTCACTTTTATTAAAGCTATGTGTGAAATTGTGAAGTTGAACAAAAACATGCATCAAAGCCTAATCTTCACCTAGAGCATAACTTAACAAAACCATTTCTATAAAGAGAACTGGTTGGTTGGTCATGTTTATTAGAATTTATAGCCCATAAATAATAAACGATTGGTATAAAAAATGGTATAAAGGCCTTTTAACGTCTGCCAAAAGAAGAATAAATATAATAAAGTGCATCAACAATAAAAACACCTCAATATGTTTTTGATTAATTACTGCAGCCTTAGAAATATCAAAGTTTTTTGTCAGTAAAATATACTTAGTTTAACATCAACAGACAACAGCAACCAGACCAGGTACAGGTCCAACTTACAAAAACTGTGGGTTCACCAGGTAGAGGTGGAAGTCCCGGCGCAGGTTCCTTTGAGGCGGCCAGGAGAGAGCAGGGAGGGGAGGCTGAGGAAGCTGGCTGGCACTCTACAGCTGTGGATGGGGCTGGAATGGACTTTGTCATGTTTTCTTCTCCCGCTCTCTCCTTTTCTCCATCTGGAGAGGTTGAGGAGGAGCGGGGAGTGGTGGAGGAAGTGGTGCAAGAAGAGGAATGTGGAGAGGTGTCTGACGAGGAGGCTGGAGGAGGTGGGAAAGTAGAGGGAAGAAGTGAACGGGGCTCAGAAGACTCATCAGCGCCAGCAGAGACTGAAGCGGCCAAGCCAGAGGTGGGGGCGTGTGCAGAGGCAGAGCCTGTCAATGTGGCTCCGCTGCCGCTGTACTCCTGGTATAGCAGAGTCCTTAGCTTTTCATCCAGTGTTTTTATACGGTTGTCAACAAAATCAATTTTTGGGGGGCCCTCGCTGTCCGACTCAGCCACCGAAGAAGGTTGGGCAGGGGAGGGCGTGTGCATGTGTGCCACTGCTGGCAGGGGTGTTTCTAAGAGTGGCAGAGGGGGCAGAGTGACATCAGTAGGAGGCTGTAGAGGAGCAGACTGGTTATCTTCTGTAATGCTGGCCTCACCCGTGGAAAGCTCTGATTCAGACTGCTGGAAAGATGGCTGCTTCTGTACAGGTGGTGCCGCAGGATGAGAGGGTAGTGCCTCCTGTGGCACCTGTTGTACCACTGGCTGGTGTTGCATTGGCTCGGCAGGTAGCTGCTGTGTTACCACAGGCTGAACCTGTACTCTGTGCTGTAAAAGATCTTGAAAGGTTTGGAAGCTTTGCTGTGGCTGCACTGATTCCTGCTGCACATACTGCTGCATGGGAACTGCCTGCTGCTGCACCACTGCTTGTGGCTTTATTTGCTCCAGGCCTGCTTGCTGTTGCTGAATGTGTGATGGTAAATGGACAGTCTGCTGACTTAGTGGTTGCAGTGGAGGTTCATGCTGTCCCTGCTGCTGTGGCGTTTGCTGTGGTACCAGTTGCACTGGATCCAGGTGAGATACTGGATGCTGAGCTTGAAAGGCCACAAACTGCATGTTTTGCTCAAGGCCTGTGGGAAAATTTGTTTGGGCTAGAGGCTGAGGCACTGACTCTATTGACTGTAACAGGGAGTGTGGTTCTGTGTGGCTAGGCTGCAGCTGCCCTTGCTGATTTAGGTGATGCATTGATGGCTGTATGGCCTGTTGCACTGTCTGCTGCAACTGTTGTTGCTGTAACAGAAACTGCTTCTGCTGTATCTGAGATTGATCAATACCGACCACTGCAGGCTGTATTGGCTGTGCCTCTGCGAGCTGTTGGTGTGGGAGGCCTTGCTGAAGCATCTCAGTCATCTGTGTTGTTGGTAGGGGAGCCTGGGACAACTGCTGTTGTTGCTGCTGTACTTGATCACCATGATTTAACATGGAACATGATGGGGTGCTCTGAGCAGATGAGCCAGAGAGAGCCTGTTTACTTTCACTATGCATTATGGCAACAGTTTCTCCAGGTCCAAACACAACTTTTGAGGCCATGTTAGAGGCAGAAGTAGGGACAGGCTCGGTGACAGGGAATGGGGCACCAGGGGGAGCAGAGGCCAAATTGGGAACTGAGGCTTGAGTAGTGGTTGCAGACAATTTTCCAGCAGCTAGCTGGGGGGTAGCTGCTTTGTCTTGAGAGACTGCAGTAGCTGCCGAGGCTGGGAATGTTAGGAGAGTTGGAGAGGCAGAACTGGAAGAGTCTGAGGCAGCAACGTCAGGAAGAGAGGAAACAGTGGCAGAGGCTGTGACAGACATGTCAGCAGGGGGGCAAGGCGCTGGAAGTGAGGAACATGGAGGAGACGTGAGTCCAGGATGGCTATCTGACTGCTGGGAACCCTCATGGTCTGAAGCTACAGCAAGCATGGAGAAATGGTCACTTTCAATAAAGATATATTATGAAATGTCAACACTGAACTAAGGCTTGTTTAAAAGGCACATACATAAAGTATCACACCAAAAATGATCTGTTCAATCTCACACTGTCATGTGGAGGAGAAGTATAAATCTTTTGAAACTGCACATATTAGGCTTAATTCCAGGCCTATTGCAAAGTGAACAACGCTGAGAACTAAATGCTGAGTACCTCTCTTAGTTTCTGTGGTCTTGAGGCCCTGGCTCTCTCCTCCTGGAGGTGGAGTAGAGGCTCCTTGATTGGAGTGAGAGTCACGGTGACGAATGGTCTGGTTAATGAAGAATCTCCAGCGACCCACTGGAGAAGACTGAGGGGCAGAGTCCACTGATACAGAAAATGAGAAAAAATTTCTTAATGAGGATCTGACAATAAGGGACAAAGTTAGCTACACTTTTTAAACAAAGCATTAAGAAAAAACGCCAGACAATTCAAAACACTCACTAGTTGAACTTGGAGTGCTCACATGTAGCTGCTCCATAGATCCAGTCTGAGTGAGAGAGATACAACAAAATAACATGCAACTCTAAAGGACCAACTGAAAAGAACCAACTACTAAAGTCAAATCAAAACTATGGAATTATAAAATATGTTGCAGTTAAATTAGCATATATACAGTCATATATGTGTGGTTTTACAAAGTGAAAGCAGCCAAACCTGTGACTGAGTACTGAGAATCTCCTGGGCTTTCTTTACTATAGACCTCAAGTCCTCTACAAATTTCTCTTTCTCTGAATCAAGGACAAAGTCCTCCTCCACCTACACAAGATGATTTATAGACTTTCACCAACAAATCAAAAGAGAAAGGCTACAGAAAAATATTTCATATTCAACAAGCAAGGACTCAAATCCACTAACCAGCATTTCTTCATTATTTCCAGTAATTCACACATGAGCTGCAAAATTCCCTACCATATAATCTGCTATGTCCTCAGGTGCATCTCCTTCAATGTCAAACTTAAATGTGACCATCTTGTTACTATGGGTTTCAAGCTGGCACTCCACCATGTTGTCTCCAGTGTTTGATACCTACAAAATGCAAAAACGTTCAGCAGATCTTAGCACAAAATATACTCTCTGATGTAGCTGCCAGGCTGGGATTGCTTATTGAATTTACTGTCAAATAAAATTCTAATAACAGTTCATGTTGACCTGCAGCATGCTTAGCTGAAAGTGAGTGGTTCTCTCAGGCCGAAGGTAGGAAGATCTCCTCTGAGACTTAATTTTCTCCAGCTTCCCGTTGACCAAAAGTAACTGAGATTCCTCTCCATTGGCTGGAGCAGACCTGATAATAAATTCAAATTCAAATCACAATATCACAGGCAACACAGACCTAAAAAACAGACATAAAGTGTTTGCAAAGAAACACACAAAACTGTGTTAACAATAAAATGAAGGAGTGCTAGTTTGAGAAAAATCTATGATTTTTCAAATGATGCCAATCGCAAAATGGACAATTCTAACTGCAAGCTGATAGATCCACACATCCTCCTCAGCATAATTTTTAATTTATAGTTATTTTTCAAGTGAAGAAACCAAAAGTAAAGTGTTCTTATAATAACAAAAACATAGCAGTTCAAGTAAGTAAATCATTTCTGGTTTTTAAAAGATTTAAAAGAAAGAGTTATAACCGGTGAGTTAAATAAACAAGAGGGGTGTAAACGTCTAAACCATACCCTGAAGAGGAATTTCGGTTGGTGGACTGGTGTGGGCTCTCCTGTTCATATAAACGAAGAC
Source organism: Arnoldichthys spilopterus (assembly GCA_037974385.1). NCBI lineage: Eukaryota > Metazoa > Chordata > Actinopteri > Characiformes > Lepidarchidae > Arnoldichthys > Arnoldichthys spilopterus. Next base: position 6,713,138 of record JBBPDA010000132.1, on the reverse strand, counting down.
AAACAACATACATACACACACACACACATAAAAAAAAAAAAAAACCAACAGAATCAATTTTACATGAATACAAAATCATTGTTAAAAATCTGAAAATGTCTACAAAAAAACAAATCAAGACAATCTAGAAATAACAAGTTTGATTCTGTAAGTACAGGTCTGATTTTGAGATGTTAAGTATTTAGCGTTAAAGCATACGGAGTAACAGAAACTGTATTAAACTGAATTAGAGGGGGGTTAACATTTAAGATCGTTGCCTTCAAAATGTTACAGCATATCTTGCCATACAACTATAAAATACATTTGTTATATAAACAGGGATGTGCATTTGTATACCTGCGCAATGCCCAGCAATGCAGAGTCACAGTCTGCCAGTGAACTCAAGGGAAGGGCAGGGCCATTAGAACCAAGGGGCTGTGAAGCATTGACAGGAGGAGGGGAGGTCGGAACCATATTAGTTAGTCCAGCCTGGCTTTGCTGTGACTGAGCTGGGGCAGGAAGTTCTGATGGTGGGGGAGCAGGCTGAAGGCTTGTCAGGGTAGAAGATATCTGGAAGGAGGTATGGGATGGACTAGAAGGTATCTGTGGGGGTTGAAATGCAGCCTGAGGGTAAGGTGGCTGTCCAAATGTGCCTGGGGTCTCGGTGTGTGTCTGTGTGTGTGAGTGTGCCTGTGTTTGAATGTGTGTCTGTGTGTGGGTATGCGACTGCGCTTGAGTACTTGTCTGGGTGTGAGTGTGGGCAGGAAGTATTGTTTGTAGCAGGTGTTGTGGGGAAGGAGGAGGACATGCTACAACCTGACTGTAAAGTGGGACAGTCCTAACTTGAGTCTGAGGAACCTGACTTGGTGCGACTTGTGAATGAACTGCAGGATGCAGGACAGACACTAACTGAGAAGGCTGCTGATTTATATCTAGGGCTACCGCAGCTTGCTGTGATGAAAAAGGCTGCTGCATAGATGACAGCGCTGGTTGGGTCTGAATCTGCTGCTGTGCTGTTTGCTGCTGCACTGGCTGTGTCTGAGAAACTTGAGGTTGCACAGGTTGAATGGGTTGCATTGCAGTTTGCACTGCCATACTAACTGGTTGTTGCTGTGCCTGCAGAACAGCCTGAGCCTGTGCTGGAACTTGAATTTGAGACTGTCCTGTCTGTTGCAAATACTGCTGTGTGGTAGCCAAGGTGGTGGGAACTACAGTGGCCGAGGACGCAGCTATGGTACTTCCCACTGATGCTGGAGAAAGCCCTGTTTGGTGATACTGCTGAACCATCTGAACTGGGGGAATGGTCTGCTGACTAATCTGTGGAACTTGTGTGTACTGTGCTGCCAGCAAGGCAGAAGGGGTCTGCACTTGAGGTGGCATTTGGCTTGGTATCTGAGCTACTGGAACTGCCGGTGGGACCTGACAAAGGACAGGAGCTACAGCTTGAGATGGTACGACTTGAGCTGGAAGACTCTGCCCCTGTAGGACCATTTGAGCCTGTGTCTGAGCTGGGACAGTCTGTGCTGGAGCTTGGATTTGTTGGGCTGCTTGGGGAATCTGCCCCAGAGTCGGAACCATTGACAGTGGTGTTGAGTGGCTTTGGATCTGAACTGGTATTTGACCATGGATTTGTGGAACAGGATCAACTTGATGATGGATTTGTGCTTGAGGTTGCACTGTTGAAGGGGCTGGCATGAGCTGCTGAATGTGTGACGGGGGCTGCATCTGACTTGGAATTTGGGAGCCAACCATTTGTGATACTGTTTGACCAACAACTGGAACGTGTGACTCCACAATAGATGCTCTGTGTTGTTGCTGTGAGAGAACAGTTTGCTGTTGAATGAATGCTTGCTGTTCCTGCTCCATTTGCTGTTGAGTACGACTTGTGTGTGTCTGACGAGGTGGAGATGTGATCTGCTGAGTCATGCACTGTGGTATCTGACTGATTTGTTGAACGCTCTCAAGCATTGCTGCTTGCTTTTGCCCACTGTGATGTTGCCCAAGCGCTGCTTGTTGATCCAACTGTTGATGTTGTTGCTGTTGTAGCAACATGGCTTGCTGTTGTAGTTGCTGCTGTTCCTGCTGTTGCTTGAGTAGAGCCTGCTGCTGCTGTACAGTCTCAAGAGTGACAGCTGTCTGTTGTCCACTGTGATGTTGCCCAAGGGCTGTTTGTTTGTCCAGCTGTTGATGCTGTTGTTGTAATAGCAAGACTTGCTGTTGTAGCTGCTGCTGATCCTGATGTTGCTTTAGTAGAGCCTGCTGCTGCTGCTGCTGCTGTTGTTGTACAGTTTCAAGAGTTACAGCTTTCTGTTGTCCACTGTGGTGTTGTCCCAGGGCTGTTTGTTGGTCCAACTGCTGTTGCTGCTGCTGTTGTAGCAACAAGGCTTGCTGTTGCATCTGCTGCTGTTCCTGTTGTTGCTTAAATAAAGCCTGGTGCTGCTGTAACTCAATCTGTTGTTGGTGTTGTAGCAGTGCCTGATGTTGCAAGTGCTGTTCTCTCTGCTGGTGTAGTAACACCTGCTGCTGTTGATCAATCTGAAGATGAAGTGCTTGCTGCTCGACCTGTTGCTGCTTTTGAGTTGGTGTATGTTGTGACTGTGAAGTTTGCTGAAGCACAGGCTGTTGCTGTTGCTCAAACTGTTGTTGCTGCCGTAGCAAAGCCTGCTGATGCTCCAGCTGTTTTTGTTGCAACAGACCTTGTTGTTGCTCTAACTGTTGTTGCTGCTGTTGGAGTAGTGCTTGTTGTTGTTGCTGTAAAAGAGCTTGCTTTTGTTGTTGTTCCAGCTGCTGCTGCAATAAAGCTTGCTGTTGCTGCTCGATCTGCTGCTGTTTCAAGAGTGCCTGCTGTTGTTCTAACTGCTGTTGCACAAGAGCATGCTGCTCAAGCTGTTGTTGCTGTAATAGTGCTTGCTGTTGCTCTAACTGTGGTTGTTTTTGCTTCAACAAAGCTTGCTGCTGTTCAAACTGCTGTTGTTGGTGCAATAGAGCATGCTGCTGCTCTAACTGCTGTTGCTGCAACAAGGCCTGTTGTTGCTCTAAATGCTGCTGCAGCAGTGCTTGTTTTTGTCTTTGCTGCTCCACCTGCTGTAAAATAGCTTGCTGCTGCTCTATTTGCTGTTGCTGCTGTAGAGTTTGCTGCTGTTGCTCCATCTTCTGTTGCACTACAACATTTTGCTGTTGCTGAAGAAGGATTTGCTGTTGCTCCATCTGTTGTTGCTGCTGCAAACAGACTTGCTGTTGCTTCTGTTGTTCCATTTGCTGTTGTATGGCCAGTGCTGCATGTTGTTTCTCTACAATTTGTAACGGTTGAGGTGTTGCCTGCATTACTGCTGCCTGCTGTAACAAGGTCTGCTCTTGAGGTTCAGGCTGCCGTGGCACGTAGACCTGTTGATTTGGTTGTGTTTGCAGTAACAACTGTGGTTTCTGCTGCTGATGTTCTAATAAGGGTTGCTGCACTGACATCTGCTGCTGGACTGGTGGTTGGACTACTGACTGCTGTTGCTGGGGGACTCCTCCAGGTTGCTGGGTGTATACCTGTTGCTGTGACTCGATCTGCTGAGAGTGAGCCAGAGACTGCTGTTGTTGTGGAATGCATGGCTGCTGAGTTGCACCTGAAAGCAGCTGTGGCGGCTGCTCTATCTGCTGCACTTGTATTCCTGATGAAGCAGGAGGCTGCTGTAGTAAGAGGCTCTGCTGCTGGAGTTGGTCCATCTGTTGTTGTAGTAGAACTACCTGGGGTTGTGGTTTTACATTTGCCTGTTGTAACGGTTGTTGTAACAATGTCGTCTGTGGATCTAACACTATCTGTTGTGGCTGAACTGCAGTTTGTTGGGGCACAATTTCAGGCTGCTGCACAGGTGTAACACTAGACTGGGTCGGCTGAGTTTGTGATATCATGGTACCCAATGAGGATCCTATGGGCTCGCCAGCAGAGATGGAAGCAGATAAGACATTAATGGGTGCCTGGGGTGAAATGGGGGTTATGTACGACTGTGACTGTATGAGAGAAGCATGGGGAGTTACTGCCTCTCCTGGCTGGGGGACAGGCATCTGTGGAACATCTGTGGGATATGTGGCAAGGGACTGTGCATATGTGTTTTAATGAATGATAGTATGGGATGAAAGTGATCGTGGTAAAGAAGGAATTGTGGGAGAGAAAAGATTGAGGAAAAAAGAGAGAGCAAGAATAAGCATTAGTGTGGGCATTAATCATCCAAGGGTAACAGGATAATGTGCAATCCGTGGTCTGGTGCATGCCATCAGCATGTTTCAAAGTTTCATAAGTGATGTTCTTAGTAAGACTAAAACAAGTAGTCAGTATTGGGGTAAATGCAATCAGAGCTAAAGAAAAATCAACAACTATCAAAGATTTTAGGACACAATCATGCAACTGGTAAAACCTGGTTTTCACTAGACCTGAACAATTAAACATTTCAAATCCCAATTTGAGTGAGTGCAATTTTCACATTGCAGGGGCTGTCATTTTAAATATATCCTATGTTATCCAATGTTGATTCAATGTATCCAATATTTCGAAGAGTGTAATAATAATAATGAAATCTAATCATGCAGAGTTTGGGAATTGGCTACATATAGCACTCAAACCTCAAATCAGAAAACAACACTTACTTTTTTGTCAAAAAATGGGCCTGGGTTTAGTTTACAATCAAAATACTGGCTAAATAAATGAATGAATGAATGAATGAATGAAAAATATATACATGAATAAATATTCTGTAAATCGTTAAGGCCTTTTTACATTTCAGAAAGTGACCTATACAGCACCAGGCTGACAAGAGTTTATTTAAAATAGCTTTTACTGCAGTACTAGGGTAGTACAATCGCTAATTCTGCTTAGCTCTCGGTGCAATGAAACAGCTTCTTCTGCAAAGAAGTGCCAGTCAAACAATAATAATGATTACGATTAGGACTGATAATCTAATATCTAATATAAGCTAGCAATGTTCATTACAGCATAATAGTGAAATATTCAAGTCCGCTGCAAACTGAGCAATGTGGAAAGTTATGATCACATGCATCATTCAAAACTGACACTACTGACAGCATGGTCGTGCTATTTCCACAAAGCGTAACATTTTTTAGTGGTGGCTCCATATTTCCAGGGCAAAACCACACAGTAACATTTAAAAATATATATGGGCTGCCTTTCTAAGGCATTTCTGATTCAAGTCTCCCGGGATGCTTAGATTAAAGCTACTGTACAATACTGTGTCCAGTAAAATTCAAAAGAGGGAATATAAAAAGCAGAGAGAGAAGCTGGACACTGGGGAGACAATCACCTGAGAATACTGCTGCGCTACACCAGATGAGACCTGTGTTGCCATAGCGACTGGTTGAATGAAAGTCTGTGACACAGGAATGTTAGGAGCCCCACCACCACTTTGGCCAATGGACATGCCAGATATCCCACCACTCTGGCCAACAGGCACATTTGGAGACCCTCCACTTTGACCAATAGGATGCATCTGGGAGTGAGACAGAGTCCCTGCACTTTGCACTGCCTGACAAATAAAGAAAACAGTGCTTATCCACCAACATGTATGAACCACTGAGAAAAGATTTTTTCATGTTTGTTGCCAATGTGTAATTCTGACCAGTTTAACTAGAGTGGTGGTTTCTCAGTGTTTGTGTAAACAAACGAATAAAGAAAAGTACAACCCCATATCAACACAAAAGACTCTGCAAGACCTGCATGCAGTTAGTAATGGTTGTTCTCAAGAAAGCAATACATACAGAGGTTCCAGTGGGGTAGCTTGTCTGAGCATGAGCGTAAGGGTTTCCCGAATCTCCTGCTATGGAATAGGCTTGGCTCTGCCCACTTGCAAATGATTCTCCACTAACGGCAGTGAGGCTCTCCACCTCTGAAAACACAATAGAGATACTATTAGCAACCAGAATTTATGCAGCCATTCAAAATACAACACTGCAAGATGGGGCAGCCAATGCACTGCTGTAATCATGTAAACTTCACATAGGATCACGACAGTGAAGCATTGGGTTTACAAGTGAAACAAACTACAAATGAAAGAAAACATGCAGGTGTAGTGACAAAGACAGTAGTGTATTTTAATAACAATTTTACAGAAGTGTTAAAAATGATATAATTGGGAAACAATAACACAGACTGTAAGTGCGTATTGTGGTTGCATGTGGGAATGTTTTGTGCTATGCCTCTGTGTCGTCTGGTCCTGAGAGCTGAGCACATTTTATGATTACTACGATCTTCTAACGACATGTTTGAGACATCATGACTGACTTTATGACTGATTTTAAGAGCTGCAACTCACTGCTAAAATAGGGGAGGCAAAATGAAAGTAATTTATTATTTGTCATTGTGAACACACCACAGCACAGCACACAGCGCTCCACAATGAAATGTGACTTTGCATTTAACCCATTTATGTAAGAGCATTTGGCAGCTGATGTGGACAGCGCCTGGGGAGCAGTGTTTGGGGGCAGTACCTCAGTGGTGCTTGTACCAGTCTGCTATTTGAACCGGTGACCTTCAGGTCACAGGGGCAACTCCCTAATCGCTGCACCACCACTGCACAAAATGACAATATTATTATTTTTTCCACCCAAACCGATTTATCCATTTCAGGTTATGGGGAAGCTGTAGCAAATCCTAGCCAATCCAAGGCAGCGTACACCCAAGACAGGAGGCCAACCCATCAAAGGCAACACAGAGACAACCATTCACACACTGGCAACTTAGAGTATCCAGTCGATCTACTGCAAACCTTTGGACAGTGAGAAGAAACCAGAGCATCCAGGACGAAATGTGACCTCTGCATTTAACCCATCATACCTACACGCATGGAGCAGCAGGCAGCTACCAACAGTGCCCAGGGAGCAGTGTAGTGGGACGGTACCTTGCTCAAGGGTACCTCAGTAGTGCCCAGGCCGGGACTCGAACATGCGACCTTCAGGTCCCAAAGACAGTGTCCTAACCACTAGGCCACCGTTGCCCACAAAGTGTGAGTGGTTGTCTGTATCTGTGATTCCCTGCAATGAGGTGTACCCTGCCTTGAGCCTGCAGTCAGCTGGAACTGGCTCCATCTTTTCCGCGACCCGAAATGGAAGAAGCTGCTTGGACGAATAAAAATGTTTGGCAGAACTATTTTCAAACCTGTATGTGGCTCGAAAGGCCTACAACTATGCTCTGTGCTTGCATGAATACCTAAAGCCACAGGCATTCAATATCATTTATCACCTACTCATTATCATGAGCCATATGATGAATATGATTAGTAGCAAATGACAAAACATGCAGAGCACCAATCTGACAAGGCAGTTCAAATCCATATACTGCAACTGTGAAATACCTGTAGGGCCAAGTGTGGTGCTGCTATGTATCTGCTGTCGAACATGTTGGTCCACCTCTGGTAGGTCCTCTGCCTCCCCCTGCCCCCCAGTGGCCCCTACAGGAGCAGCAGCTAAGGCAGCGGTAGCAGCAGCAGCCCCAGGGCCCAGCGAGGAGGGGCATGAGGGGTGCACACAGGGAAAGGAAGCAGAGGCAAGTGCAGAAGAGTCCCGGCGCTCTTCCAGACCCTGCTGCTGTCGCCTCTCACGAGACTTCTTAATCTGAGCCACCCTGTCTCTTATAGACTTTCCCACCACTTTTGCATCACTCTCATGGAAAAACCCTGATTTCACCTGGAGGGGCGTGACAGAGGGAGACAGGGAGAGAGAAAGAGAGAGAGAGAGAGAGAGAGAGAGAGAGAGAGAGAGATCGAGAGAGAGAGAGATCGAGAGTTCATGTTTAATATGAGCTCTTAAAATTTCTATGATTGCTCTATGAAATAAATCACATAAAACAAACAACACCAAAATAAAATATGATCATAACATTTCAATAAAATCAAATCCATGTAATTGGACAAAAAAAACAAGGAAATATATCAACAATAGGAAACCAGCTAGCAAAGCAAAAATCAGTATCGGGCTCAGGATTAGGAAAGAAGAAAAAATCAAAAAAAGGGAGAAAACTTAACAGAGATCATCTACTGGAATAAAGTAGCCTTAAATAAGGAAAAAAACGGGGAAAAAGCGTAAGAGAGAGGAAACAGTAAAGGACCTGTAGAAATCATAAATTAATGCAATACATTACCGTTATGCTACAGAGTAAAGATATTATAGAATAAACGTCATTTCACCCTGTCAGAATGGCAGGAGAAGCAGCAGCTCTGCCCTTCTGTACCTATGTTCACTCAGAGAACAGCAAACAGCGGCTTAAACACAAAACACTGAGAGAAAATCCTGAGACTGTTTAAAGAGTGTAGTGGTATCAGAGGGAAAACCACCACCTCTAACCTGCTGCTTTACACTGACAGCACTACAGCCTGGCATTCAGCTGATACATACTTCACCAAACAAGGAACGGGGGTCATATCTCATATACATGTCACATATCTTTGAGGATGTGGAAAAAGACTCTGAAAACAGGCTTTAAACAGTGAACCTATACCAAAACGGTACAGTGATGGTAAAGGGAAGAGCTGCTAACATCTGAAAGGCTTTTCCCAAGGTCACAACACTCGCTGGTGCCCACAGTCCAGTCCCATGGACTAATAACACCAATCTTTAAAAATGGATTACTGAGGCATCTGTGTGAATTGATGCATATTTATATTTTAATATTTCTTTATGAAACTCAGTGTCCTGAGTAAAGATTTGAACAAATTGATCATAACCACTGATCATATTTACACCCTATACACATTAACTGAGAAATACATCATCCAAAATAAAACCAAAATATTTGCCTGCTTTATTAATTTCAGGAAGGCTTGGGATTTTAATTGGCACTAATGATTATTTTACAAGCTTACAGACTGCAGTGTAGGGGGTAAAACACTAATTAAATCAATATACAAAGGGAACAGGTGTGGAATCAACATTGGCAATAAACCAACAAAGAATTTCATCTCTCAGGAGCGAGGAGGGAGACAGGGCTGCTGCTTGAGCTCAACACTATCTAATATCTATATAAATTCATTGGAAAAAAAATATTTGAACAGTCTATAGCTCCTGGTCTCACTTTGCACGACGCAGAGATCAAATTCCTGCTCTACGCAGATGACCTCGTCCTGCTGTCCCCCACAGAGCAGGGCCTTCAACAGAGCCTGGACTTACTAGAGCAGTACTGCCAGACCTTGGCCTTGGCAGTAAGACCTCAAATATTCCAGAAAAAAATCCAGATCCCAGAAATCGGCGACTGTTTAGTCACTATTTAGGCATCAGAGTCAGTTCCTCAGGGAACTTTTACCAAGCAGTGAATGAACTGAGAGAAAAAAACATGTAAAATGATGCCGTAAAACAAAATTTTGCAGAAATTCCCATTAGAATTTGGGTTAAATTATTTGAGTCAGTAATTGAACCAAATGCCCTTTATGGCAGTGAAGCATGGGGTCCGCTGACCTATCAGAAATTCGACAAAACATCTAACATCTAGGCTTTGCGTACAGAATTTTGTTAGAATGTACACAGAAACACTGCAAACAGTGCATGCAGAGCAGAATTAGGTCAATACCCACTTAACAGTACAAAACGGGCAATCAAATTCTGGAAACACCTGAAAACCAGTAGGCCACACTGGTTTTCAGGCAAAAACAACAGTTCCCTCACTCAGCTGGTCCTGAGCCACGCAACGACATACACTAACATACACTCAGTTACACTAACATACACACAACAAGCTCAGGACCAGAAAAACACAACAAATATGATCCGAATGAATCAAATTACAGCACAGCGGAGTGAAAAATACATCAGCTTGAAACTGAAATTGAAAGAGAGAGGGAGGGAGCCAGAGAGAGAGAAAGAGAGAGAGAAAGAGAGAGAGAGAGACAGAATACACATATAAAGCAGCTTATACCACTGATCTCACACGCACATCACAGGAGGAATTGTTGATCACTCCACACTAAACCATCCAAATCTCACATACAGTATAAAATCAGAATGTTGTTGATCAGCCATGTACATCACAATAGCTGGCACATGTATGCAGAGTAATCTGCAAACCAAAAGCAAAACATGTAGGGGAGTAAGATTCCTGAGCATGTTTTGGCCTTCTAGCAGTCTGCAGATGATCAGGCTACAATGTGCCTTCTACTGTCGCCGACCTACTTGCTTGCGACTGAAAATGGCTTGTGGTGCTAAAAATTTGTCTGGGTGGCGTAAGCTACAGTGTATGCTCAGGATATAGTGAGAAAAAGAGTAATAGGGGTGTGTAGAGGGAAAAAGAATGTAGGTCAGACCAAAGTTTGATGATAAATAGGATGCAATCATCGCTCGTGTCTGCTTAGCAATACCGTACGCTGTGTTTCACTTTCTCTTGCTCTCTCTATACTCTGTGTGTTCAATTACGCTTCCTGATCTTCTTCACTAGAGTTGCAGCATATGGACATAAAGTACAATATTCTTCAGTAGCTGTATCTTGCTATGATATGAGAAGCATTACATTTTAAGTAACATCATGTGTGTCTGATGGGTGGGGAACAAGTAGATTTCTTTTCTGAATAATTTAAATATCACAAAGCTAATACAGTTGTACAGTATTCAGTGTACATCATATTGCAAGCAGGCCGTTATAAACCTGTCTGTGTTCCTTGAACAGCCTTTTCTACACAAGCATACACAAATCAATAAAATATGTATTTATTTGCTTAAAAAAGGTAATTATTTGTTTACAGTAGCCACTACTGCTCTCAGTCACTGAGAACAACTGGGTGGTATTAAGGTATTGGGGGTTTCCTGGAATTTTCAATACTGTCAAATGTCCACCTTCTGTATTGAGGTGCTGCACTGTAGTGCCCAGCACATGCCACCAGAGGTCAGTGTGCTGTTGATAAAAATGTTGAAAAATTCACATACTGTAGATAGCAGAGAATATCAGGAAAGTGGTAAGGTATGACAAAATCAATACCACACAAGCTCATTACATAGTGGTAGTTCAGTACAGCGTGTTTTTTATCTTTGCAAACAAGCGTGCCGTGTTATTGGCTCTATAGCAGAGGAGCTAAATCACCTGGTCTACACAGTGTCAGGTGTTCAAAATCGGCTTATAGGAGCATAGCACTCTTCTTTTGCTAGACACTGCTCCTATAGCCAAGCTATTTACTTCACTCTAATGCTCATATTGTGATAACAGTAGAAATACGGTGAATCTAACAGCCTTACTCCTCACCATTTCCAGCGCTACTTCCTCGGCACTGTCGTTCTCCAGGTCATAGCTGAACTCAATGGCTTCGTTGTCTTTGTGTTTGCCCTTCAACTTCTTGGGCTCTTCCACCCAGATGCGCAGAGCCAGGCAGTCCTGGCAGCCCGTGTCTTCCTCTGCCAGCTCCACCCGCACTCCTGTGTCTTCGCCGAAGAAAGCATGGTTCAGGAGGTCCTTAATGGAGAGCCTATGGGTGTAACAGTGATTTACGAATGAAAGGAGAGACTGGCTCGCTCGCTTTGCATGACATTACTGCGTGCCGTATCAGCACAGTTCAGAAAAGTTCCCTACCTTTCGCCTCTGTTCTGTCGAATGCAGCCCTCAATGATTTCTTTAATTTCTGGGTCATTCACTTTGTCGAAACTGGCGGGCTTGATCCCCTGCAAAGAGAAGCGGTGGACATGTTGTCCATGAATTGTTTAATTTTATCTCATGCCTTCAGTTGGGTTATTCAACACTTAATGTGAAACTGGCCCACATAAACGTACATGGAAATAGTACCAAAACACTTACACTGGTGACTTTGCGGTAGATCTGTGCAGCATTCTGGCATTCAGAATAAGGGTACTCGGATGTAGCCATCTCGAGCATGCACATGCCAAAGGCGTAGACATCCACAGACTCATCATAGTGCTCCTCATACATCTCTGGAGCCATGAATTCTGGGGTACCTGGACAATGACACAGCAGCTTAGCAAGTGCTACAATTTATCTAACAATACTAATAATATTCTTATTGGTACGTTTTGTTTTAAGGCACATGTTTCTGGAGTAAAAAGACAACTGTGTGTGCTAAACTAGAAATTCCCTACAGCATTCTGAGACATGGTCAATCCTGCCAAACTGTTTCCATTCATCTTATTGTAATGACATATGACATATGCTCTTTGCAGGCCCAATCACAAACACCTGCTACCTCTTGCTCTCCAACTTGCAATTTACACAATCTCGTTGCATTGTTCGATCAGTGGGGCTTCATCCATCTTTCGAATAGCTTAACCACCATGTAAACTTGGGCAGTGGTGGCCTAATGGTTAGGACGCTGCCTTTCAGACCTGAAGGTCGCATGTTCGAGTCCCGGCCCGGGCACCACTGAGGTACCCTTGAGTAAGGTACTGTCCCACTACACTGCTCCCCGGGCGCTGTTGGTAGCTGCCCACTGCTCCTTGTGTGCAAGTGTGATGGGTTAAATGCAGAGGTTGCATTTCGTTGTGGTTTGAGTGTGTTCACAATGACAAATAGTCACTTTCATAATAATGAACCACCACCACATGTTTATTTGCTGCTCACACCTTAGCCATGAAAGCTATTGACCTTCACTAGTGTTGCCTTCATCTTTTTCTTGTTATTTATGTTATTGCTATTCAGCATCGACCAGAGAAAGATGGATTCCCCTTCCTCCGGCTTAGGGAGTTTTTCCCTGCCTCCGCCACCTATGTCTTGCTGACCGGCTTGGACTCAGACTTGTGAAAACGTCAGTTGTAAAAAGCGCTATATAACCAAAACTGTACTGACCTATACTGACTTTGTACAAAGTGGAGAGACATAGTGGAAGAAAGACTTCCTGCCCTTCCTGCACGTCACCCATTGGACACACCATAATCACTGATTTGCTTGCCAGCTGCACTGATTAATAACAGAGGTGTGACAACAACACTATGATGCATCAGAACCTGCAAAGCTGAGCAGATCATTTACCTATGACACTCTTAGCGAATGAGGTCCTCATGAGCGTGGCCAGGCCCAGGTCTCCAATCTTCACTGAGCCAGTGGGGCCTGTGATGAAGATGTTGTCGCATTTGAGGTCCCGGTGTACAATTGGTGGTGTGCGTGTGTGTAGAAACTGCAGGCCCTTCAGGATCTGTCTGCACCAGCTGCGCAGGACTTTTGGCTTCATCACCTTAAAACGCTTCAGGTATCTGTATAAAGCGTAGTCACACAACATACATACATTGTTTTTAGCAATGTAACATACATTTTGGACTTGTAGTAACAGATCTGAGTGCAGAAATTCTCTATGGACACTAATGTTACCGGTTAAAAACATGTCAGTGAGCTACCTAATCTTAATAAGCTAGTTTGCAAATGCATATGAGTTCCTGCTTAACTGGTCAGCCCTTGATTTGGGTGAGAAATACCTTGAAACATATCACCATAGTAACAAGGCTATGTCAAGAAAGAGCTTTATAGCATGAGTGCTTCTCCTTCTCAGCCTCACTGTGTTTTGTCGCTGTGGCCTTCAAATTATAAATAACCTTGGCGTCTGACTCAGAAAACAGGAGATAGACAGCAATAAGGAAAGCGAAAGCGTGAGCACTGACGTTTTAAGTGTTCCTGAGGTCATGAGCTCGGTGACTAGGACGATGCATTTCTTCCCTCGCAGCACCGACTCCCAGGAGTCGTAGAAGCGCACGATGTTGGGGTGCTGCAAACCCTTCAGCATCTCAGCCTCCTCCTTGAAACGCTGCTGCTCCGCCTTGGTCAGTTTACGGTCCTGGGAAACACCAGACACACATAGACACAGGCTCAGACAGTGTCGGGAAAACAATGACGTTAAGAAATGAGCAAAGCCTAATCAAGATAAAGGAAGTGATGCTTTGCACTGATGCTTCGTCCCAGAGTCTCACTGCAGTGTCAACAATAGCTCATGTCAGTCATTGAGCAAAATTAATCCCATTAATGACCCATACGTGTAAGTCGGCTCTCGTGCTGTGATTTAATCTCAGCACATTTTGCTGAGAATGAACAGATGTATTATGCGTTACTGATTATGAAGGCCATGGTACTGTTTTAGGGCAGGGAGTTTTAAAACAACTGGCTGCCGAATGAATTTGAGTTCCCCTTTAAAAAATGTGCTGGGAGAGAGGAATGCTGAAGGCTTTGTGTCCATTCATTTTTACTGCAAGAATGTAACCCTCCTAAATACGCTAGGTTATGTTGGCTACCTGCCAATACTCTGCCATTGGCTGCACTGTGCAAGGCTGTGGGGGGAGTTTGGGGGGTTAACTATTTGGAGGGGTGCACGGCTGTCGATGCTGTGGCTGACCACAGCAAAAATATTTGCTTCAGCACTGGCATTCAGTTGGTACCCAGCATAAAAACGAAGACACGTAACCCTGCTCCCCTGCTCCCCTGCCTCTGTTCATTATACGCCAGCAGATGGTGCTAGTAAAGAACAGCAGCATGACTGGCTATGCAACACCCAGCCATAGCCTGTAACTGCACATTTCTGCTGCGTTGGCTGTGGTCGGCTTGCCCCGGTGTGGCGGATGCACTACAAATCCTCTCTCTGGCACAGGGTGCTGGAAATGCCACAGCTAAAAACTATTGTAGTGTGTGTACACAGTGACTGACACAGCGGCTTCAGTATAACACCAGTGATCTGTCCTAAGATGGTGATTTATGGAAAAGGGCAGTTTCTGGAGCACTCAAGTTGACGTTATTTTCTCCCCATTTTCGGTTGTCTCAGAGTCCACCCACTAGTTAGCTCTCGTACAATACCACCAGCACGGGGAGGGCGAAGGCTAGCACATTCTGCCTCAGGGTCACTTCAAGCCAATCACCACATCCTTTTGCACTGCCGCTAACGCAGCATCGTTAGACAGTGTAAATGCTCGGAGGAGAACACTGACTGCCAGTGGCTTAAAAATGTACTTTTGTTTTTTTCCCAGTTTTGTTTTCTTGTTTTTTTTAAGGCAGCTCTGACTGGCAGGTTTGCACATTCAGGGTCAATTAGCAAATTCACCCTTTATGCCCAGAATACAAATATTGCTTTGTGATCGCTTGACTCTCCTAACTCCTGGTGAACACTGATGTTGGTTTAGCGTGACCTATGTGGGTCAAAGTGATGAAGTGCTTAGGGAACTGAAAACCATAGCAATACCTGCTAAAGCAACACCAACAGAGAATGACACTTCCCACAAGATCTCACAAACATACACAAAACTGAGTGTGGGAGTTAGGCTCGCTGTAATATGGGTATTCATGAGCCACTTTCTGTCTGTTCTCAGCTAAAAAAGTGGGCTATTTTCATGCGTCTGTCTCTCTAAACAATGCTTCTATTAGTATTAGTATTCAGTACTTGGTCGGTAATGATAAAATCCTTGATATTCATTAATATTGATATATGTTTGCATGATCATCAGCTGATTCTTCCTAAGAACTGATACCCTATGCTAAAAACATGACATAGCTGTTCTTGATTGGAGTGTTCTAGTTTCCTTTCTTAAAATAACAGGAAAGCGACAGTACACTGTAAAAGTTCACCGGACACAGAATAGACTTCACGGCAACAGACCTACTAAACTTGCTGAACTACCCAGCACCACATACATACACTGCACCTATAAATAAATCAATATTGCTGTGGGACAACGATACCAACATAGGCGATACATCACTCAGCACTTTCTCACTATCTTTGTCTTTTTTGTCCCATAGTCTCAGAGTCCTTTTGTGGAAATCTTGTCTGGAGCCTTTTTCCTCACTCCCCCTTCATTCCCTAGACATCTTACATCAAACTTCATGGTCATGGCTAAAAATAAGTCCTCCTAGTTGGGACCCCTACTGTTCTTTTTCCTCCTTTCAGATACACTCTGGAAACACCCCCCCCCCTCTCCCCTAGTCACACACACACAGACAAAATAATGACTGTTTTTCTGTCTTAGGCATTAAGCCACCGTTTCTTCATCATCTTCTCATTTTCAGCTTGTAAGCATGTTTCTCTGCACATCAGTATGAGGTTCCTGAAGCCCTGCACATTAGTAACATGTGCTGAGCTCAAGCTTTCAGTTCCTGAAGTGCCTATGTGTGTGTCTCTTTGCCACAGTGCACCATCGTCTGGCTGAGCGCCCCTGCGTCTGCATGCGATTCGCCCGGTACACTGTGTACGTCTCAGACAGGACCTCAGCGTCTACGTGTGATGTGTGATCTTGTCTGTCTGTATGTGCCAACACCTTGCAGTCTTGTTCTGTCAACCGTGAGAGTGAAGCCAAGGCCATCAGTGTTAACTGGGTCAGTGTTGGAACAGAAGGAGTCATAACCAACAATTTTCATGTTGCTATCCGTATCATTTAGACACATTCTCGTTTGTGCTGAACAGATGAATTGTTTTCTGTCCCAAACCTCAATTTGGATCCTAACAGTTGCGGTTTTACTTCTTTTTTTTTATTTTAAACAATGTTAACGTTTTAAGTATAGATGTTCAGTCCAATAACATCAAGCTAGATGTGTTTGGCCAGTCAAAAGCAGCCAAATGGGCACAGCGGTCTAAGCGCTCGTAAAGAGGCAGTGGCTGACTTCTCGTGACCTTAGAGGAAGCACGCGCTCACCTTCACCCTCCAAGTGCTGGTGGTATCGCGTTTGAAGACGACTATATTGAAATTATTTTTAAAAAAGCAACCAAACATTTCTGTGATGTGCGCATACCAACATGGTCACGATTGGCCAACTGGATACTATAGCAACTGTATCCCAAGTTTGTTCAACACAAATGTAAAACAGGATCCCTATAAAGAACAACTAGAGAAGAACTCCTAAAAGCTGAGTGCGTTCAAATTCCTCTGAGCTTTGTGAAGACATTTTTTTCTTTCTGTGGCTTTCCAAAACTATTTTAAGCTGTCCTAATCCTTGCAGCCCTTGCTCATTGCCTTGGCCATACAACTGCTAAACAATAAGAATGTATCACTGGACAGTGAAGAACGAGAGCCTCTAATTAGGCTACACATCACGCATTTAGTACAATTATTAAGGGACAAAAAGAAGCGGCAGGGCATGAAGAGTATGGATGGAAGCAGCAACAAAAGAGAAAACAAAATGTAGGGGTTCACCTTTAAGGCGAGCAAGAGAGAATGTAACTGAGAAAATGATGGAGACAGTTCCACAAAGAGGGTAAAGCAGAAGGAGCGAGAGAGAGAGTAGGGAACGATGTGCATGAATGAGGCCTTTTGTGCTGCATCTGTGGGTGTCCAGAAGGAAGCTTTCAGGAAGGGGACGGCACAGTCACTCAAGTAAGTGATAGATGAGCCAAAGACTATGAACTAACTTCATTACATGCCACACTATATGAACAACATGTTCGCGTGGGTACTGGCAGTACTTCTAGAACACTAGGGCCAGAACTTTTACTTTCTGTAGCATCATTTACCTGGTTTTTAATATGTAAGTCTGACGGTCTTGAAAAGGTTTCCAGAATAAGCTGATAGTATTTTTTCATTTCATATGAAAGCCATGTTTACAGAAAGAGTTGTACTAAATAGCCAATTATCCAGTTTTATGTTGGTAATGTATACAACACTGTGACAACAAAATCCTCCATGATTTTTTGAAGTAGCTGCTAAATGCTTCTAATTAACAGAACTGCCTTATTTCAGTGACCAGCATTAGCAATGCTGAGTTGTTAATGTAACGTTAGCTCATTCTGATAAATCCCCAACAGTGGGACCTCACCATATCTAGTCTTTCACTGCCTTCTTATGTTTGTATGACCCTATAACTGAAAGTCATTAATTCACTCTAGGTTGGAAGCCACTCTAGAAACGTAAGCTAAAATCGACAACCAAAGTATCTTTTACCCGTATGCACATATTGGGGCAGTTGTGGTGTAACGGTTAGTGACCTGAAGGTCTCTGGTTTAAACACTGGACCGGTAAATGTACACTGAGCTATCCGTGAGCAAGGTACTGCCCCCAAGCACTGTTCCCCGGGCCCTGCCTGTGTCAGCTGCCCACTGCTCCTATACAGATGGGTTAAATGCAGAGGCCACATTTTGTTGTGCTGTGGTGTGTTCACAATGACAAGTCATCACTCACTCACATCTGTTAAAGTGCAGATATTCACATTTACATGCATAACGTTTTGTAATTTTGTATTTATTAGCAAAAACGTGTTTATTTATAAGCGCAACAGTTGAATTAGAAAAGGCCACAGAGCTCCAGCATAGACCTTAAACATCCCTGTCAGTACGACTAGTTCAATTAAACGCAAGTGGAAAATTCATAAAAAACCACAACTAACTGTCTTCGGACAGGTGCACCGTTCAAGATCTCTCACATTAATGATAAGTAAGGTAGGAGAGAAACCAGATAGCAGGGTGACCTGAAGACAAACTCAAAGAGGTAAAGCAAAAATACTACCCAGAAAAATACCAATATCACAGTACAGGGGTACTCCAAGTTGCAAGTTTAACAGCGGAACTCTCTTAAGATAAATTCTACTTGGCATAAATAATTAATAGCTTTACTTACAACATTTATACCTTTCATTCATCTGAATACAGCTCAAAGTGCCTTACAGGAAGCACAAATATAGAATAAAACAAGTCATAAAACCCCAATACTGATTAAAACATGAATAAAAGTAAATAAATGAATAAATACATGTATGCGTCAAAATGAAAAACAAAGGTAGTATAAGCAAAAAGCATGTTTTCAAGCTTAAAATAAAGAAGAAAAGAAGAGAGAGTCAACAAAAACTACAACAACATCCCACTTCTGACACATACTTTAGTGGGCAGTGGTGGCCTAGTGGTTAGGACGCTGCCTTTGCGACCTGAAGGTCGCATGTTCGAATTGAGCAAGGTACCGTCTCACTACACTGCTCCCCGGGCGCTGCTGATAGCTGCCCACTGCTCCACGTGTGCACGTGTGATGGGTTAAATGCAGAG
>JBBPDA010000132.1:6660903-6676188 GCA_037974385.1 Arnoldichthys spilopterus | reverse complement strand
CCATCTATCTACCTATCTGTCCATCGATCTATCTGTCCATCTATCTACCTATCTGTCCATCGATCTATCTGTCCATCGATCTATCTGTCCATCTTTCTACCTATCTGTCCATCGATCTATCTGTCCATCTATCTATCTATCTGTCAATCTATCTTCCTATCCACCTATCTATCGATCTATCTACTTGATGATACTTAAAGTGACAAGAGACTTCTTTAAAGTGTCAAAGTTAAAGTGTTCAGTGTTCTCATTAGCTCCTGATGTCTTGTGGGTAGAACATTTTGTGAAAATTAATAAAAGTGTGAATGTTTTGTTTTTGTTCAAAGTGCACTTTATTCAAACATTGTAATGCTGTCCAGCATAATTAAATCTTGTTTTCCGTGTGACTTTAGAGTAGGTTCCTGCTTCCAAAAAGTCAAAGTCACTAGGAAATCTTTTTGGCGACACCTTTTTTTGGCGGCATTGTGATGAGCCAGATGAGCAAATCCCTTGCTGAAATTGTAAAATACAGAGAGACTGCTCCTTTAAATAGTGGTAAAGTGTTAGTGCTGTATATTTGCCTATTAATTTTAGTATATTTTATTTGCATTCATAAGTTTACAGAAATGTTAATGACTGTGTGAACTTTGTTTATGCAGTGGTATTTTTTATTCATTTACATAAATAAATACCACATCATTTGTTCAGATTTTTTGATAATGTATTTACATAAAAAAACACAGTCACTAGCTACGGTAGCGCAGCTGTCACTATAGTTGAGTGCAAGAGGTGAACAATCTGAAAGCCTTGCTGAATTCTGTCCCTTCACAGGAGACAGAGAGAGGCAGATGTACGTACAGCAAGCAGTTTGTCGCCTCTTGTTTGAACTGCCCTTAACTGTTGTGATGGTGAAAAACATTTCACACCCTTAAATCAAGCACATGTCCCTACAGGCTTGCATACTCAAACAAGCACAAAACCAAATTATTACCAATTATTGCTAAGTGAAAAAAAAACCCTGCCACTTAAGCCATGCACATACCTTGTCAGATATAATTAGCTAAATAGAAACTGACAACCCACAGGAGGAAGAAGGATGACACAAGGTAAGACAAGTTGATTCGTTTTTTATTTGTCTACAGACCGATGCTTGACTTAAACAGACAAAAAAATTGACAAATCAGAACAAACCGCAAAGAAGCTGTGTCCTTGCAGTGTTTCGCCAAGAGTTGAGTTTCGAACGAGAGTTACTCAATCTTAACAATTAGTTTTGGGCACGTTGAGCAGTTCCACTTCATCCACACAACAAAACCAGCTCAACATTAACGTCACAGCAGATCATCCGCTTTTCAGTAGCAGTCTGAGTATCTGACACTAGGCACCATCCCTCCAGCCATATATGACAGTTACAGCTATAATGGAAAGTCAAGCTGAAGAGCATGCAAAATCCATTTTTCCCTCATGAACTCTTGGTACAAAAATGCTAGCCTAGCCCTATGCATTTGAATGCAGCACTGTGTGAGTGAAGAGGTGAGGCCTCAGAGCACCTGCAGCAGACAGCCTTCCTCTTCTCTCTACAGTATCTGACGCTGCTTTCACCCCTTCACTCCCCAGTGACTCAACAGAAGAAATGAGTGCTCACAGGCTGGCACCACTGCCTGTATAAATATGTCAACAATGGCACTTGGCTTAAACTTGTGCGGGTGAATAAATTCAGTAAGCTGATTAATTCGTTCAAATTCAAGATCACAGGCAAATAAGGGGAGGGTTAGCACAGGCTGTTCCACAAAATGCCCATACATAGCCAAGTACTCGATGAGGGCATGCCGACTCAGGACATAAGCAAACTAACTAGCCTTATCCGCTAATTACGCGTCTGAAATTTTAATCTTTCTCATGACCAGAGATCCCTCAATCAAGCACTGAGAAGGTCTGTGTCACGTTGGGAGCTCAGAATTTTAAATACCTCATAAAATTCCAGGTTGTGTCCATTAGTCGATACAAAGGTAGAGAATACCAGATTCTTACCTATTAAAAATGGATGATGCAGTACGGACCCTTAAGAGGTAAATAATTAATGTGCTGAGGGGTTGCAAAAGTGAACCGGAGTGAAAGCCATAGATCATCACTGAGGGAACACATCCAATAAATAAGCATACAAAAGGAGTCAGCAGTATTCTAATGCCACTTAGCCATGATGGGCCATTCCTAATTACAGCACCTTCATTATTCACATACGCATATACAGTAAGTGAATTCTCTCCCTCCTTCACTTACAGCCATGTGATTTAAGTACTAACAACCATATGCATATCTATCTGTCTGTCTGTCTGTCTATCTATTTTTCTATCTGTCTGACTATCATTCTATCAGTCTATCTTTCTATCTATCTGTCTGTCTTTCAGTCTATCTTTCTATCTATCTGTCTGTTTGTCTATGTATCTGTCTGTCTATCGTTCTATCTTTCTATCTATCTGTCTGTTTGTCTATCTGTCTGTTTACCTATCTGTCTTTCTATCTATCTACCTTTTTATGTGTCTATCTTTCTGTCCATCTATCTGTCTGTCTATCTATCTATCTACCTGTCTATCTTTCTATCTGTCTATCTTTCTGTCTGTCTATCTATCTATCTAAAGTTTCTGACTACTATCTAATATGTACACGACATATTTTTCCTGCATCTCTTACTCGCCCCAACTGTCCTATTTTTCTTCCTGTACCTCCATGTCGGCCACTCTGTCTGAGCTTGTCCTCTCTAGTGACATCTTTATCTTCGGTGCTTGACTGTTGCTGTCCATCTGTCTGAAGCAGTTGTGTCTCCATCCGCTCCAATGACAGCACGTTTCAGTCGGCCTTGTCTGCTACACCTGACTATTGCTCAAATAGTATTCATGGAAGAAGCTGCTGCTCATTTACCCCCACAAAGCAAAGAACGATGTGCATTTCATCATCATTGTGTATTTTATCACTGTGTTGTGCTTAATGTTGACATCTTTATTAGATTTACTATTTACTCAGTTTATCAACCCCCCCCACAGGACCAACAATGATCATGTATTATTTGAGTGATGCATGGCAGCGACTGATTCATTGCACAGCCCTAGTCTGCTGTACAGTGTAGATCAGATACAGCAGTGAAGGAGCTTTATTGGACCTCAATACTGGGGTGAGAACAAATATTTATCAACCACAAATATTCGGCCAGGACTAGAGGATAACTAACAGTGTGCAGCATCACAGGACCTACCATCAATAACATGAGATAAACCACCAGGTTAGATGTGTCTAATAGGGTGGACAGTAAGTGGACACGGTTTAAAAATTCCAGCAGCAACTGCAGTGTTTGATCTACTCTCTGGAGTACGCCCACACTGACAAAAGCACTAACATGTCACTACCAGGTCAGTATGTGCTACGCTTAGAATGGTCGGTCACCCAAATAATCACTGCTCACTGGTGGTCCTGCTGGGACCCTGCCTATTGATGAAAAGGGTAAAGAGGGGTAGCACAAAGATGGACTACTGTCTGTTATTGTTAACTAGAAAATGCACCTGTATGGTAAGTGGAGCTGATAAAATGGAAAATGAGCGTAAATACAAGGTAGGTGTGACTAAGTGGCTCATCATTGTACATATACACTAAATACATAAATATGTACTACTACTGTGTAATTACTGAACACCGGCATGTTTTATTACCACTAAAATGTGTTCAATGCATATAGCAATATGATGGGTTAAACGCAGACGTCACATTTTGTTGTGGTGCACTTTGTGTGTGATTGAGTGTGTTCACAATGACAAATAAGTCACTTTACATTTTGTCCCACATTGTGTTTCACCTTTTCCCACAAATATCACTGTGTCAATTGAATTGTGAGGCTGCTAGAACAGGAATATTGCTAAAATACTGTAAATGTTACATGTGACTCGATTGCACTTCTATTTTTTTTAAAGTGACTATTTTGTCATTGTGAACACACTCAAGCACCACAACGAAATGTGATCTCTGCATTTAACCCATCGCACATGCAGCAGCGGGCAGCTACCAACAGCGCCCAAGGAGCAGTGTAGCGGGATGGTGCCTTGCTCAAGGGTACCTCAGTAGTGCCCGGGCCGTGACTCGAACCTGCGACCTTCAGGTCCCAAAGGCAGTGTCCCAAAGGAGCTATAGCATGTGGCATTTATATGTGTACACCAACAATGAATGACCTTGTTATTCAGAGGAAACAGTGGCATTCGGGGAAAACATGCAAACTTCAAAACATATCAGGGTTTCACAGAGTGTAATTTTCAAATCCCAAGTCCATACTACTTCAAAATGATGCTTAAAGTTCTTTAAGGAGCTTGCGTTCCATCAAAGTTCCTTTAGTAGTGTTCAATGACATTCGGCCAGCTTGTGTGCTCTGTCTTCAGTTCCTTTATCAGAGTCAACACAGTGTATAACTATCAGTTTCACTGCTATTGTTTCTCTTGAGTGAAGGCACAACTGGATGCCAAGAACATGTTGTTATCTCTTACTCAAGCACTATTCTCCTCCGTGTGTGCCTTCCTGGTTCTTAAAGACACCCAGAAACCAGAGGTTCCACCAATAACAGTCATTATACCAGCTGAAGGAACTCAGAAATTCAAGTCAGATTAAAGTCCAAAAGGCCTGGTGGTATCTAAATAGGAGATGCAAAGCAGAAACTATAACCCTTTGAAGGTTGAGCCTATGCTGATAGCAGTAGAGGAAAGCTGTGGGTCAGGAAGCATGGCAAGAGTCAGATTCCAATTAGGATGGATGCCTTCAGAGAGCCAAACTCCCGACACTCTCACCTGAACAATGAAGCAAGTGGAGCACTTCCATTTTTTAAGAAGAGGCTTTGCATTCTAATGCCATTTGAAGTAAAATGACAAAATATTTCACAAATGACAAGGCACAAATGCAAAGTAGAACTAAAAGAAATAATATAAATTCATTGCTAAAGCGTAACTAAAAAATCATGCTGTTTTCCTTGAATGACCAACTGATTTGGAGGCACAGTACTGTGGCCTACATATGTTTTTTTTTATCAACTTCCATAATCTTTAAATTTATGTTTTTATTCATTTGACTTTAATTCAAATTAAAATGTATAAAATGAAATGACAGAATTCCATTCATAATAATCAGCTAGCTGCTCAACTGGCTCAGAGACCCTCGCTAACGCCCTTTCACTCAGAAAACTTTCATGGTACGTTGACTTCTCCAAACAACCTTGTGAGAATGAACAGAGAGTGAAACTACAGTGTGAAATATATTAGTAATACTGTGCTACAAGCCTGTGCTTTTCTGTGTGTCACTGTTGTGTGGTTACATGTATTATATGAATATTAAACTTTAAAAAGATTAAAACACACAAACCTCTTCTTGTTAGTTTTCCTAAATAAATCTAGCAGATTTCCCAAATAACCTATCAAATATAGCGATGAGAAAGCAAAAAGACTAGAAGAGTCACGAAAAGGCTATTGCATGTAAAAAGACATGTGATAAAGAGGAGGAAGTTCTGTTTTAAACAGGAGCCTATTTGCCTATGTCCTCAGGGCAAGGAGTTCCCATGACAGCCACATACCGGACAGAGTTATCACAGAACATCAAACACATTCAGACTCATGTCTCTCTCGGTCCACTGCTCTTTCCACCTAAACTCACCAACATGAAAATTTTAAAAAATAATAATAATAAAAAAAATAAAATAAAAAAAATAAATAAAAATAAAAAAAAATATATATATATATATATATCTCATAGAAGCAATTTTACAAATCCAGTGCCCTACAAAAGTTGCACAATTTTAGTAAAATCCTATTCTGTTGTAAGTTAACTCAGTGAAACCGGTTTTCTTTAGGTATTTTCCCTAAAAACGATCAACTCGTTTTTTTTAAAGACCATACCTTTCAGCAGAATGTGCTTGACTTACTAGAAAAACATGATCATTATGGCATCTAAAGCACCAGCAGCGTTAACAGAGGACAATAGATGGATGGGTGTGCCTGATGTATAAGATAACAATATGTCCTCTAGTCCTAGGATTCTAAAATGCTCTCACGACTGTGAGGTGTTGGAAGCAAGTGCAGGCGAGTGGCTATATTTAAATGGGTTTATTAAATAAAATAGAAAACAACTAAGGAACATCCATCCATTTATTAAACCGCTTCTTCCTTTTCCAGGTCGCGGGGAAGCTGGAGCCAATCCCAGCTGACTACAGGCCACCCAGGACAGGAGGCCAACCCATAGAGACAACCACACACATATGTATTAGTGTATGTGCGTATATATATCTGTATCTATTCTCAGCTGCTGTGGCAAGTCAATTTCCCCAAAAGGGGATAAATAAAGTTCTATTCTATTCTATTCTATGGGCAATTTTAGAGCATCCAATCAATCTACTGCAGCCTTTGGACAGTGGGAGGAAACCAGAGCGCCTGGAGGAAACACACGTGAACATGTGGAGAGCTCACAAACTCCGCACAGAAAGCCACCTGTGGCCGACCCAGGGAACGAACCCAGGACCTTCCCAGCGCTAACCACTGCACCACCGTGCCGCCACTAAAGAACATATACTAAGAAAACAAACGACTAGAACCAAAATACGGAACAATGACAGAGTAACACAGGGTGAGATCCACAGTGAACCGACAAACACTTGGACTAAGAGACTATATAGTGAAGACAAACGAGGAACACCTGACACAGGGAGGAGACGGGAAACGAGGGACAGGTGACGGGGGCGGAGACAAGCCGAGGCTAATTCATACAAAAAATGTGCACATGGCCAGACAGGACAACATGAATCCTTATAAATGCCCAACATGACCTACACAAGTTTTCTCTAAGTACTTTTTAAAGACAACACATACAGTCCCCTGAAGCTCTTGATGTTCACAGGCATTCATTTAGCTCATTACTCAAACTCATCCCCATCATGGTTCCTATATTTTCTCTGCCACACACATTCACACCTCACCACAATCACAATCATGTTTTTTTGGTTGATGCCCACTCTGATTTCTTCAAAGCTAAACGGGTCGATGGTCATTACTCTGGCTGATTTTTACTAGTCAAAGTTTTATAGGCAACAGACAGCAATATTGTTTATTTTTTTCAGTAAAGCCCGCACTTTGCAGACTAAATCAATACTTGACTCAGAGACATGAAGGCTGGTGGGTAAATCTACTGCATGGATGAGCACTCACTTTAGATGATTCAGAAGAACAACTATAAACTGTATTAGAAGACAAAGAATTTGTAACAGCTGTAGAAACACAAACAGCATATACGAACTAGATAATTGGTTAAAGCAGAAAAAACAAGCTTTTTATAATTATGAATACACGTCAGTGTATTACTAGTCTGATCAGTATATTTTATTATGCATGGTTACATGGTGGTATTTCATTCTTATTAGTAGATTTAGAGCAAGAATGACCAGTTTAAAAAACTAGTTGCTACAAAAAACCACACACTTGAGTAACATACACATCCCTATTAATAACATGATTAAAGCTCACCAGTGTGTCAGCTGACCAATGTTAATGACAATAGCATTTACTGTAGTGTGTGATTATTTACACGATTATTTTTTAGTTAAGACTATGTATTCTATAATGTACTGAATAAAAAAGTAGTGATTAAAACAGCAAGAATAGCCTCACCCCCAGTGCTGCAGTGGTGCTTGGAAGTTTGTGAACCTATATGATTTTCTATATTTCTGCATAAATATGGCCTAAAACGTCATCAGTTTTTCGAAAAGGTGCTAAAAGTAGAGAACCCACTTAAAGAAATGAGACAGAAACATAGCTGGACTTTTATATACTAAGGAAAATGGTTCAATACTGCATATCTGTGAGTTTTTAAAAATAAACTGAAACTAAACACTTCCAGTAACTGCTGAACAGTCCTGCACATAATCTTGGGTGAATTTTAGTCCATTCCTCCATACAGAAGAGCTTCAACTCTGGATGTGCTTTCTCAAATGAACTGCATGCTTCAGGATCTTTGTGACCTGGTATGCTATTACATGCCTTTCTATTGGCCTGATCTTTGTTGGTCTACCACTCCTGGAGAGCGTAACAATGGTCTTGAATTTCCAGCATTGGTACACAGTCTGCCTGTGGATCTGGGATTCCAAACTCTTTAAAGACACTTTTTGTTACCTTTTTCAGCCTGATAGCATCAACAATTATTCTTCAGCGGTCATCAGAAAGCTTATTTATTTGTCATAATGCCACAATTTCACAGACATGTTTTGAAGATCAGACTTTGATAGATCCTTGTTTTTTTTAATAAAACAGGGCACTAGCTCATGCATGATTGTCATTTTAATGACTGAAAACACCCGATTCTAATTTCACCTTCAAATTAACTGCTAATCTTAGAATTTCACATACTTTTGTCACTCACATATATGTAATATGGATAATTCTCTTAGTGAGTAAACAACCTGTTATTTAATCATAATTGATGACCTGGGATCTCTTTATTTACTTTAACAACTTGTAGGAAAATTGAATTGGTTTGGTCAAATTTATAAAAAAAACCCAGAAAACTCTGAAACATTCACCAATTTTCAGCAATTCTGTGTAAAATTATTCAAGAGTTTCTTCTGTTATTTGAGAAAAGTGACTGGAAATTGATGGCTAACAGTCATTTTGAAAGTGACTCTTAGTCATTGTGAACACACTCAAGCACCACAACAAAATGTGACCTCTGCATTTAACCCATCACACGTGCACACGTGGTAGCAGCGGGCAGCTATCAACAGTGCAATAAAACACAATTTAATCAAAACTATTTCAATTCAGCTGTAATTACAAAAATGAATTAACTTACTGTAATAGTTGCAGTGTTTAACTGCATTAACCAAGCTGTTAGTCTACCAAATACTGCTAAAAAACTTGTAATTGTAGCATAGAAAGCAGTAATAAATGTGTAATAAATGTGACACCCAGACTGGGCTGAGCAGTTATTGCTACAGAAATTTAAGTGAAGAACTGAGCGTTTGGAGCTACAATCTGAGTGCAGGATTAAAATCACAATCTGTCATTAGAAACAGTTATGAAACATTTATATCAACCAGAAATTCGTCCTTAAGACATATGAGAACATATCCCAGCACATTTCTTGTATTTTTATATCAGTAAAAGAATAGTAACAGCATTAGAACCTATATACAAATTACAGATGCCATAAGAAAAGCAATACAAATCATTTAAAAGACAAATAGTTCATTCTGACTGTGCACCCCTACCCAGCACACACAGTGTCATCTGCTCCCACAGAGTTCCACAACTTCAAATACACACACACACTCCACATCAACAAGCCCCCTCGGCTTCTGACCACTTTTTTCGTCCCTCACTTCACTGGCATACACACATTAATCCCCCAGGACTGAGCAGGCTCTGCTGCTTTACTGAGGCAGACAAAGAGGGAGCCAGGGGATGCAGTGTGTGTGTTTAGGGAGGGGGCAGAAGGGTTAGGGTGGTGGAAAGAGGAAGGGGAGGGGGGTGACACATGGTGTAGCTACACGGGGTGCATGGAGTTTGGGGGGCAGGAAGAGATTGTGGAAGGAGAGAGAGGACATCAAGGTCTCAGAGAGAGAACGGGGGGGGGGCGCAACAGACTAAGGGGTAATGGGATGAGTGGTGGGAAAAATGTGTGTGTGAAAGAGAACAAGAGAGGGAGATAAAGAGAAGGGGGGACGCATTCACAAAAAGAGTGGTGGGGGATTTTCCCCTTGATAAAATATGTGCCAGGCTGTGTGAATGAAAGCAGTGACTAAAGCTAAATTTCTGCCTGAACAAAAACAAACTACAATTTGGGAAGG
Organism: Arnoldichthys spilopterus; assembly: GCA_037974385.1. NCBI lineage: Eukaryota > Metazoa > Chordata > Actinopteri > Characiformes > Lepidarchidae > Arnoldichthys > Arnoldichthys spilopterus. The sequence goes on along the minus strand of JBBPDA010000132.1, from coordinate 6,666,359 downwards.
AAGAGAGAGAGAGAGAGAGAGAGAGAGAGAGAGAGAGAGAGAGAGAGTGAGAGAGAGAGAGAGAAAGAGACACTTATATATACTGTCATGTAAAACAAACATAACAAATAATAATAAATAAACAAAAAAACACATCTGATCAGAAGTAAGCACCTTTAAATGTATAACACCTTCAAGAGAAAAAAGAAAAAGAAAAAAAAAAGTTGGGCAGAAGTGGCCTAGCGGTTAGGACGCTGCCCTTGAGACCTGAAGATCGCAGGTTCGAGTCCTAGCCCGGGCACTACTGATGTACCCTTGAGTAAGGTACCGTCCCACTACACTGCTCCCCGGGCGCTGCTGATAGCTGCCTGCTGCTCCACGTGTGATTGGTTAAATGCAGAGGTCGCATTTCATTGTGGTGCTTGAGTGTGTTCACAATGACAAATAGTCACTTTCACCTAAGCTCATAAAAACAGAATCAGATGTTCTGGATTAGGTGCCACTCATTAGAACCTCCTTCCTTAGAGACTAGAGTCCAGCACAGGCTGATTGATGTGAAGTCTCTAAGAAATCCCCCTTTCATCACAGGATCAGCAGGTCACTCCTGCAACTGTTGGTGTGAAAATGCACATGTCTGCATCCAGAAAGAAACAAAAGTACATATTTGACCAGGATGGGAGGCATGTATGGAAAAAAAACCTTGCTGTCCACAACAAACTTTTGAGCAAGACTTAAAATTTCCAGAGAACACAAAGGCAAAGACCAGTCCTTTTGGAATAACGTATGGTATGTGTGGCACAGAAAAAAGGCAGCTTTCAGGAGAAGAATGCCATACCAACTGTGAAACATGGGGATGGAAATGTTATGTTTCGGGGTTGCTTTGCAGTGGACAGAATAATGATTCTAAACACACGACAAAACATGCAAGAACATCTTGAAGTTAATTTCCACATAGAAGAGTGGTCAAACATTTTGGCAATCCAATGTCAGAGAGTGGAGGACAACTGTGTAAAATGCCTACAAGATGTTATTTCTGCTAAATGAGATGATACTAGCTTCTGAGGCCAAGGGTGTACTTACTTCCTGCACAGAGGAATAGTATATCTGCATCAATTTAATAGATTAATCCATTAAAAAGCTACTTTTTCTTAAAGGTTTGCTCAAGTACATCTTATTCTGTCATGCACTGTTCTTCAGTGGTTCTATTTAGAACAATGAACGCCCAAACCATTTAAAAGCTTATGGGTTGTTTGCAGTTTACATGGTTCTATATTAAAAGCAAAGAACCTTTTAAAGAGTGCATAGAAGATATCATCCATCCCAATTAATGTCTTGAATACTACTCTGATTGGTGAATCATCACCAATAATAATCTTGTATTGTTTTCCCTCTTAGGCCTTATTAGAATGCTCTATTTTTCTTTCGTGTCTGTGCAACCAATGAGGTAAGAAAGAAACAGCAGACCTCAATATTCCTTCACACTGACCAGCTAGTGAACATCCATGGTCTAATGGAAGTCCTGGTTTGTGTGTGAGTGAAAGTCTTTGTCCAGGTCAACTGTTAGCTTGCTTAATAATGCTAGCTTGCTATCACATGCTGATTTACCCAGCCATCGTTAAGCAAGTCCCAGGTGAACATACTTAATAAACATTAGATCCTGACGCTGACTGTTATACAGATATTCAAAGCTCCTAAAAGGCAATAATGTTTAAGGTTTAAAATAAAACACTTTGGGGACTTTAATTTGTTAAAACATGGCAAGAGATTGTATTTTCTTTTATAAAGAGATCTCCCTGAAATGTAGAGCAAATGTCAGTACAGTTTGTGGGCAGTGGAGGCCTAGTGGTTAGGCTGCTGCCTTTGGGACCTGAAGGTCGCAGGTTCAAGTCCCGTCCCAGGTACTACTGTCCCACTACACTGCCCCCCGGCCGCTGTTGGTAACTGCTCCACGTTTGCATGAGTGATGGGTTAAATGTAGAGGTCGTTGTGGTGCTTGAGTGTGTTCACAAAGACAAATAGTCACTTTCACTTCATTTAATGAGATGTTAATCAAGTTGTTATTCTACATTTATTTCATTTACATCATTTTACTTAAAACCACAGTAGCAAAACGTGACATTTTTTTGTTACAGCTCTTCATACTTAAAGGTCACATTTAGGCTGATTAATCAATGGTTTGTCAATTAATTCACATGAATAATAAGCTATTGTAATATGTTTGTAGCTGCCCTACTACAAACGCTTTTCCAAAACTACACTCATTTCGTTTCTTTAGTGTTTTAAATCAGACAGACTCTGACACATCCAAAACGTTCTTTTCTGTCATTTCCAAACAAAAGCAACCAGCTCTTCATTTTATCCAATTTTAACAAATGTCTGAAGCCTAAACAGGCTGAACGTTTCATCCAGCTCTCTGCCAAACATTCTGCCAAGCATTCCATCTCAAATCCTGACTAAATGTTTGTTGGAACTTCCTGTATTTACTCTGTTAAAACTCAGATTACAGGTGAAATGAGGCCAGAGGTGATACTTAATTTGGGGAACAGTTTAAGTGGCTTAACTTGGGACGTTGTCAGCATATGCCTCATTTGTGCCAAAGAGAAAAACGATTGCTTTATGTTTTAAAAAGGCAATTTTTATACTTTTTGCCAATAAGTAATCCAAAATTATTATTTTTTTAATGTTGTATCTGCATTTGTAACAATCTTGAATATAGTAATACTTTTAGAAGAGCTCAGGTATTCTGAAAAACATGATGGTGGTATTAACTGTAATATTGCAATGATATTTGTGTGTTACGTTTATGGTTAAGCCCACTCCCAGCCCACCATATGAAGAAAAAAAAGAACATTCTTGAAAGTGGACCACAATTCATTTTGGAGAGAAACCCTTCAGTTAGAGCTGTTAATTTCAAGCTATGAAACGATGTTGTCTGCAGTCTATGTAAAGCCAAACACAAGAACAATGGGTCCCGTAGCCCCATTTGCAGTCCAATGAATGGTGGATGTCACTTCTGATGACAGTCTGGCACATGCCCCTTTCCCCTGTGTTCACGATGCAGACTGGACGTGAGCTTTTCACACAAAAGCAATGGAAGAGTCTGGGGCACAATGCCCTTCCTATTTGGACAGACCCAGACCCAAACACGACCAAACCTGCTGCCCAATCCAGGTCAGTCATGTGATCGTGGGTGCCACTATGGCCACAGAAGGCAGCATGCGTGCGCGCACATTCACACACACACACACACACTGACTCACTCTCACTGCAATAGAGTCACGTTACCTAACACTATTTTTCTTCCATTTGCCAGGATGTCTCCGGAGCACATAATCCAGGTGGGATTGTTTCAGTCAGTCATGGCACACAATGAAGGATTACAGATTTACAAAGTGGCTTTTCTGCCACAGCTGTAGCTTAATCCCAAAATGAGCTTCAGGTGTTTTGACCAACTTATACAATATGGACCCACTTACCACTGCAGGTATTTTATTACATTATGGGTCATTTAAAAAAAAAAAAAGACCTGTGTTGTTTTACTGTAAAATTAGCCATACATTAAAACATCCTGAAAGGCCACATTACGGCCTTAGAGGCGCCAGAATAAACTGCATTTTATTACACAGGGTACTACATTTAGTCAATGTTGTCTAAAAAAACAACTGCTAATAGCATAAAAGCAAGCTGTGACAATTAACTATTATTCAGCTGAATAATCTCAATCTGATCACATTAATCATAACACACGCACCCTCCACCTCAAATTAAAAAATATAAAAACCCTGTCCTTCCACCTTAAAAAACAACTCTGCTCTTCCACCTTAAATAACGTTGTCCTTTCATCTTAAAGAAAGAAACAACTCTACCCTGCCAACTTAAAGAAAGAAACAACTCTGCCCTGCCACCTTAAAGAAACAACTCTGCTGTTCCACCTTAAGGAAAGAAATAACTGTCTTTTTTATCTTAAAAAAAACAACTCTACCCTTCCCCCTTAAAAAGAGAAATATCTGCCCTTCCACCTTAAACAGATAAATAACTAAGTCCTTCCTCCTTAAAAAAAAATAACTCTGCACTTCCACCTTAAATAAAGAAATAACTCTGCCCTTCCACCTTAAATAAAGAAATGACTGAGCCCTTCCACCTTAAACAAAGAAATAACTGTGTCCTTCCACCTTAAGTAAAGAAATAACTGTGTCCTTCCATCTTAAATAAAGAAATAACTGTGTCCTTCCATCTTAAATAAAGAAATAACTCTGCCCTTCCACCTTAAATAAAGAAATAACTCTGCCCTTCCACCTTAAAATGCTCCAAAACTAAGCGTCCACACTGAGCCTTTAGATGTGTGTATGACAGTTAGGAGATGAGGAGATAACACACTGTAGCCCAGTGATGTCGAGCGCCTGTTTGTTGTTGGGTGATGTATCCAAGCTCGTCGCTGTCAGAAGCAGGAGCAGCCGCTGCCGAGGTCTTGTTGTCGTTGCTCGTGAGACGAGCGTCCTATTCCACCTGACAGCGGTGAGCGCTCTAGGAAAAGCCCGACACAGACTAATGCGAGGGTGTGTGAGTCGTAATGTCACTATTTTACTGTAAACATCTCGGAGCTGAGCTTTAACAAGAAACACACACACACGAAAATAAAAACGCACATAAACACAGGGCGCCGCGCACTCGGAGGCTGTGTAGAAACATTTCAGCACCCTGTCCGCGTTAGCGAGTTAGCCGGCTAACGCTAGCCTGAGATTGCAGCGCGGCAGTTGGCGACGAGACGGGGACGTTTTAGCAGAAATGAATGGAAAGGAGCGTCGCGGGCTTATTTTCCTTTTGTCTGGCGACAACCACTCTTCTACTCACCGGTATGAGGCATCTTCCATCTTCTACCGCCCCCCTTTGTGCTCCCCCTCAGCCCACCGGGTCTCGCGCGGACCGGTCACTGTTTATTTATTTATTCCTCCGGTGTTTGGGCGCCTCAACGATTCGGCGCCGTCATTTTCCATTAAAAAATAAACAACGAGGAAAAAGAGCCGTGTGATGAAGCCGCTCTGCTCGGAACCGTGCCCGTAGTCCCGGGCTAAACCCGGTTAGCTCCGCCGTTCCGAGCGTCGTCGCTAAATCCTTGTCTCCAAATCCTCCGCTCGCGCGGATTCTGCTGCGGGAGAGCGGAGGGAAAACGCCACTGGTGTCGTTAGTCTCGCTGCGCCCGGAGCTACTCGCATAATTTGTTTTTTTCACACGTTGTGCTCAACACGCTTCATAAAGGCGACCATATGTCCGTCCGTGTCCGCGCGCGGGCAGCAGTGTCCACGCGCCGCGTCTGCTCTCCTCATGTCTCAACGGGCGGCGGAGAGACAGCGACTCGAGAGAGAGAGAGAGAGAGAGAGAGAGAGAGAGAGAGAGAGAGAGAGAGAGAAAGAGAGAGAGGGTGAGAGAGAGAGAGAGAGGGAGAGAGAGAGAGAGAGAGAGAGAGAGAGAGAGAGCGC
>JBBPDA010000132.1:6641537-6655692 GCA_037974385.1 Arnoldichthys spilopterus | reverse complement strand
ACACTGCCTTTGGGACCTGAAGGTCGCAGGTTCGAGTCCCGACCCGGGCACTACTGAGGTACCCTTGAGCAAGGTACTGTCCCACTACACTGCTCCCTGGGCGCTGTTGGTAGTTGCCCGGTGCTCCACGTGTGCACTTGTGATGGGTTAAATGCAGAGGTCACATTTCGTTGTGGTGCTTGGGTGTGTTCACAATGACAGAGTCACTTTCATTTCATTCAATGGAAAAGCCTACACCTAATTATATAACCTACAAACAAAGCATCACCAACTATTTAACTACTTACTTACTTAGATTATAACATAGATATTAAGTCTAGCAAAAATGGGGGCGGTATATACAAGCTTAACAAAAGATGAGATCTGCTCTGCAGTGGAGAGTACACACACAGCTTTTACTCCCTGTACCTCTAGTCGACTAAAGTCTGAAGCAGCAGACATCAGTAGCCTACTTGTAGTAATGTTCAGGCTGTCACCAGACTATGGAGACTGTGTACTAAATACACACACACGTCTGTAAACAATACTTTTTTGATTTGAGCAGATATTCCTATTTCTATAGAAATGGATAAATAGTAGGAGATTATCTACACCTTTCTACACTCCACAATCTCCATATTATCATCTCCATTTACCATAGAGTGTTGCTGGAGTTAACTGCATCTTGGACACAACCGATATGTTGGTCCACCTTGCAGATATACAATTATTGACAGTGGTTTATCTGGTGCTGCACAGTTTGTACTAGTTTTGATAATTTAGGGCTTTAGTGGAAGTTTTCTGGCCACAGGACACTTTTGACTGGATATTTTTTGGTTGGTGGGCTATTCTCAGGCCAGCATTGTGCAGTGCCCACACTGAGGATAGTAGAAACAAGTGGCATGTCAGTATAGCAGTATAGTTTTATAGCAATATTTTGGTTTGTTTTAGGTTTATTTGCTTTGTTATAGCTGGTTTCTTACATGATTGGGGTATAAGATAGATTATTCTGCAAACTCCATTAACTCCATCTATGTATGTGCTAAGCCATTGCTTATTTTCCTCCTTTTTTAACACATACAAGTACATATTCTAGCGTAAGAACTTTAAGAGCATTCGCCACTGGAAACTGATTGATTCATCATTGAATGGACTGATTATTCGTCCCACCGACAGTGACCCTTCTCATCTGATATTTATTCCTCTCATTGCAGGTTCAGCTGTGTTCCAGTGGACTTTGAAGTGGTAAATGTCAACTCCTCTTTAACCAATGAAGATGACATCAACAATGCAATCACAGCCATCCGCCGTAATGGAGTTGCACTCAAGGGTCAGTACAATGTCATTGGAACTGTACATGTTCTCAAGGCTTATAGAGCATTTGCGTCATCATGAATTATTCCCTCCTTGTAGGCAACATTGAAACAAACCACACACTGCCCCCTTCACACAAGTCAAGGAACAATCTTCTCCGGTAAGGCTCGTCTTTTTCGGTGGTTATACTGTACTGAAGGAACTTATGGCTGATTTGTTGGAATCATTGACACATGTATGAGTTTTTTCTTTGTGAAATTGATCCAATATAATATTTTATTAACATTTTATAATGTTATTGGGTCTCTTGAAAATTCTCTCTTGCCCAAGGCATTATAGTAAATATGTATTGCTTGTTCTTATGCGTTTGCTGAAGTTGGTATTGACATATTAACATGAACTTACCTGTTTCAAGCTGTGAATTCACCCTAGTTTCACCTTTATGTCTCTTTCTCTCTCTCACAGCACAAGTCTGGACCTGTATGCCAATGTGATGCACTGCCAGTCTCTCCCTGGGGTGCAGACACGCCACAAGAACATTGACATCATCATCATCAGAGAGAATACAGAGGGCGAGTACAGCAGCCTAGAGCATGAGGTAAATCTTTCCCCTCATTACCACTCACCTCCTGTGTTTTCACTTATTTTTTCATTCCCTTTTGCATCCAAAATGAATGCTGTAACCTGCTTTGTTACTTTTTTCAAGAGCAATGAAATATAGAAATGGACTAATGCTGACATCATACACTTTACTGACATCAGCTTTGCCTTCTGATTTTGTCACATCAGTACGTGCAATAAGTTAATCCACAGTCTTTGCAAGAATTATGCTTTCTCTGTGTTGCCGTGTCAGAGCGTACCTGGTGTGGTCGAATCTCTGAAGATCATTACACGGAACAACTCTCTGCGTATTGCCGATTACGCCTTCAGGCTGGCCAGAGAGAGGGGGCGGCGCCGGGTCACTGCCGTGCACAAGGCCAACATTATGTGAGTCGTCCGTGATCACTATTTATCCGATTATAATAGTGTAACAGTAAAAGTGTTATGTTCAGTAAACTTGAGTCGTGTATCATTTCTGAAATGTTTGTCAGGCTCAGATGGATTTCTGATTTTGGTTTCTCATAGTCGGTTTTACCTTACATATGTTTTACATATTTTAATCGTGTACATGTCTTTATTAAATGTTTTCTTATCTGAAACACTAGATTCATGGGTACATGGGTCACACATACTGGATATGTAGAACTTCCCAGGCTTTCCCTGACAGAAGTGTATATGTGAACACAAATGTCTGAATCATTCAAATCGGCATTAAACTCACTTTACTGTTCTAGTCCCTTAGAACCAGGTCCATGTAAAGTCAGACTGCATTCATGTGTCAAAGAGAGTAAGAGGGCGTGTTGATGATGTGGTTGTTCGACTGTTGCAAAACATAAAGAAAACAAACGTCCGAGGGTGGTGATGTCTACTAACACATGGAGTATTTTTAGTATGTTTGAACATTTCTGACACGTGTGCTGGGCAACTCGAGACAGGCAGTTCATGTGTGTAAACGGCTTATGATAAATTTGGAAAATTTAGAAAAATTGAGAGCTATTATTTAAACATACATTAATAAATCAGGCTTTAAAGTGGAATTTACACGTACTTTTGCAAAGCTGATATTGTTTAGATATTTTTTATCTAATGACCGCCATTTTTGTCATGATAAGGCAACTTAACATTAGAATTGTGGATTTTTATTTGGCTGTATTTGACTGGTTGTAGTCTGAAGTTTGTCAGACTCTTGTTGGTTTCTAAACTGCTGTGACTCAGGTTGGACAAAATGTTTTTGGAATATTTTCGGGTTCTGATCAAACTCTCCAACTATACTACAGCTTGATACGCCCGTAGGCGTAGAGGTGTGACCAGCGTTTCTCTGCAAATACAAATGTCATTTCAGTCTTTCCTCACCTTGCTCAGTAATCTTGCTTAACCCGCGACTGCACTCATTGCTATGTTCTGGTACACACCCCAGCTGGTTCTCTCCAGCAGCCTTGTTGGACATCTTTGGAATTGCTTATGCCGAAAGCCAAAAGCATTTCCTTCCTGTTCACTTCCTGCCCAGCTCTCACTGATTTTGTAGAATATATTATAAAATGATTTTCCAGGTGGTTAAATGTGAGCTTTCTTTCTCTCTGCTTTACATTCTCTGTCCTCCACAGGAAGCTGGCTGATGGCCTCTTCTTGCAGTGCTGTAAGGAGGTGGCATCTGGATACCCTGATATTGCCTTTGACAGCATGATTGTAGATAACACCACTATGCAGGTACGTGTGTACATGATGCTGTTGGAAAATATAATGCTAGATAGTGTTGTAAAGTGAGATATGTAAATATTGTCTGAGACAGTGTTAAGATGGTGGTTACAGAGGCAGCTTTTCCACAAGAAGGCTCATGCAGTGTTGTTGCTTTTAATTTCAGCTCGTTTCCAAGCCTCACCAGTTTGATGTCATGGTGATGCCCAATCTCTATGGAAACGTCGTCAGCAACGTGTGCTCTGGGCTGGTGGGAGGACCTGGTCTGGTACCTGGAGCTAATTATGGTCGTGATTATGCAGTATTTGAAACCGTGAGTATGCTTTATTTATGCTTATGCAGCGGTTAAAACTAGGACAAAGCTCTATTCAGATCTGAGTGAAAAGCTCAAATAAGATATTTGTTTTTCTTCTTTACTTATGGACTGTGTATTTAAGAGGCACACCTTTGTCTCATTTACTCAAATGGCGTACCGCTGCTTTTCAGACTTGAAAACTTGAGAGTGCATTACATTAGACTCAAGATTCAAGATGTTTATTTGTCACATACACATTTATATCAGTACGACATGTATTGAAACGAATCCCTGAACATTCCGATGTGCAATGGCATCTTGTTACAAGAAACGGGATTAAACAAGAAGGAATAGCAAAAAAATATACAAGAATATATAATAAATAGGGGATCTCACAATATTATTATTAGTATCTTATTATTTCATATTTTATACTATTAGTATCTCATGTTTTATTGTAATAACTATCTAAACAGAATTGTTAGATGTATCATAAACACCTTTTTAAATACCTGTCTAAATGCATATATAAGCAAAAATTGCAGAAGGAAGCAAACAAAATGTTTCAAAATGTTTCCTAATGTGACGCATGACCAAAAAGCATAAAGAAAGTGACATACTGTTGATAATGTATACAGGAATTGAGTGGATATGTATTTTTTTCCTGCCAGGCTACTAGGAACACTGGCAAGAGCATTGCTGGAAAGAACATTGCCAACCCCACTGCAATGCTACTGGCTAGTTGTCTCATGCTGGACCATCTTAGGTAAGTTCGACCAGTCTGGCTTTTTAAAACTCGCACTACCTCTCCGAAAAGATCGGCCAGCTTTTAGAATGTATTGTGTCTTGCTTGAGCTGCTGTCTACACTACCCCCTTGACTTTTGCTGGTACTGCTTTGTTTTCTTTATAGCTTGCAGAAAACGTGCACAAATATGGACAGAAGGCTCCATCCTTATGTATATTTAATACTGAGCATAAATTAACCTTAAGAAGGAATTAGTTAAGCCTAGCTGAATGAAATGGCACTGTGGGTCAAAGGTTTGAGTCCTGGCCCAGGTACCACTGAGGTACCCCTGAGCAAGGTACCATCCTGCTACCTTCTTGCCTTCTGCTCCAGGGTTAAATCAGAGGACACATTTCTTTGTGGTGCACTTGGTGTAATGGGGTGTGTTTGCAATGACAAATGGTCACTTTAAATTTCCAGTAAACTGGACAGCTGCCTGGTCAAACACAAACTATTAGTTTGGATTGCTTTCAGCCCCGAACAAGGGGTTATGAAAGGTAAAGGTTGCATGGTGTTTCCCTTGTGCTGTTTTAATTACAAAAAAACACAGTAAAAGCTTCCCCCTGCTGGATGTTTGCACACTTTCAGTGGTATTTGTTCCTAAAAAATATTTAAATAAAATGTATTTTGCACACAACACATTTGGCTAAGGGTCAAACACCAGAGGTAAAGAAAAATCTAGAGGAAACACTGCTAAAAATAAACATGTGCAATATATTATTTGGACATGGATTAGTGTCGCAAATAAATATTATGTTTATTTCTGTGGGGATACAAATAAAGTCCAATTAATGGGATGTAGCTTAACCATCTGCATCAGCTAAACATCTGCTCCTCCAGAGTAAAATAAATATGTCATCACAAATCCTTTTGGTTAGCTAAATCTAAACACCTGTCTGATGCTGATGGCCTGTGCTTTCAAGCTGTATTTAAATAACTCTCTTTACTATTATCTGCAAGCGGTGACTTCTTTTTAAACACTACTATTTATATCTAACTCCTGTTAGCAATCCTCTATTATTTTGATGTTTGTGTATTTTTTGGGTATTTTCTTATGTGTGTTAACCAGTATTATTGCTTTTCTTCTTCTCTAGACTTCATGACTACGCCAGTATGATCCGTAATGCTATCCTCACCACTATGAACGGAACTCAGGTAAGGCACACTCACACTCAGGTCTGTGTTCAAAGAACAGACCCTGAAGACATACTCCCAGCAGGGTCTTCTCTATAATGAGGCATCTTCTTAAGGAGGACTTGTGAAACAGGTTTTTGAGCACTGACTTTTATGCAAAGATCCCTAACCAGGTCAAGTGGGTAGTCCTGCTTTCATTTCACCCAGATTTACATACGAAGCATTGTTTCTAAGCCAATGGGCCTTTTTTATGTAAACAAAACAACAAGGTGTGGCACCTCCTCTGGCCTTATTCCGTCTGGTATCCATCATTGCTGTCCCATAGCAACGTAGCTTGCTTTTTAATCAGACTCACAGATTTCCAGAGATTAAGGTGAATTTGCAAGGTACACTTACCCAGCATAGGAATAGCATGGCTACGGACGACTGCTGATTAAACGTGGTGGTAAATTGTTGCGTTAATGCAAAAGCAGTCACATCAAAAACAATCTGTGAAGGTGGTTTTACTTATTGCATTAGCATTGCCCACTAGAATTCCTGTTTTTTAAATATTAGTAAATAATAATGCTTCATTTGCACCTAACTATTGATTCTATTTAGAGATTTAAACTGTAATGTGGCAGGATAAAAAAAAAAGCTCTTCTTTAGTCACATTCAACTGTTTTACTGTAATGTGTTGTAACAAGTTGGCTGTATTCTATCTTCACTTTGTGTTGCCGTGTTGTAGTTGCAGACAGCAGACATCGGGGGGCAGGGCACTACTTCCGAGGTTGTGCAGTCGGTCATGAGGAACATCCAGAGTGGTGGACCTCTCACCAAAGAGCTGTGATTCAGTAATCCAACACCACACCAACTTTACACGGTACTGAACTGCTTTACATTTTGTTGTTTCAGGATCTCATTGTATTACTGGTTCTACCCTTTGTTCTGCACACATTCTCATTATCAACCGTTTAGGCTATTTTTAAAAGCAGCAGAACTGGTTTGTGTTTAATAAAGAGTAACCCAGGGACAAAGGTGTGTTTTCAGAATTCAGAACAGCTTGCTGCATGTGTGGCCTTTTGCTTATTGTAACATGGTGTGTTGGTTATGACTGACGTGCAATTTGTTTACATGGTGCTTTTCACCCTCTTTGAAGTTTGTTTTTATGTAGCAGATTTTTGTTTCTCCACAGATGGACCAACACCTTGAGAACATCGCCAAACCACTGTTAGCTTCTAAATGAGCTCGGAGCCTTAAACCGTTAAGCCGGCTATTGAAATCCAGGCGGAAATAAAAAGAGGATCAAGATATCTTTTTACTATTTACATGCAGGTAGGGTGTAGTAGAAGGCTCAAGAGTTGAATTGGATTCCAACATTTGTGCCCCGTGCCTTGTCTAGTTTTCATCTCAGGTCACCTATTTGGTAATCAAGTGATCTGTCTGAACGGTTGTGTGTTTATCTGATAATATGACTATTTATTTTAAGGACCTTATAATAAATAAAAACATTCATTCTATAGATAATGCACATCCAGTTATAGGAGCAAATTGAATGCACTTTCTGTCAGTATAAGGCTCTATAACAAGACCTAATACTGGTATATTTGTTCATTAGTGTCAGAAGACAAAACTCCAGCTCAGCTAGCCACAAATGTGTAAGCAGAAATTGAGAATTAAGGTTATTTTATTAATCTCTACAAACATAGTTTAAAGGGCCCATATCTGGTATTGTTCACGTTTATATTTTATGATGTTTTAACTGTCTTTTTTGCTTTAACAGGCTATTGCGGTTATAGTATCTTTAAAACGGATATACATTGGCTTTTGTGACATCACAGAAACGGTGAATTCAAAATAAGTTGCATTTGCAGTTTAGTTCTTATAAATGGGCCTAATGAACTGGAGACTGAACAGTGTCGTATGGAACTTTAAGTGTTTACAAACTAAACCAAAAAATTTAAAATTCCGTTTTCCATGATATGGGCCCTTTAAGTGAGAATATTCGTTGTTCCACACATTTCCTTTGAGTCAATGCTGAAAAAATGGATTTTCATTCTGTGATATGTATTGTGTATTTCATTAAATTCTGTTCATATTTTCTTGCAAAAATGTTGTTTATCTATCATACTGTAATTAATCCAGCTCAAACCTTCTGACCTGATTGTATTTACAGCGTCATGTTGCTTACTTGTACTATAATATCTTGGTATGGATTGGACGGTTTTACACATCCTGTGTGGGTTGAGATGCTGTTAATAAAGTGGTTCCTTAACTCTGTGTGTTTTGCACCATTTTCGTCTTGAAATACCTGTGTTGCTGTACATTTAGAAAGCAGAAACCCCAGTAGCAGTAGCTCCACTTAGTTGTTAACACAAGGAAAGGCCACATGGGATACATTTTAATTAAAGCAGAAATTGTTCTTGTATTCCTGGAGACCCAGCCTGATTTGTTTTGGCAGCTGAGGAGCACCAATCTTTGGCTTTTTGTGCCTGCTCAAATTGCTGTTGAGAAATACCCTCTAAGAGACAGTTGGCTGAGAGCACCTGCCAAACGTTCTCACCAGGAAGATTTTACTTGAGAGACTGCCAGGTTCTCTGCTGTTGTGTACTTATTTGGAGGTAGGGTTGTTTTAGTACCATACCCACACGCTGTTGTCTAAATAGGGTTAGAGTGGTCGTCTACAATGCAGTTTTAGTTCAAAGAGAAGCTACTAGCCATGCCTTAAGTGTAACATGCGTAATGCTAGTTGGATGCTATTCATTAATTATTATCAGTATCAGCTTTTCGTTGACAGAGCAATTTCGTTCTGCTTAAAGGAAGGGAGTTGAAAGGCAGAGAATGTGCTTTTTTGTTCTTAAGCCAGGCTCTTGCAAATGTAAGCAAAAATAAACCCAAACAGCCCTTCACCTGAATGTAAACAAGCCTGAAGTGTTTCAGACTGACTCACTAGGGGGCAATCATCGAGAAAGCTGTTGATGAATGTGGCGCTATTCTTGAAAGTTATGGATGGCACCTCGCCACACAGGCAGAACCACCCTGCCATTCCCCCATTATGTGACACAGGGAAACTCCATCACATAATTACAGCAATTAGCTGCTAACACGTGTTAACGCTAAAACAAATTAACGTACGTGGGCCTCTGGGGGCACAACAGTGAAGGTATTGTGGCCTGTTCGCATGCTCCTGAGTGTTCTCTGTTGAGAGAGAAGGTGAAATGCCACATTATTTTCAAAGTGCAGAATGCTGAGCAGAGCATTAGCAAATGTATTTCATCACATCATTCTAATGGGGCATAGTGTTGTACCCATGCGTCATGGCTTAATTCATAATGAAGCACTGACCAGAGGAAAAGTTATTTGTGAACCAGAATTAAATGTCTATTTAGGGGGTAAAAAAAAATCACATTTACACAATTACGCCAAATTTTGTCAGTCAACGCAAGAAAACAGGAGCACATACTGGCAAATATTCACCATTTGTACGTTGTGTTCACTCTAAATGTACTGCAGAGCTCAGGATTGCCATTTGCAGTGCAAGCTTTCCTGTTCTATCTACTTTTCTTAAAAGAGCTGACTCACATGTGGATCCACATGACTACTAGATCACAAAATCAAGAACTGTCCTTGATTGTCTGCAAGTGTATTCCCCACTTTTTAAAAAAAATTTATCCCCAGGGATGCTATTAAGTTCAATAACAGTTTCTTTACTGCCTTTTGATTGAAGAGTACAATTATAATCACAGAATTTTTTATTTTATTTTTATTTTAAGCCACTTACACTCAGCGGCTGGCTGAGTTTATTCTTGGGCGCAATCATTGGACATTCTCTACCCAACATATATTATATATATAAAATACCTGCCTGTATGTCAGTTATCTCATAGACACACAGAATTGTAAAGTAAAATAATTCTTTGGTATATTTTTAACAATATATATTTTTATTGCATTAAGATATTACCCCACATTGAGGTTAACAAATCTTTAGAATTTCTCTTAAAGCAAAAGAAAATGAAAATTCCACTTGAATTAGCCTTTAAAGTAGCAATCAGAAGTGCAGTCATGTTAGAAGAATGATTGTGACGCCTATAGGAAACTGCTCTGGAGATCTATATGTAGACCTTTGTTGTGAGCAATGGGAGATGGAAAGACTGTGGGTCTGTGAGAATAGAGGGAACTTGAGGAGAGTTAGAGAACGCAGATTAATAAAGCTTGGGGGAGAGTGCTGGGAAGCATCCATGAGTGTACTTTGGCACCATATTCACTGGTCTCCTTCTCCTCCTGCCTGTCACTGATTGGGTCCATGGAGGCGATTCGCTGGCTAACACACATTGATCTTTTTGTTCTGTGAATAAGTTCCATCTACAAGTCTGCACTTGTTTATAGCCTATTACCACATCGCTTCTATCTTGAACCTCTAAGAATTCCTCTGAGCTCCATCCATCTTGCATTTCACATCTGATGTCCTGTGTGTCCTGTGATGTTCATGTTCACATCCTCCATCCAATGCTTTCACCCAAAGGTCAAACTCGGAGGGAGCTTGTAAGGATGACTCACAGGGTTGGCAGGCAAAACCCTGTCAATTGGGGAGAGTTGCAAAAGAACAAAAACACATGTCACTTGACTGTAACCTTGATCCAGATGATGCCACTGTTGGTGATGGAACCAATATTTTTTAAAGCAGGATACAAGCACTTGAGTGCAGATTCCAACAACACAGTACTTTTTCAAAGGCTACATGCATAGGATATTAAAATCGTATTTCTCTTTTTATATGGTTTGGCTGATATATTAATGTATTATTAGATTATTTTAGATGCTACTACTACTAGAACTACTACTAAAAATAATACACCCCCAATGTATGTGCAACCCTGTTACCAGTACCTATTTACCCTGAAGGGTCTTACTTGGCCATGGTTTTGTAAGTTAGTGATTTCATTAAAGTCACACTATGGCACATATAAATCATATAGCTATATGTTTTACACTTATGTCCAATAGTGTGACTTTAATGTAAGCAGTATAAATATAAAAGGTATAAAATATCTCTGTAAACTGTCAAAGCACCCACAAATATGCACAGAGATTTGCTTCATTACATTCTTGGTGGTTTGTCGACGTTTAGATATGTTACACACTCATTATGTCTTCTGTTATCACTTGATGTCTTTCACAGCTGTATCTCCCTCCCCACAGTTCTAAGTTGACATAAGAGCAAGTTGTGGAAATGATACTAAGCACACATCGGTACGGCACTAGCACTCGCACTGTCCTCGGCTAATTTCCATCGTCTCTCGGTGTTTATGAGCCGAAATGTCAGTAATTTCCTCAATGATTATGGGCCATAATTTCAGGGGTAGGTTCTCACTAACTCTTACTTTCCACAAGACCTGGCTACCTCCATGTGATCGTAATTCATGACTGATTACCTTGTTCCTTTCAACATTCAGCTCCAAGCTACTCGCATGACTCATAGTGGGCTACTCCGCATACCATCCAGAGGAAGATTTAACCCCAAACCACAAAGGCCCATCTGTAGAGTGATGTTTCAATTTCTCAGTTTCATAACTGTATTATCTAAACATTAATTTCTCAGTAGTTACTGATTAATTTAGTTATTATTATTGAATAATACACAGATCAGTCATAAAAACCACTGACAGAGAGACAGCCGGGTGCGTGTGCATTGCTTACATGGAGATGAAATGGTACCAGGATGCAGGCATTCACATAGATGTTACTTTGACACATAACACATAGCTAAATATTTCAAAACAATTATTCAGGAATGGTTTAAGGAACATGACAAAGAATTCAAGATGTTGATCTCAGTCTGACTGAGCGTCTGTGGCATCATTTTTCAAACCAATCCAATCAATCTACTTCTAATGTCTTGGTGCCAGAAACCACAGCTCAACCTTAGAGAAGTTCATTTAGAGTCCATGACTTGGCTGGCAGATGTTTTTTTGGTCTGAGCTTGGCCAACAGAATGTTAATCAGGTGGTTTTAATGTTATGGCTAATCAGTGTAGGTCTTAAAGTCAACATGAATTGGAAATCAACACATTTTAATTCTTTTACATAACATGTTCTTAGATAGATTTCTGGACTAGCTTAGCATTTTCACTTGATGATAGGTGATGTAGTAGGAGGGGGTTTTGATTGATTATTGGTTAATAACACTTTTACCTGCTAGGTCAAACCCTATATTTAGAAAATGTCATTAAAATGGAATGAAAACACAAATGTGTGAATTGATTTCCATTGTTTTCACTGATCAGTGTATTTAGTATGTAATGTATTTTTTAAATATAAAAAAAAGAATTTGATGCCTGCAGCACACTCAAGATTGGGATAGAAATTTTAATTGTAAACATTCTTGCTTGACACAAGACTTCAGCTGCTTCAGTTTGTCAGAGCCCATGTGACGATTATCACAGCAGCATGATTGTGAGTTTTTTTTAGGTAGTACCTTCTGAGCACTCCAAGAACTGAGATTTCTCCAAATTCCCTGAATCTTTTCACAATATCATGTACTGTAGATGATGAAAGACGTCAGTTCTTTGTAATCTTGTGTTGAGAAATGTTCTTGTTGAACTCACTGACAATACTCTTCTGAGGTCTGGCACAAAGTGGTGAGTCACAACACATCTTTGCTTGCAAAGACTGAGCCTTTGGTGGATGCTTTTTTATACCCACTCATGATCCCCTCAGCTGTTTCCAGCTCAGTGGACAGCTTCAACATAACATATTTATTGATTTCAAAGAACAGTAGTAATAATATTCTCATTGTGTGAATGCAGGGTTCTGTTGCTCTTGTGACTTTGCTACTTGTTGATTTATCTTAAGGTCTCCCACGAACACTGTCCATTGAAGTCTGCTGAATTACAGATATTGCTAGCATCAAAATACCATAGCAGTAGCTGGAAATCATTTTATCTAGCAATGGGAATTGTTATTTAAAGCTTTATGCATGACAGGACTACAGTCATAGTGACAGTGTGTGAATAGCAGGCCTTTAGCCTGTACTGCTACAGATGGGTTGAAGGGTCAAACTAAGAAATTGTTAACCACCAGACCACCAAAAAACTGGTGGCATTAATAACTGAGAATGTTAATGCCTTGTTAAATCTTATGCAATTAGACTGCATATATTCTCACTTCCTGAGAGGCTTTTAACGCTTCACTCGCTTACATGTTGGCTTAATTTGCCTCATTAATGACCAGCATAGATAGATAATGAATTTGCAAGACTTCAGTCAGTGCTACACTGACCAAACATTTCCCTGTTAACAGCAAAAAACTCAATGTCTGGGCTGGTGTGCTGTGCATATTTGTGATTGTTGGCAGGGTTGAGAATATCACCGCCCATTAACACTACACTGTGAAATCTTCCGTGTGAAAAGATCACCTACAGCGTACACTGCAGATCAGGTTCAGCATCGAAGGTGGTCATTTGACCTGGGTGATTTTGCTTTGAAGTTCTGGTGTTCTGACATAAGCTTGTCCTTTCTGAATCCAGCATTAGATCATAGGTACGGAATTGCAGAATCCATGTCTTTTCCAAAGCTGGCAGTACACGTACATGTATGGTGTGTGTCGCTAAACCTCACTTTCATTGCATATTTGTAAACCTCCTGCAACTCACTTGAAACTAAAACTCATCTGCAACCAGTTTCAGATGACTATAAGAACAACATCATGTAGAGATACAGATATAGATTTACAGATAAAAAGAAAATACAGATTCTAATGAGTTATATGATCATTTTTATATAGTTTCATATCATAATAATACATTCATTAGTGTGCAAATATTCGGTCACCCCTGGTCTAAGTGAAATAAAGTTAATGCAACAACTGCATGGAACTAACTAAACCCTTCAGTTATTCCAGTTATTAGGCAGAAACTTCTAAAGTATAATAAACAATGTGACAATTCAAACCTCCCAGAGAGTTGTGATTCCACTAACCAGCCTTTGGCTTATCTATGCAGTTGATTAAATATCTGGAACTAAAATTATTTTCACTGTCCAAAACGAAAGGAGTTCAGTATAAGGTCAAGCATGCAACACAACTCTTTGGTAACACGGCAACTTTTTGGAATCAAGTGATATGATGAAACAAAAATTGCACTTTTCGGCTAAATTGACCAAAGATACATTTGGAGAAAACTGGAGATGCGCTACAATAAAATACCACCTTACCAACTATTAAGCATGAGTGGATCTATTGAACTTTGGGCTTAATTTGGGACTAAACATGTTGTGGAGATAGAATGAAAGTGACTCTTTGTGAACACACTCAAGCACCACAACAAAATGTGACCTCTGCATTTAACCCATCACACATGGAGCAGCGGGCAGCTA
>JBBPDA010000132.1:6630498-6640917 GCA_037974385.1 Arnoldichthys spilopterus | reverse complement strand
TGTGTACTGTGTGAACTGTATATGGTTGAAATGACAATAAAAGCCTACTTGACTTGACTTGACTTGACTTGACGTGAAATGAATGTATCATTATTGTGGACAAGAGTTGCTAATTGAGCCACTGACTTACTGACTGACTGACGACCACTGTTGAATTGCAATGCACTATAATATATATGGTGGCCTAGTGGTTCGGACATTACCCTTGTGAACTGAAGGTCGCAGGTTCAAGTCCCGGCCCGGGCACCACTGAGGTACCCTTGAGTGAGGTACCGTCCCGTTACACTGCTTCCCGGGTGCTGTTGATAGCTGTCCACTGCTCCATGTGTATGTGTGATGGGTTAAATGTAGAGGTCACATTTCGTTGTGGTCCTTGAGTGTGTTCACAATGACAAAATGCCACGTTCACTTTACTTAAATGAGAAGACACATGCATACAAAGTCCCCTGCATATATCACCCTAAACCAGGGGCTAAGACAGACAATAAAACAAGAAGCATTTGATCGTGGGAAAACATAATTGATCTTACAAAAACATCAGAAGCTTCCAGTAACAGGTGCACATGGTGAATACAGCTGTTTGAGCATTAAAGCATATAATTGAAGTTAGATAGTTCAATATTCTCAACTTGCTGAATAACCAGTGTTTAGTTGTCTTTCACACTTTTAGATGAGGATAAAGTCATTAAGCACAGGACAAGTGCATCAGAATGTAAATATATAATATTTAGATGTGAAGATCATCATTTTTACAATTATTGCATTGTAATGTTAACTCAGAAGCTATAATGCAAGTGCTGTTAGCCTATATGCTACAAGCTGTCCTCAGTACAGTGTTTGTTTACATACATTTAAAGAAAATACTTGACTTTATACATGATTCTGTGTGACTATAGAAATCTGTGTGTGCATTTAGAATTCAACTTAAGTAAATCAGTGTTCATAGATTTATTCATGCCATAGATCAGAATTGTGAAAGTAATCCACAGAGAACACAGCTTTTAGTCTTTAATATGTGATGCACATAAATTCTATATATACACCTGATGGAAGCCCAGCAAAACTAGGCCTGTCTCATGTTATCTGTGTGAAATCGTGAAAGTATTAATAAAATTTTTATAATTAAGGTTATCCGAGGCAGTGAGGTCAGACAGAGGAAAGATCTGAGAGATAAGTTTATGACTCCTGTGAAAACTGTCAGAAAATGATCTGTGTTAGACATATGCAGGATGTCTAGAATGAATGCAAAGCAGGATTATAAATTCCAGAAACAGACTGGATAAAGAGGAGAACCACCGTATTTGGTAATATCATGTCTCATTAGCTTGCCATTCTAGCCTCCCATACCTATTGTATGCTTAGGCCTTCAGATTGCCCCATACCGCTCAACCAATTTCAGCTGTTAGCTATCAGATCTCATGGTTTACCCTTAACTTCACATAACAGCTCACAGATGTCTGCGCCCCCACCTTTTAGCCGGAGCGGGGGAAGTAAAGCAGAGCGTCTATCCACTATAACACTGATGCTATTAAGCTCAGACAGGGTTTTAAGAAGCAGAACACATTAAGAAGGGAACCCATCAAACCAGCTCTATCAGCCCCCTACTTCGCTTCAAGCCATATCAACTCACTCAGTGTCATTTCGGCATCGTGCCCTGGTTGCCAGAGGCTTGTCTAGACAGCGACTGAACACATTTGCAGCCATTTCTCATGTACTCCCTTTAGGGTGGACACTAAGCGAACTGAGATCCTCAGAGACAGATATGTAAGACCAGATAGTGAAGGAGAGAGAAATATAGAAATTGGAGTTACATTTTGGGTTTTATTAACATTTATTGTAATATTGGTTGCAGGACGTAATGTTTCATGCATTTTATGTTTGCCTCTCCCCGTCTTTCTCCATCAGACCGTTTCTAAAATGGTTTTGATGAAAACAGATTTTTCTACAAATCCCTCAGAAGATACATGTCTGATTATTTTTCCTTTCCTGCTTTTTATCTAAATGGCTTCTTACAATGTACCAAATGCTGAAAGCAGGCATGAATGCTTCCCTTTATGTTTTAGGCTTAACCATGATGACTCTAAAGTCCTTTTGCTTCCGGACGACAATACAGGCTCTTACCGCAAGGCATAAGCATCAGATATATCTGCTGTAAAATAAACCAGACTAAATTAGTCCCCTTTCCCAAAAAAGTGCAGTAGTACTTGGAAGTTTGTGAACCTTTTAGAATTGGGTTTAGCTTAGAATCTATATTACTGCATAAATATGACCCTAACCATAGCCCTAAAACATCATGTGTTTTTCACACAAATCCTAAAAGTAGATAAAAAAGAACAACTGAACAAATGCAACATACATTTTATACTTGACTGTTTATTTATTTTCTGAGGAAAATGAACCAATGCATATCATATCATCATTTGTGGGTGGCAAAAGGAAGTAAACATTTACTTTCAGTTTCTGGTGTGGCCCCTCTGTGCAGCAATAGCTGCATCATAACCTTTTCAATAACCAGTGATCAGTCCTGCACATCAGCTTGGATGACATTTTAATCATACCTCTTTACAAAGAGCTTCATCTCCAGATTGGTGGCTTTCCTCACATTAACTGCTGCTTTAGGTTCTCAAACAACAGTTCTATTGGGTTAAGGTCAGGACATTGACTTGGCCATTCCAAAACATTAGCTTTATTCTTTTTTAAGCATTCTTTGGTAGAATGACATGTGTTCTTAGGGTTGTTGTTTTTATACATGACATACATACAGATGTTTTGATATTTTCACTTATATTTTGCTGGTATAATCCAGAAACCATCGTTACATAAATGGTGGCAGGCTGTGTTGGCTCAGACACAGCCATGATACTATCATCACCATGTTTCTCTAATGGGATAACACTCTTATGCTGGAATGCAGTGCCTTCCTTAGTCTATTCTTCCACAAAAACATTTTTCACATAGCATTATGGCAAACTGTAGATGAGCAGATATGGTTTCTTTATGAAGAGTAGCCTGATCTCCTGATATGCACATCATTGTTCACTGTTGTTCAGCATTTTTCTAACGGTGTATTCATAAACATTAATATTAGCCAATGTGAGAGAAACTTTTATTTGCTTAGAAGTTACCATGGGTTTCCAGAATATTGCATTATATAATTAAACTAAATACAGAAGTTTAGTAAAGTGACTATTTGTCATTGTGAACACATTCAAGCACCACAACGACATGTGACCTCTGCATTTAACCCATCACATGTGCACCTATGGAGCAATGGGCAGCTATCAACAGCGCCCAGGGAGCAGTGTAGCGGGATGATTGCTCAAGGGTACCTCAGTAGTGCCCAGGCTGAGACTGTGATCTTCAGGTCCCAAAGGCATCGTCCTAACCACAGAATTAGAGCTTCCACAAATGTGATAGGAGTCCATGCAATCATAAAGCTAATTACAATTCTTGACTGCAGATCAAGATGTATGAGAACATGATTCACGTAGGCTTGCTATCACAAGACCATGGAATGCAAGAACATTGGAGTTATCTGTGTTGAAATTTTAACTACAGCGTAACATGAATACAATGAGAAAGGCATAGCCGTAAACCTATGATTTGCTTATGCTAGGCAAACTAGAGTTTCAGTCTCTGTCCAGGTGAAATTAAAGGGGTTAAACTAAATATGCACATGCCTACATGCAGTCCATATTTGATCTGGACTTTTACTGATCATCCTGAAACATATTACATGTATACAGTAAATGCGGTATACATATAAGCACCAATCAGCCACATCCACCTCAATAATATTGTGTAGACCCCCCTCGTGCCATCAAAATGTCCACTTGTCGAGTCATGGACAACTCAAGACCTCTGAAGGTGTGCTGTGGTATCTACACCAAGATCTATCAGCAGATCCTTTAAGTCCTATAAGTTGTGAGGTGGGGTCCCCATGGATCAGACTAGCTTGTCCAGCTCATCCCACAGTTGTTCGATTAGACAGGGAGGCCATGTCAACACCTTGAACTCTTTGTCATGTTTCTCAAACCATTCCTGAACTATTTCGGCAGTGTGGCTGGGGGCATTATCCTGCTGGAAGATGCCCTTGCCATTAGGACATACTGTTGAGAAAATTATTTTGTGTATATATATATATATATATATATATATACACAAAATAATTTTCTCTCCACAATGGATGGCTACAGAAAGACTCTTCTCATGAAAACCTGTGCGATATTGTTTAATGATGTTTCTCAGAGATTCTAGTTTCAGTTGAAATATGTCATTTTTATGGACTGTGCACCTTTGAGTCAAGAAAGACTCTTAAACCTTTTAACCCTTTATTAAACAAGTCAGAGGAATAAATCCAGGCTACATTAACCCTGTGTGAATTGGCATGTTGGTAAAAAAAAAAGTATTCTGTGGCCTGTATAGAGTATGGAGGCTCCTATAAATATGTGTCTACTATCCCCTGTGTCCAAATGTTCTATCCTACCTGAGGTGAACAGCTTTATGAACAGAAAAATGTTTGTTAGTATCACACTACCTTCATGTATAGGTTTTTTTTTTTTACATTTATTCTGTTTTGGAGTGAACTTTGGGCCATGAATCTAGTAGCCCCTCCCTCATTTTCCCAGATTTCCAGTGGGTAAGTGGTCATAAACATTACAGATGTCCTATGGTAAAATGATATTTCCCATCTCCCGATGTAAGACTAATCCTGACAGAATTGTACTAGATAAGACAAAAGTGTACATTATTTATGAATAAAATGAAGTATGTCATTTTTTCGTGGCCTTTTCGACCTGTAGATTGAAATTATTATGTTTAGGGTGAAGCTGAGCTGATAATCTATGAGAGTTTTGAAAGATGTGTGTGGGTGTGTGCAGTCTGAGCAATATTGTGTGCACCTTTTAACATACATTTAGGGTACAGAGTATGATGTAATGTGGGCTTGGGCCAAACATGGATTATTTCATCTTTTTTTTGCCTGAGGAAAACTGGAAAATATCAAAATCAGTCTGGACACAATTGTGGTTCATGCTATGCAGGGGTACCTGCTGTGTAACTAAGCCTCTAATTATAATTAGAGATCTACTGGTGACATAATTCTGTGCATACACGCACTCAATAAAAACTTTCTTTTTTAAATGTTGATGGCCACAAACAAAACGTTTTGTTCATGTGTTGCATTTGATGTATGTTCTGCAGTCAGCCATAACATTAAAACCACCTTCCTAATACTGTGTAAGCCCCCTTTGCATTGCCAGAATGGCTCTGACCCATTATGACATTGGCTCCACAAGATATCTGAAGGTTTGCCCTGCGATGGGTTGGCCTCCTGTCCTGGGTGTACCCCGCCTTAGGCCCGCAGTCAGCTGGGATTGGCTCCAGCTTCCCCGTGACCCGGAAACGGAAGAAGCGGTTGGAAAATGGATGGATGGATGGATGTCTGAAGGTTTGGTGTGATATCTGCCACCATCTGGCAACCCATAATTTGCAAGATGGCCTTGCCTTCTTCCCATAGTGCATTGTGGTGCCATCTCTTCCTTAGCAACACACACATATGGCCATCCTCACAGTTTCAATGAAAATGTGATTGATCAGACCAGGTCATTCTCTTCCATTGCTCCACGTCCCAGTTCAATGCTCATGTGCCTATTGCAGGTACTTTTGAAGGTAGACAAGGGTTAGCATGGCCACTCTGACCAGCCTGTGGTTATACAGCCCCATAAGCAGCATGGTGTGGTGCATTGTGTGTTCTGACTCCTTGCCATCATAGTCAGCATTCATTCTTCTCAGCAGATTATACTATAATAGACCTTCTGTGGGATCAAACTTGATGGGCAAGCATTTGTTTCACAAATACATCACTGAGACATTGAGACCCTGGTTCACCAGTCATCCTTCCTTGGATCACAAACATTCAGAACTAATGGAGGATAATATAA
Source organism: Arnoldichthys spilopterus (assembly GCA_037974385.1). Lineage (NCBI taxonomy): Eukaryota > Metazoa > Chordata > Actinopteri > Characiformes > Lepidarchidae > Arnoldichthys > Arnoldichthys spilopterus. Next base: position 6,634,975 of record JBBPDA010000132.1, on the reverse strand, counting down.
GAAGTAATTTTTAATTGATTTTGGACAATTTGTATTTTAGAAATACAAGAATTCTGACACTGCAGAGATATTTCCCATGAGGAAAAATGCTTTGTTAAAACAAGCCAAATATTTTCCATGTGGTTGCTGAGTTCATGGTTACAGTTAGGCTTAGGTGAAATCATGGCTATAGTAATTTACTGCATTAAACTGTTCGGTGGAAAACTCCCTCAAGGATTGTACAAAAACGTGTGTGTGTGTGTTATTGTTATTGTGTTATCGTAAAAGCAGCTTTTCTTTTCTATGGGTAAGAATCAGTTTGCAGAACCATTAAAGCTCACATTCCTGCTTTGCTCCTTCGCCTGACCCGCACATCCTCCCTTAATCACCTTAAACGTTTGCTTACATTCATGACCAATTGCTGTAGTCACCAGCATTGGATTTATGCATCAGTGTTTCGTTAGTGTAGATGAGACTTTTACCTGAGCATGACTCCCCCTCCTATACTATAATCCCAAGCCTGCCCCATCCCCCTAACATACTTCACAGGACATCATGTTGACAAAAGTTTGGATTCACAGTTTTCTGTAACATAAAAACATCAGAAATGCAAAAGTTATTCTAATATGATGCTAATATAACTGCACAGGGTTCAAATAATTAGCATATAATGGAAAACTGAGTTTGTAACATTACTGAAGTGCCACTCTTTAGTCCACATAGAATATAGGAATTAAGCTGAAAGCACAATTTCTGGATTCACTCTTTTTGTTATGTCACAAACACCAACACATTTACATATATTCACCTATTCTGCATTAGCCCGACCAAAGATAAGGAGTAGTTATAAGTTATAAGTATTTTTGCTGGGCTGCTTTTTATGTGAGACACAGAACACATGCATGTTCAATCAGAAGAGCACACATTTACATACATCAGTCTTAAAAGGCACAGTAACAAAACCGCCTAAGAGAAATAAAGAGGTTGGAAAAAAATCACATAAAAATGAATTATGATGGTTTTGGCACACAAAACATTGTAAGTGGATAGAACTTAGAGAACGCAGATGATTTTGTAATGATGGAAAATCTGAGAATGAAGATGAAGTTATAATAAAATAACGTACAGAATTCTCTTTTATTTATAACTGACAATAAATGGGTCATATAATACCTTTTTGTACAAATAATACATCTACACAATTCATTCTGTTGTCTTAGTTGTACGTTACTATTCAATAAAATAACAATTTTTAATATGAGATCATAGGAGCAGTAGTGCATTTCATCATACTGATACATTATACAAGCATATTAACTGGTTTAGTCAGCATGTCAAGCAGTTCAGCATTCCATATGGCCCTATTGAGTATGCTATCCGCCCTTCATTTTTCTGCACATGTATCCGAATGCACAGTGCTCCACTAGCTCTGGCCCAGCTTTCCCCCTCCACTGTGTTTACCGACTCTGATTGGTAGAGCACACTCTGAGAGAAACTACTACAACTCTGTCTGTCTGGCGCCAACCAGGACTGGATGTTGGGCCTGAATGAGCAACACAGACCCCTTAATCCTTCACAGTTGCACAACATTCAATACATCAAGGACCTCACAGGTTGCCATACCAACTAATAGCACAGTGATATCTAATCACTGGCATATCAGGACCTTGAAAAACACCAGCGCTTTTTACATTGCATAAACATTTCAGGGTGAATAGAAGAACAGAAATTGTCCCAAAATAACTTCACAAAAAAAGTCATTACATTAAAGCGAGGAACATGTCTTCCTTCTTTTGATAAAGTTACCATTGCAGAGCTACCAGGTTTTGTAACAACAGCAAGCTGTTAGAGATACCAGATCAGTAAATTTACATGGAAAGCAGCCACATTTTAACATGAAAACCTAATTTTATTGCGTATCTGCCCAACTGATGTACCAGCTAAATTTAAGGCAGTTATAAATAGTGATAGAAGGTCATTGTTCCGTGAGTGGTAGAATTATCCTTGTGACATATGCCCAAGCGCCGATGTTGCATAATAAATCTAACACCATCAGGCCCCATTTGCTTCACACAGGCCAACCTTTCAGAACCTGGTATTCCCTACAGGCCACTGGGTTGCTTCTTATCCAGTCACTAATTGCTTTCAGATTGCTGTCCCCCAAAACATCCCTTTGTCCTATCAAAGAATCCCTCCTTTGTCTGACCATGCAGGCAAACTTTGTATTTCAGTGGTGCTATGTTTAAAGATCGATGATCCTTCATAACTCCTTGACCATTCACACCTCCTCCTCTTCTTCCTCCTGCTCCTCCAGCTCCCTGGTTTATTTTCCCATAGCAATACAATAAGAAAAGTCCTCCTAATCCCCTCTTTACAGTGACACAAAAGAAGCTCTGCTAAAAAAGGTCTCTGTTTTATAACTGAAGTACATTTAATACCGTGCCCCAACACTGAAACTACATTAAAAATGAAAGACCTGTCAGTGTCTGACTTCCATTGCCTGCTGGCAGTTCTTCCTTAGTAACCTTTGCAAAGAGACAGCAGTTATTGATATCTGATATTTCTCAAGATTTGTGAACATGCTGCACTTAAATTACACTTATTCTGCACATGTTGCAACCTTATGAATGATTACGTAATGTGAGACTTTTGCACTTTGGTTACACAATGACATGGTTAGTTTTGGCTAAATTAACCACAGCTCACTGCTGTTTTCCCTAAGTTCCTAGATAGTTCTTGGATATGCCATCCACTATAAGATTTTTTAGTGAACCAAGACCGTGTTGGACACCTTTATTATAGACTGTGCTGGCTGAGATTATTGATGTGTTATGTACTCTTGGGCACTGGCATGCCAACCCTGCAGCCTGCAGTATGTCATTAAATATTAAGCTCAGATTACTGTGGCCTGCCTGCTGAAATTAGACCTCACGCCATGTTCACATGGTCAGAGTGGAGAATGCCCCAAACAACAGTGGGAACGCAGTCACCTCATTGTGACTCAGAGGTTTTTTGTGTGTGGGAGGAACCCCACAACAGCAGGCCCAATTCATGAATACCTATAGCCCCTGGGTCTTTCTCGTAGTGCGTTTCAGATTCTTGCTGAGAAAATACTCACATATGCACATATACAAACTCATATGCAAACACGAAAGCACATTAGCGCTTATGGCATGCATAACTGTCCTGTACCATTCACCATAAGGCACTATTGCTTTCTCATCAGTTTTTTTTACTGACTATGTTCGTTTGACTGCTTCCTTCAGCTTTCCAAAAAGCTGTTGGGAATAATTATAGTAGGCAAATGGAATGTTCTGTTTTTCTTATCAATCATACTTTTCCTTTCTCCGTTCCAACAAGGCACTCTCTGCATCAGTCAGTGTTGGCCATGTTTATACCCGACCTTGCCTTTCTGTTTGTTGACCTTCTTTCAAGCCAATTTATTTTTATTGAGTGATTGCTTAATTTTTGCTATCCAAATACTCATGCCATCTCATGGAATTTTTCCTTGCCACTCTTGCGCTCAGCCTGGCATTTCTTAAGGCTGTTTGGGACTAGATTCCTCAAAAACAGTTTGGTAAGTCAAGTAAAGGTAAGGAAAAATGGTGAAGGTTCACTTGTATTGAACTAAACTGACTATATTTCTTAAAGGCAGTCTTGCTGGCCTGTTTCCCTTAATTCTTTTAATGTTTATGACCCAGAGAGAGATACAAGAGCATGCCATATGTGATAACATTTATGGCTATGTGCTACTTGCTTCTAGATGGGCCTTTAATATCTTTATCTTTATCTTATCTTTATCTCCTCTCTCTATCTTCCCACTTCCCCCTGTGTCTCTACTGTTACACAGCAGGAAACTAATAAAAAACAGCAATGCTGAGGCTTTACTCTCAGGAAACCATCACATCTGCAGTTAAGGCCAACATCAATTGTTCCCATATCCCACGTGCCCTCTCGCTGAGATCACTGTCCTCATATCCCTCGCACCTCAGGATTCATTAAAGTCTCCTGGACAAAATGAGAACCTGCTGATTTTCCTCGCTCCTCTAGCCATGCTGGCGTTTCTTCATCATATGTCCTCGTGTATTTTTGATTCATCCTGATGTTTAAATTGCATATAGGAATTACTAAAAAAAACTTTAGACACTTTCTCTCTTGTTTGGGAATCCCTATTTTGCAGGTCCACATTGGTGGTACAAAGACACTGTAACTTGTAACTGTAACCGTCTCTTGCCATGGATAATCCAGGAAAGTCATGTTTTAGACTTTTTTCTGGCTACAGAGCCAGTGGTACAAACAAACTGTTCACCCTTTTGCCATCTGGAAGAAGGTACCGAAGCATTCGGGCCTTCACTACTAGAATGTGCAATAGTTTCTTCCCCCACACAATAAGACTCATAAACACTCAGGGAATATCAGGGATATCAGCACACACTCACTTTAATAGTCCTTAACTTATATTTATTACTCAAAAAACTCTACCTCACACCTGGTGGTC
>JBBPDA010000132.1:6610433-6620787 GCA_037974385.1 Arnoldichthys spilopterus | reverse complement strand
GAGAGAGAGAGAGAGAGAGAGAGAGAGAGAGAGAGAGAGAGAGAGAGAGAGAGAGATTATTTTTTGTCAGTGCACACGCGTGAAATTGATGAACAAATTTAGGATCATCTCATAAAAAATGGATTATCAGCCCAGTGGTCATGTTATCTTAAATCAACCATTTATTTGTTTTGCTGGGCTTTAAAACCAACAAAGCTGGAGACTCTCGTGTGGCTTTTCGGAATCTAAACACAAACCTTTAGAGCGCCTCCGCACTGGGAAACTAGGGTAGCAGACTGTTGCTGTGCAATGGAAAATCCTCTCGTGTGAGAATCTTTTCTCTCCCAAAAGCTACTCTCACATGCCTGGAGACTAGAATATCTTTTCCAAATCATTCCATATTTTTCAATAAATGTGTTTTCTTATGATAAAGTAAAGAAAAATGAAAAGAAAACAAAGGGATTGTTCTTCTTATACCTGATTACAGGAATCGCATTGTCCTTTTTATGCAACAGTCTCCTTTTGTATTGGGACATTTTCCAGCCACTATAGCTTTTGTTCCTCACAGTCATTTGATCAATGGAAATAATTAGCGAGCTACCTCTACTATTTATATCTGTTTTTGGTGATGAAAGTGAATGGCAAGACTTCTTACGTCTAGGACGTAAAATGCACAAATTGCACACCTGTGTCCAGACATAGCAATTTTTAAAAAATCAAGCCTTGTAAATACCAGAATGGACTATTTATAGTAGAAACCCCCAAAACAATATCAATATGGAAGGAACTTTAGAGATTAAAAAAAGAATGATCAGTGTCATTTTACTGCCCAGGGCTAATGGAGACCATCTCAAGGAAGCCGGGTTGGGATGGATCTGCCCACATGATGGTCGAGTGGACCAACGTCACATCAGCTCTCTTCTCCGAGCGTGGTGGCTTCAACAGCTCGCACGGAGAGGGCTCATATTTCTGGCTGCTTCACAACAGCTCTTCCAGCACCACCCAGGCTCCTCCTTCAGTCAGGATACGGGACATGGCACTGGCTCATGCTGAGATAGGAGTTCTAGGCCTGGTTCTAGCGCTTACTACACTTGGCAACAGTTTTGTGCTGTGGGTTTTGCTCAGGAGGCGCAAGTACAACGCTCCCATGCACCTGTTCATGGTCAACCTATGTGTGGCTGATCTGGTTGTGGCCTTCTTCCAGGTGAGCACAGCTGAACAAAAGTATTTTTTTCAAATTATTATTTAATGAGCCTAGCAGCCTAACTGGGTGGGAATCGCCTCTTCAATACCAACCACATCAAGGGGCCTGTTCTGATGTTCAAATACAGGATATTTGGTCTATATTGCTTATGCATATACATCAACTGCATAGTAAGCCCACTGTTCACATTGAAAAGACTCAAGCCAGTGCAGTTAATTGATGTGCTGGTATGTTCTACAGGTTCTCCCACAGCTGGTGTGGGACATCACGGAGAGGTTCCAGGGCCCCGATGCACTCTGTCGCACAGTGAAGTACATGCAGATCGTGGGCATGTTTGCATCTTCCTACATGATAGTTGCCATGACAGTGGACCGACATTATGCCATCTGCTGCCCTCTGCAGGCCTACAAAGGCGGAGCGGTCTCACGCTGGAACACGCCAATCATAGTGGCCTGGGGGCTGGCCCTTGTTCTCAGTGTTCCACAGGTACAAGGGTGCCGGTCACTTTTAACTTGCATTCCAACTGCCCAACCAAAGATGGAAATTCATCATGTCATCAGATCATAACTACCAATCGTTTCCACTTGGGTAGTTATTGGGAAATAGTAGGGAATTTATCACAATACTATTCAGGCCCTTAAGCTCTTAATTTTTCTATAAATCTGTAATACAATCTGTATTATGTTTTTGTGGAATTGCTGATCATAACTAGCAGAGAACAGCATCCACCCTGATCAACTATTGGCTCCACTGAACTAAAGTTCTCACTACTGCTGCTAGTCGCAGACATGCTTAACAAATATTGGGAGAACTTTGGGAGTAAGGCTGCAGTAAAAATTTTCACTAAACCAACACACCCCACTCCACCAGTGAGTGAAACGTTGACCTACTCCTGAAACTCTATAGCTATTCCAAAGGCAAAGAAAGAGTGCACATGTGGAGTTGAGAGAGAGAGAAATAGAGAAAATGCATAAAATCTGCTACTAAAAATCATGCATTACAAAACAAACCTGACCCAAGCCAGATGGAGCCTGCCAAAATATCAGGCTCAGGTCAGGTTTGTTTTCTGAATAGTGATTTTTTATGTAGCAGATTTGTGTGGCAGATCAGAAGAATATCCTGGCTGGTAAGACAGCTGAAGCAACTTTGACATCTAAATGTTTAGGACTGTCCAAATGCACCACTGAATAATGTGGGACCATGTTTTTCTGAGGCTAGATGCAATTAGTGCCAATTAAGAATATAAGGACCTTTCAATATTAAACAGTTCTACTAAGGGCAATGGGGTGTACACAACTTATATTTGATATTTTAAAAAGTGCTCTTATTGCATAGTGGGTATCATTTCTAATATGCTTTTTGGAACGTACTTACTTTTCCAGAATGCTTTGAATTACTGATGCAGTGTCAAAATATCAAAACTGGGTGTTATGGAGGCTGGGCAAAATTTCCCATCAAGTTAACAAAGAACCACATAAAGGAGAGTCGATATAGCCAGTAATTCAGCACAGTCTAATGGTTGACTAATACTTATGACATCCATTGAGCAAATACTTTTGAGAGTTAAACCATCTCCAAACTCCATCTACGTCCTATCAAGTGCATTTGTTTTCTGTGGCCACACTAGAGCCTTAGACAATAATGCAATTATTGCTTTTCCTTACTTCTCCTGCTCCCCCAGGTGTTTATTTTCTCTAGGTCCGAAGTGGCTCCGGGTGAGTTCGAGTGCTGGGGGCACTTCGCTGAGCCCTGGGGTCTCAAGGCCTATGTAACCTGGATGACCCTGGCTGTCTTCGTCCTGCCTGCCTTCATCATCACAGTGTGCCAGGTAATGGTAGTCTTCGTGAACCTGCTGGGACTCTGATCAATAATTCATTACCTTGCCCTAAAGCTTTTTCTCGCAATTGACTGACCCTGGAAACAAATAGAACACAGTCTCTGTTTATTAGGTTCACCTGGCAGTTATGTAGTGTTTTGTGACAAGTCATTTTTTGTGACAAGTCTAGGGGACAGTGCTCCTTATCCTTTAAAAGTTGTAGAGATTTAACCATCAGAAGCAGAAGAGTGGCTGGCAACAGCAGTTAACAGCACCCAGCTAATCAAAGCAAAAAATGTCTGATATAATAGTCATAAAATGTATTAATTTCTTTTCTACCAAAGGAATGACTTTGAGTCATTCATTCATTCATGATCCAAACCACTTACCACACTTGTCCTGTTCAGCTCTAAAGCTTGATTGTTTCCTGTGTCTTGGAAGTCACTTTGGATAAAAGCATCAGCCAAAAGAATAAATGTAAATGTAAATGTCACACGTATGGACAGTGGGAAGACACCCACGCGAAGGTGGGAGAGCTTTCAAACTCCACCAGAAGTGCACTTGTGGCCAATGTGGAAATCAAACCCAGGACCTTCTTGCTGTGAAGTGACAGCGCTAACCACTGCACCGCTGTGTTGCCTGACTCAGAGCCTGATAAATCAAAATTAAGGAATGTATCACACCAGCCAGTAACATTTACAGCTGTTGTTTCAATTAAGTTTAGTCTTAGCACAAGGGCACCGCTAGACATTTTGGGGTTTATGAAAGAATATTGGGCCTAAAATATATAATATTCTTTTTTTAGATAGTCTTCTCTGTGGGCTCCCTTTCAGTGCTGGGTCTTTGAAACCTTAGTAAACCTCCCACCCCCTACCCCTTTACGGCTCCCTGCTTAGCATCATGTGTAATTTTATTACATATCCAGTCATCATAAACCAGTCCATTAAGGCATTAAAATGTCTTAAAAAGTAGATATTTCTACTGGCTCTTGTGCTTGATGATCTACTAGGAGACTGATATTTTCAAATTAGCATTTATCTTATGTTGGCACATATACATACCATGGGACTTTAAGCCTCATAAATATCAAGCTCTTACACATTCATTCTTTTATCCATTTGGCTTTTATGCCCTCTATCACTATCAAAACACTGCTAATGACTGGTGCATCTGGATTCACTGCATGCCTCTACTAGCACTGTGTAGCATTGTGAGAGGTCAGACTTGTCGGTCACAGATGTCACGTTTCAAGAAGGGCGTTCTATCATAGCGGTATTTCACACCACTGAGCAACACAGCTTGACATAGGCATTTGTTACCTTTGTTCAGGAAAGAAATCGTGTGTAAATAATAGACTATATAAACAGACTCCACCCGAGTTATTCACATTGAATTGTGCTAAGCATGTGTTTGGGTATAAAGCAGTGTTTCTCATACCACCCCTCCAGGCACCTTGGAAGACCTTGTTGTTTTGCTCACAGATGAACTAAGCAATTAAGAACAGTAGACACCTGGTTCAGATGTTTTTTAGGCTAGGTTAGAGCAAAAACATCCACTGATTGCCTGGATGTCACACTTTTGCCTCATAATTTGAAGCTAAATATTAAACTCAAAGTGTTTGGGCTGGTTATGATAGCAGGTCTATCATTTATAACAGGTGTTCAAAGTTGCTCAGTGGAGTTTGTATCCAGCTGCTAGTGCAAAGGAGTGACTCTAGTGCGTTTTTCATAAGATTGAAAGCATGGAAAGGCTGAGACTCACATGCAAAGTGAATTCCACAGCATTGGCCAGCTGCAGCTTCTGTTCAAACATGAATCAAACCTGATTCATTTTGTTCAGTCTCTTCTGGGAAGGCTCTAAAGGTAACTTTATGGTTGGTGTGCAATTTCTAACACCATTGCTCTTTAAAGGTGCTTTAGTGGAATTCTTATCATTGCTGGTGCCATGGAGCAGCTCTAGGACCCTGAATAGTCTCTAAAGGTCGGTTTATAACAGTTAAAAACCAAACTGTCTAATATGCAAGATGCTTTAAGCACATATGTTAGTGATCATGCACCATATCAGAGCCTTCATATGGTGTCATTTGTAACATGGTTGGTGTTCAAAGTTGCGTAACGGAGTTTCTGTCTGAAACACAGTCCCACTTTATGGTGGCTCTACCATTTCTACCATTGTTTACATTTTTGCATTTGGCAAAAGCTTTTATCCAGAGTGACTTGCAATGTAGGTGGATGTAGCGTTTGGAGTCATGCCCAAGGACTCCTATTGGTGTAGTGTTGGGTGCTTGCCCAGATAGAGAAACTGAACACCAACCTGCTGTGTGGAGGACAACCATATTACCCAGCGGTGACTGCCCAGTGGAGTTTCTGTCCAGTTGCTGGTGTTAAAGAGCAGCTTTACTATTCTTAGCCAGCCAGCTTTTTCAAATTTGGTCTGAATCTTTTAGTTCATCCTCCTCTGAGTTGTTCCTAAAGCATTCTTCACTGTTACCATCTTCCTCACAGGTGCGAATATTCAGGGAGATCCACGACAACATCTACTTGAAAACTGAGCGGGTGGTGTCGGCAGACTTGAAGAAGAACCTTGTCTTCTTCAGTTTCCCCAACCCAAAGAATCAGGAGGACAGAGTGAGAGGGAGAACAAGAGGAGGATGCATGCCAAGAGAGGCCAGAGCAGAATTCCACTCGAGGAATAATAACAGTGAATCTTCAAATTTGCACTGCGAAACCTACAGCTCTCTGCATGCACCGCAGACAGAATGCTGCAGCTATTCCTGTCAGGATGACCAGTGCGTATGTGAGCTGATCACAGACGGTTCCTCCTTCAGCTCGCGGTCTCCTGACATGCTGCCTCACACCCACACACACACTCACGATAATCACATAAACTCAGCACCTCTTCAGGACTGCTGTCTGAGCCAGAAGCCTGTAGCTGAGACTGGCACTGCCTGCTACCAGACGCCCCTGGATTACTCTGAACCATACACTAACTCTTTAGAGCTCCCTAAAGAGGTCTCAGAGCAGGTCCAGTACCCCTCCTCTTCCTCTCCACGTCCTCTGCCTCTGCCACCGCCAGGGGTGTCCAGAGCAATGTCCAAGACTGTGAGGATGACTCTGGTCATAGTGCTGGTCTACACCATGTGCTGGTCTCCCTTTTTCATAGTACAGCTCTGGGCTGCTTGGGACCCCAACCCACCAGACCAAGGTGAGATCTACTACTTGGCCTCACTGAAATTGAGTTATTATTTGTCATTGTGAACACACCACAGCACACAGTGCACCACAACGAAATGGAACCTCTGCATGTAACCCATCCATGTCTTGCTCACGGGGTACCTCAGTGGTACTTGGTCTGGCATTTGAACCAACAACCTTCAGGCCACAGGGGCAGCTCCCTAACCATTACATCACCACTGCCTCCCCCCAAAAAATTCAGTGTCAGTGATTAACTGATTATAATGAATATGTATCATATGCAATTCCTAATATTCTTAAGTCTAAATAGTATTCAATGAAGAAAGCTGGTGTGATATACAAGAGTACATTATTTGCATTGTGCAAATGCAGAGTGTCCATCAAAAAATTCAATAACTACATGGCTGCATGTTGTTAAATCAGAGGTTTCAATGTCACAATGTTATCCTCTTGCTCCAGTTCTAAGAGCTCATTCTTAATATAGCTGATGTCACTGTTTCCCACTTTGTAATTGTGATTGTTATTGATTGGCTATTCATAACATTGATTTGTGCTGTGCTTTCCTCTGCCTTCCTGTTTAGCCAGTTAAAGGCCTACATTGTCATGTAGTGTACTGTAGCAGCATCTGTTCAAACCTTGGCTGTTAATACCAAACTGAGGAACATAATAGCATAAGCATTTATTGAACATACCCCAGTTGTGCATTATTAATGTAAGAAACATTTGATCATCATTAACTTATACACAGCATTTTGTTGTCCAGATTTGTTCACATTCATACTTGAAAATGACCCATTTCAGTCATAATGCCCACAAACCTTTGCCCTTAAAGGACCTCTGTGGGGTTTTATCATTATGCTGGTTGTGTTTTGGTTAATATGGTTAAAATGAAATGTAATACAGTAATACATTTCTTCTTTTTCTGTAAGTAGAGTAATGCATTACAATTTAAATTTGTATCACATGGAAGCTTTGGACTATGACTTTTGTTACCTATTGTTGCTGTCCAGGGAACATCACTTCTCTTCAAATTTGTCTTTTCAGTTTTTAATTTTGTACATCAACACAGCAGCTGTCCTTTAAATTGTGGGAAACCTTCATGAACTGTCCAACAAAAATGCTCCAAAATCTCTTGTTCTAAAATGCTCTTTCATTAACTTACATTAGAAGTAAAGAAGGTTTTTGCCTTCTCCTATAAATAGATACTACTTTTGTCCTGGACAGGGTTGATATGTTTCTCATATCATATTTTCACATATATACTATATTTTACTTTGTCTTTTGACTAGTGCAGTGTGAGTATAGGAATGTTCCCAAACAGTCTAATCATGAACATGATAGATAAAGGTCCACGTGCTGAAGAAGAGTACCACTTAAACACGTCAGAGTTGAGTTTCGTTCAGCAGTTTTGTAATCATTTCACATTATCAGTAAAGTCTTTATATCAAGGTGGTGGCTTTTGAATTATTTCTGCTGGTTTGCTTCTAGATTTTATTAGTCAAATTAATAATTTTAAAGTATTGAAATGGCTGCAGAATGTTTTCTAGTTGATACAGATGCCCATGTTTAAGAAAGTAAGTAAGAAGTAATAAGTAGAGACCTTTTCCAGAAAAATAAATAAATTAGTTCCGTTACAGATTGAGGGAAGTCATTTGTAGCGGACTTCTTTTTTCTGAGCACCTACCCCAAAACTGGCCAATGTTGACACGCTGACCAAAATGGATGATGATCATATGTGCAACTGAGAAAAAAAAAATCACATGAATTCTGACATTCCTGCTCTCGTTTGATGTGTAGGTCACTATACTGGTTGCAGTTCTGTATGTGAAAGTGGCCTGATCTGTCACATTTAGATAAAAAATCATATTTGTGCCATTTCGCCCCTTGTAACTCAAGTACCATAATGCTGAAAGCATGACTGTAATGTATTATTCACAAAGCACTTTTAGTCTATACGGTACTGGATCAATAGAGCAAGATTTGTGTCGCTATATCTCTTTTTCCCACCTTTTGTCTTTCTCTTATTACGTAATAATTCAAATCTGTCCTGACAGTGGAGTGTGTCCTGTGGCTGTCCTCCTCTCGTCCTCTCCTCCCTACTCAGACAGCACATTTGCGCACATATCCCCGTGCCAAAAAATAACCTGTTTTAAATAACATGTTTCAGTCCCATGCTGTTGTCTCACTCTAAGCCAGATACGGGTGTTTCATAAGCAAACATCATTGCCAAATGGTCTAACACACATGCACACACACGCATGCACACATACACACACACACACAGGCATGCATACACACACACATGCACATGCATGCACACACACACACACACACACACGCATGCATACACACACACATGCACATGCATTCACACACACACACACACACACACACATGCACACACACATGCACACATACACACACACACATGCATGCACACACAGGTTTCTTTCAATTACTAACAGCTGTCTGTCATATATTTCTTTGCACTTTTCCTCATCTTTAATACTGTCTACTACTGACTGTTCTTGCAAGTAGATATTACTTTCTCAACAATTAAGGTGCCAAAAAGCATTCTTTGTAAACCCTTCATCACTTTGTCAGTACCAAACCTCATATCTCCAACAAAGTAAATTTACAAGAGAAAGAAAAAAACATTCTTAAAAGTCTGAGCTGACCTGAATAACGATCCTTTGCTTGTGTTCATTTTTATATCTTGTATCTGAATAGTTTATCTTTAATGCCTTAGACCCCAACATAAATCTACAACCCTCTTTGTGATTTTTCAAAGCTAAAGATTTTTTTTCCTTATTTTAATTAAAACCTTTGATCAGAAAACTATGGGAAAATGGCATTTCGTTTCTTAGAAGATACAGCCAAATGGCCAGGGAATGCAGCCAGACACCCCCCCCCCCCTACAATTTCACAATTTCTCTGAAATTCTAAAGTAAAATAAGCAAGTGAAATGTATTAAACTAGTGGGGGCATCTGATGTTGAATGGTGTCTGCAGATGTTTTTTTCGATGCTCATCTTGTATTTAACTAACATTCAGACAAAAATATATTAAACACAGCTGATTATTAAGCTGAATGTAACAGATGCGATTAAATATGACCCTAAACCTAACCCAACCCAACATTTATGATTTTGATCATTCAATAACTTTCTGGAAAAGTTGAGACATGTTGTAAAATGTAAAATGTAAATACATAAATCAGTGATTTGTTTAGTGTTTTGAACCTTTATTTAACTTACAGAAGTACAAAGAAAATATTTTAACCAAAAAAAAGTGTTTTAACTGACCAACAGAGAATTTAGTATTTATGCCTGCAGGACACTAAATAAGTTGGGAAAGAGAAATGTTAACCACTATGTAACATCAGCTTTACTTCAAATAACAAAAAAAGTGTCATTTGGGAACTGAGGAATGAGCAAGTGGATTTTTTCCCCATTCAGACTTGATACTAGACTTTATCTGCTCAAGAGTTCATCACTCATCATTGTCTGATTCTCTGCATGATGCACTATATGTTTTCAATAGGAGACAGATCTGGACTGCTGGCATGCTAGTCTAACATACACACCCTTTTTGAGACTATGATTTTAATATTTCTGTTGGAAAGTGCCATGTTATTTGGCACTGGTACAATCCGCTTAGTTGTATGGAACACTGGAGTGGTTTGCGCTTTGTGGGACTGAGATCGCAGTCAGTAGCCAGCATGATGAATGGAAGCTATATGGTAATACATATACACACTATGCTATTTATAGAGTGCTATGTTTTATGATATTAAATTTGTAATGGAAGTGTGAAAGGTCAAATGAAAGACCCTGGGTGGGATTTCTTCCTATGAGGGGTGTGTGTTAAAAAAAAGCTATTAGTTTGACCTTTGCTGTGATATATGGCTATCATACACTCCTCTCTCACTCTATAACCTAATACACTTCTGACATGGCAATGCTGAGATATATGTGTCTCCTACCTTGGAATTTCTTTCCTCTCTCTCTCTCTATCTATCGCTTTCTTGCTCTTTCTGTCCCTCACTCTTGTTGCAAGTGCACTTAAAATCAATGTACATACCCATACATATAAAAATACAGAAGTAATTACAAAATAATTAAAATATTAACATTTGCCACATTGTTAACTCTTTACATAT
>JBBPDA010000132.1:6556821-6610333 GCA_037974385.1 Arnoldichthys spilopterus | reverse complement strand
ATATGTATATGTGTGTGTGTGTGTGTGTGTGTGTGTGTGTGTGTGTGTTACATTTCTATTGGCGATGACTGTAAAGTATAATGGACATAAGAGCTGAACGCATGTGAATGTTCCCAGCCCACCTCAGATGACACCGCGCGCTGACAAGTTGTTGTTTTTTTTTTTTTTATACATTTAATAATCGCGCGCACAGCAGTCACGGTGAGCCCCGCCCACAGTCCACGTGCTCGCGCCCCCTGCCTCCGCTCTCTCCGCTTGCCGCACGCGCCCTGCTTTGCATAAAATGTGTGTCAGTAGGGCAGAGATGTGTCCGGCACATGCAGAGCGCACATGCACGGTGGGCTTTTACAGGCTCAGCAGCGCGCGCCCTCCAATGAGAGCAGGGCGCGAGGAAGTCAAGGAGTGCGCGAGATAAAAAAAAAAAAACCGTCACCGAGAAACGGCAGAGGTTTAAAGTGGGTCCCTGGGAAAAAAAAACAAAAACAAGTCAGTCACATTCCCCCGTCACCTGAAAACGTGATTGATGTGGGTGTGGACCGGGTGTGTGTCCGTAGGTGTGGAGGTTGAGTTTGACAGTTCAGCCCCGGAGATGCTCATGACCGGCTTCGCTCTGAGCACGCGAACACAGGTAGCTGCGAACTGAACAGGAGACCGCACGCGCACCTGGTACCCAGCTGGACACTCTCGCCTGACGGTGTAGTTTTTGTGTGTGGGGGGTTGTTGCTTCTTTATTTTTTATTTTTGGAAAGCCACGGTCTCGTGCCCTGCGCTCGCTTCAGTGGGCGCGTGAATGCTGTGTGCGCACCGGTGTTTCAGGACAACTTCACCTGCATTGATTCGGCTCGTGCACGCGCTGACACCCTGAGACTGACTTGAAGACAGTGATTGTTTTTTTTTTACACAAAGTCGAGCGAGACATATCAAGGATGGATAACAGTCCTGGTAAGTGACGGAATGCTGTTTGTTTGTTTATTTAGCAACAACAACAAATAATAATAACAACAATAATAATATAATGTGCTTTTTCTACTAATACCACTAATACTACTGATGATGATGAATTTCATCATAACAACAATAATAATAATAATAATAATTGTAATTATAACATAATTATGCTTTTACTTTTACTAATGCAATTAATAACATCGATAATGATACATTTGATTATAAAAACCGTAGTACTACAGCTAATAATAATAATAATGCACATTTGTTCATGCATGCTCAGTCATAACCCTCCTGGTTGCTTTGTGTATATAAAGTCTTGTTTGGCTCTGTGTTTTTTGTGCATGCTTGCTGTAAGTGCTCGTGCTCTGCAGTGGCTTTACTCAGTGTATGAGCTGCATCCCCTCGGCTAAGTACTTGGATAAAAGTTCACCGTGTAATTACTGAAAGATGATCCCACTATGAGGTCCATTACACCGAGATACGATGTTTGTAGCCTGTTTTTATTTGCTGTGATTTACTTTGCGCATTGGTATAATCGCGTTGAAAAAGCCGTGGGCTATTTATCCTGAA
Organism: Arnoldichthys spilopterus; assembly: GCA_037974385.1. Classification (NCBI taxonomy): domain Eukaryota; kingdom Metazoa; phylum Chordata; class Actinopteri; order Characiformes; family Lepidarchidae; genus Arnoldichthys; species Arnoldichthys spilopterus. The sequence goes on along the minus strand of JBBPDA010000132.1, from coordinate 6,608,812 downwards.
GCAGCTCTGCAGCTGTAGCAATCAGTGTGCGCAAACGAGCCGTGTTTGTGGGTTGGAGACGGTGACGCGCGCCCCCTGTAGGCCATAGGCGCGTACGGCAGTTACAGATAGGTTGCGCTTGAGCGAAACTCGGATCATTTTCGAGGTTGTTTTAGCCCTCGCGACGGCACACTGGCCTTTCCGAGCGTCCATCATTAAAAGCCTGGCTCGCTGGGACAATGCCTGTACCCCTTAGATCAATCAGAGGTCACGGGCCCTGCTGGATCTGGCCGCCTAGTCTACTTCTTCAGCTAATTTGGGGGATGGGGTGGGGGGGATGGGGGTGAGGTGATTCACTTCCAAAGGCTGAAGTCACGTTCCGGGACAGGTGATGCAAACATTGTCTCGTGCGTGATCGCGCCCTCTCGACTCCTTGGAGTAAACGGAAATCCTGCTTTGCACATGTGCGATGAATGTGTGGCATGGAAAACATTGCACGCCTCCTTTTTTTTGCTGACCAGCTCGAGTAATCGCTGATAATGTGGCTGGGATTAGAAAGAAAACATCACGTGACCTTGGATGTGAATAACGCTGACGAACGCTGATCATAAAGCCTGCCACTGCTCCAGTGATGATGCACACATAGATGAAATGTTGATCAGTGGTGTACTGGCATGATCAGCCCAGAGAGAAGGGCAAGGTCACGGGGAAACCTATAGGGCCAGCAGTAAACTGGGGAAGGAGGTCATAATGGTCTGATTTGTTACATTACCTTCATACTGAAATGACATTTACAATAACTCCACATTGTTTAACACCCAGATACATTAGTGTGTGTGTGTCATTGTGGTGCAGGTAATGATATTAGGCTACATGATGAGGAAGGTGTGTGGTGGCACATAGTGACAGTGTCCGTGTGTAACCTGTAATGGGCAAAGAAGTGCAAGGCTAAAAGGAACAGAGAACTGTGTGACAAGTGCAAAGAAACACTTCACATCCAGAGCTTTTGACCCTATTGACCTAATGTTTCATCTTCTGTGCTGAATAAAAGCAGCCGAACTTTGCTTTTTTGTGCTTTATGGCAAGAATGTTTCTCATTGATTAAGTTTAATCATAGGTATAATTGTGGGTGTATACGTATTTAACTCTTTCTGAAGACCAAATGTCCTTAGCAGTGTAGCAATACCTCCCAGTTGAATACACATGTATCAAACATTAATTCATTCAGTACATTCACTAGCCTGGAGCAATCAGACTACTCAGTTTAATATTGATTACAGAGTATGAAGTATAATAATAATAGTTCAGTTAACAAGCCCACAATGAGGGCGGACGCTAAAAAAACACTTCCTCTTTACTTCAGAAATGAGAGCCAGGAGGAAACCCACTCTGTAAACTTCTAGAAGCTTGTGGCCTACGTGTTATTATGACATAGTATTTTTTGTAAATAAGTAATCCGCAATGAATACATAAACATGAGGCAGGTTTCCTGGCACTTCTTATATTTGTATTGAGAATGATATCAAATGGAGACTCTCTCATATTGTATCATACATAGTTATGTTACAATTATAGTTAAAGTAAACAAAAAATTTAATGTTGCTCTTTGTTCCTGGTGTTTTTTTATCAATTGTTTTTATTATTATTTGGCATATTAATGGTTAGTAATGGTGCTTTGTTTGTTCTTTATGGGTTGGCATTAGACCATAATGGTCTAACAGGTGATCACTGATTCTAGACACTCTGGTGACTTTCCCAATAGGATGTAAAGGTATTCTACAGGAAACTGGTGGTTGGATGGTATCCAGCGTTCTTTGCAAAAAAGTGTACTACAGTACAGTCCAAGCACTTCAGCAGTGATCGAATAACTAACGCCCTGTTTACACTGCATTACATAGCGCTAATGCTAAAGCGCTAGTCCGCGCGAGTGCTGCTCATGCGTAGTCAGAACAAGAATCAGCAAACCCTCTACTCCCCTCCTTTCAACCATCCATCCATCCTCTCCTGCCCCGTTTAATTCCGCCTTTTTAGCTCCAGCAGCAGCTCGGCCCGCGCGAGCTGTGTCTCCCTACCGCCTCACGTGGACGCGCCCGCTCAGCCGCGTGCCGCGCGTGATCCCCAGGCACCCCCCCCCCTCCCCCCACACACACACCGCTTCTTTCACGGACTCTTCTGTTTGGAAGCTGCAGTGAGGGAAAGAGGGAGCTTGGTCAGTGGGTCAGCGAATCTCCGCGAGGAAGTGCAGCGCCTTGTCACGTTTGCCCGCCTCATGCAGCTCACGCCCCCAAACGAAGCCAAAGGAAGGGGTGCTGTTTATTACCAAGGACTTTGAAGTATAAACATATACCCTCAGGGCAGGTGTCTTAACATGCCATATACAGATTACACACACACACATAGTTGTAGACAACTATGTTAATAGTTTAAAGCCATTTATCTGAGTTTCTTTCTGCAGCAAAAACATGAGTGAACATAAGAATAAATGCAAACAGATTTGTTATGTTAGTAAAACGTAGTTGAGAGTGTATGAACTGGTTAGCAGAATACAGATTTGGATCCATATTTTTTCTTCATGCCTCCAGTCATTGCATTTATGTGTGTGAAGTTCTATCAGCACCTAATTTTATCTAATGAAGGACTGGTTGAGCCCAAACCAGTGATTTGATGGAAACTACAAGTAGTACTGTGCATCCACTAGAGCTCTGGGAATGGTTCAGCCAACACACTGACACATAAAGTACTGGCTAATTTTAGCAGCTATAGGTAGCTGTAGCCCTTGTTTTCCTGTCAAGTAGCAGGGCCAGTGTCCAGCGCAGTTTTTATGACTTACCTACTCAAACACACCTGATTCAAATCACCTGCCATGTTTATTAAGTGTGTTTGAGAAGGGGAACTACCAAACTGCTGGACACTGGCCCTCCAGGGCTGGCTTTGAGCACCCCTGATCTAATGGAATGGGTAATGTTTGTGGTGCTAGTGCAATTGTAGACTCAGGTATTGATGGGGGTGACACCACTGGATTGAAAACAGTTCACCTCCAAAATACTGAAGAGAAAGCAGACTGTTGTCTGGTTTCCAGGGTTGGTTTTGTGTGTACAGAATTCAAAAGGCTTGCTCGACTTGTTTATCCCCATTAACTCACACTGTGTGATGTCACCTGTGTTCCCTTAATATACATATGGCTTTTATATATTTTGCTGGCACTCATTCACGTACAGGTCTTGACTAGGATCCATCAGAAAGTTCACTGAAGCTTTGCCCTACTTGGTGAAGTGAATTCTCATTAATCAACACTGACATCCTCACGTTGATTAAACAGCATGCTGAGTTTATGTGCTCCCCTACACGCATCACTTAAACGTTTCTGTCTCCAGCTGAGCCTGATAGCTCACATGTTTGGAAGTCAGAACTATAAGACAGGAAGCATGACTCGTGCCCCACAACTCTTATAAAAAAGAAACGCAGTGGTATTATACTTTTCCACATGACACAAACAGACAAAGAGAGCTAGAGAAAGGGCAAAGGGAGAAGAAGGGGAAGAGGAGCTGGAGTGAGAGTGTGAGAGGGGGAATTATTGTAGAGCGCTCACGTTTCTGTGCCTGCCTCTACTCAATGGCAGATTAGAGTTTGCACGGGTAGACTAAGCTCATGATGAGCTGCCAGGGACCTGCTGATTCCTCCTTTAACGCAAGCATTTCCACTGACCCCAATTTGGACCAAGTGAGTATGGTGCTCTTTATGCAGAGGTCATGCTTGGTGTCAAGCAAAGTCAGTTTAAACACCATTTACCTGATAATGGAGGAATTTACATTTGTGCCAAATTACACTTTGGAGTAATACTGTTGATCCACTTTCGCTTCGCTAAATTGTGGGTTCCCAATCTCAGACCTGGTCACTTCATACTCAGTGTGCTTGACCCAGACCACAAGTAGCTTGTTAATTAGTCACTGAGCTGAGTCATGTGTGCTACATAAAAGAAAGCACTAACATGTTCAGAGCTGGGGGTCACTGGGACTGGGACTGGGAACCTATGCTCAGAATCTTTGGTTCTCAAACCTTCATGGATCCCCAAACAGTCCAGATGTTTGCTCTATCCCTATCTGTGGCAAACTGGTTGTAGCAAAAATGTGGACCATCTACATGTCTCTGAGAACTGATGTGAGAGCAACAGCTCCAAGAGTTGGATCCCTAAAGAACCACTTTTATTAATGAGTGGTATGAGTGAGAAGAACTTCTAAAAAATCTTTCCATATAAAGAATCAGTATTGTGTCAAATGCATTTTTACCCCCTACATTCAAGCAAAAATACATTTAAGTGTACACTCTTATAGAAAATTTGCCCCAAAGGGTTCTTTGAGCAATGCCATAGAGGAACCACTTTTGGTTCCCTAAAGAAACACACTTTAAAGGGTTTACAGAGCCTTCCCATAACGTAAAGATTCCGTATTACTTTTAACAGAAGTTCTTCACTCATTTTACCAAAAGAAATATTACAAATAATGGTCCACTTAAAGGTTCCTTGGGAAACCAAAAGTGATTCATCTACGGTGTCATGCTAAGAACCTTTTTCAGTACATCTATGTTTAGGAGATTCACTAAAACAAACAAGATATCGGATTCCTTTATCAGTAGCTGGATGTTTCTCCTTTATCAACACTTTGGATTAGATTCCTTCATCAGTGGCAGGATGTTTATCCATGAATGCATATTTCCACGAAATGCTCTGCCCTCACATGTACGTCCAGGTGTGCACATGCTTCCGTGTGTGGTTTGGGTGGGGTTAGTGAGCTGGGTAGGGCTGACCGGTTAGTGGCAATCTCAGGTAAGGCTCACAGTCACACGTCTCTAAGGTCAGGCTCAGCGGTGTGTCAATAATAAATCCACTACACACGTGCTGCCTGAGGGATTATAAATACACTTGAGCTAAACAAATGCCATGTGCACGAGGAAACACCAGCGCTTGGGAGGGGGTGGAGAGGGCCACTGGTGGAAGCATGCACTTGTTTATATTTTTCCTCTGTTCTGCGCAATGTGCAGCTCACACCCTTTCAGTAACCATTTCCTGGTATTTACCTGGAAGCCAGGAGGATGTACTTCAAGGAATAACATATTGTACAATCTTGGTTAAGGCCATGGGCCAGAACACAGTACACACTTTTGTTTATCTCTAGTCATGGGCCATGTGCACTTGGAGAGCCCATGCGTTCACATGCCGCTTCCCAAGGAGTGTCCACATGTTACAGCCTTGTGTTCTAACAAAACCAGTTCAAACACTCTGAAAACAGGAAATGTGAATGTGTTTGTCTTTACTGTCTTTACTGCAGTAGAGCCCCACTTGAACCAACAACTGTTTGTGTTAAATCACTATTCAACATTTTACCCATTTTTACTGTTACTTAAAACTGAAACAAATCAAATGCTCTGCTCTTTAAAACTATCTATTGATGTACATTAAATACAATAAGACCTTTTGAAGTCCTGTGTATCTCCACTGGCATGCTGAGTTTACATTAAAAAGACATTCCACTAATCAAGCCAATGTGACATGAGAAGTACTTTGTTGATGAGATTTTGGAAATGTACTCTACATCTCATAGCACAGTCATGTTCATAGTCATTCTAAGCCTCTAGTGATTAACACTCTTTGCTAAAGTCACTCTTAGGTTCTGCAATGGAAAAGCTGAAAGCTCTACTGAGGTCATCCCTATGTTAGGTGGTATGGGCCTAGTATGTCATTTTTATTCAGTTTTGAAAATAAATGACTTTTAATGTAAGTAGCCTGTTTTAACCAAGTTTTGCATTTTGTGCATGTAGCAATAGTTCACTCCAAGCACCAGCCAACTTTTTTAGATTACCTGTTCAGTTTCAGTATAACTGAATCATTCAGATCTAAGTCATTTAGAGTTGTTTCATGTGAAATGTAGGGAAATTTAATAGCAGATTTTTTTTTTGCAGAAAGTATAAACTTATATACTTTTTTCAGACAGTGTTCTCTGAGGGCTGCCGTCCATTTAGGGGCCTTGGAATTATCCTAGCCCCAGCAGTATGTTGTTAAGAAACGTTGTCAGTTACAGATGCAATTGTGTCAGTATCTCTATATGAGGCTTAGCAACTGCCCTCTCCCCCTTGCTCCTTGAATTTATGGCACTTAGTGGAGTAAATCTTTTAAGAGGTAAATAGATCAGCTCCTGAAAAAAACACTGTTTACCAGGGGGAAATGTGTTCAACATGATCTCCATGCTGAAAAAATGGTTAAAACCACCTTACATGGTTTGACTCAATGGCTACCACTACCGACCACTATGGATACCATTAAACACCACTCATTTCCTGTAGAACACCACCAGAGGTATCTCCACTCAGTGAGGGGTGACCTTGTAAACCATTGGGATCCTGTACATTGTGATATCAACCCATTAGGAACAATCAAAACAGGCTACTATTACTATCTATTAGACATCACTGAAGGTCCACCAGCACCCACAAAATTACTCTGAACTGGGTTCATTTTATTAATCAGGGCTGATAGCTAGATATATCCATAACTCTGATAAACAAAGATCTTTAGTGTCCCATATCAGCTGGTGCAGCATAATATGTGAATCCACCTTAAACTGAATGTGTTGCCTCACATCTGCCTCGCCTGGGCTTGTAGGAGCCGTCAACCCCCCCTTCCAAAAAAGCCACGCTGCACATTCTAACGAAACGTGACTCTGTTGCCCGTCTTTTGATAGAGCGCGCATTACAGAGCAGCAGTGTAAGCGCCGCGAGCGCGGCACAGCAGCAGCGGCACCCGCGGGCCGTTAATGCCGCGTCTGCAATCGCTGTACGCGGCAGCACGAGACTGCGGATTTCGTACGGCCGCTAACCGTGTCACGAGTCCATGTGAGGCGACGGTCAGGTGTCGTGCCGTGAGCCGGCACTGGGCGCCGTGCCCGAGGAGCCAGGGCTATTATTGGAGAGCGAGGGAGGCGGCGGGACTCGCGGCCACGTGACGCAGCGCCTCGCCTCAACTTCAGTCAACGCGCATGCGCACAGAGAGCCACGCGCCGGAGACGAGTTGCAAGGAAACGAGAGTAGCGCACATAGTCTTAATAATAATGGTAATAATAATCAGCGGATAATTAACCGTTTAATGAACAATCAGCAAGTTTGTTTTCTCTCCCGGACGCCGCTGGTTAATCCTGGGCCGCCTGGGCATCGCGAGCTCTGTTGCTGAGCTGCTGGCGTTATTTTTAGCACGTGCGTTCGTTCCGTCTGAGCGAGCAATTATGCCTGTTACAAGCAGAGCGTGAGGCAATGGTGCTGAAAGCACGGAATCTCTCTCTCGCTCTCTTTTTCTCTTCTCCTTCTCCTGCAACATTACATCACTTTAAACTGAACTTAATGGCTCCTGAAATGCACCGAAAACCCAGCCTAACACGCTGGAGCACTTTGCTTCCTCACAGTACTGTTCAGCCCAGCTACTGAAACCTCACATTTCCCACCAGTGTGCTCGTTTCACACTGACACTGGTAGTTCAATCCAAACCACAACCGGCTTATAAACTTCCCCGGGGTGTTCAATTGATTTTCCAAATGCATATCGTAATCATTGTTGGCATGTTGTGTTTTCTGACTTTCTAATTCTAATTCTAATTCTACCCCCTTGCCAGGACTCTCCTAATTACGTGACATATCTAACACTGGGAGGGTGAAGGCTAACACATGATTCCTCTATATCACCTCAAGTGCCACTGCATCCTTTCAGGCGACTGCACTGGACAACTTAACACACTTTGATGAGAACACTAATGGCCAATTCTGTTATGTCAGCTAAGAGATGCTCATGCTGACTAGTATAGTGTGGGGTGAGTGAATAATGATGGGGCAGAAAGAGAGAGAGAGTGAAGCCAGTTGAGGATGGCTGTATCACCATGGATTGAAGTCACAGTCTCCCAATGATAGTGCCAAATTGTACAGTTGCAGCATTTGGGGTCCCCTGAAATGGTCATTTGCAGAGAAACTGAATAATATGGATTTTCTTTACAGTGGTGGTGATCAGAACAAAAGGTTGCATTGTCTAAAGTGCAAATATGAGGATGTTTATTTGCTGTCCACAGTGACGTGTCCTCTGAGGTTTAATATGTGACGCAGCGAATGAAATAGTGGTAAAGCTGAAAAAATCTCTGGTCTTAATACACCATGCATGTACCTCTTTGACATGAATGTATTTGTACTAAGTATAACATCAGTACCTTCTCAAAAGTGTCGTAAAACAAGGTCTTACACTTCTCGTAACCGTCTTTGTGTATTAACATGATGTAAGCTAGCTTTTAGTGGTGGTAATTTCTTTAGACGTCTGGTTCCTATCACCACTGCAAATAATTCTGACTGAGTAGGTGCATTTCACATGAAACTATGTTGACTTTGTTTCCATCTTAGCTTATATATAACATCTTTTTATAATTTTATTTTTATTATTGGCTGTGTTTGAGTAGGGAAATTACCAATCTGTGTTCTACACTGAACTTACAGGACCAGTGTTGAATGTTTTCTGAACAACCTCATGTTACTTGATATTATTCACCAATACAATATTAGTGTCCAATATTTGCAGTAGTTGGTGTGATGCTGCACCTTTATAACCTACTTAGAACAGTGGTGCATTGGTAGAGATGACTCTGTTCTCAGCAAGGTTAAGCAAACCAAAAATATGCCCATACAATGTCACAAACAGTTTTTGCACTACTTTCTAAATTGCAAGACATTTGGGCATTTGTGAGTCACTGGTTTATCACACTTATGAATCATGTCTTATCAGCATATTTGATGCCCCAGTTTTGATATGAAGTGGGTGGCTGAGATGCTTGCACGAAAAGTCTTGAAATTTATACATAACATTAGGTAATCCTAATCAAAGACTAACCATTCATCACTTAACTGAAGTTAAGTCCAATCCATGCACAACAAACTTGTTCTTTATGTTGACCCTGATGTTCTTTTTTTGCCCTTCAGGAGGTGTTATACTCTATGCTGGCTCCAATGGCAGTGCCAGTCCAAGTCCAGGAAGCCCTTCCAGTGGGTATCAGACACAGTCACCATCCTCACACTCCCAGCCCTCGTCCCCAGAGGAAGTTACTTTCACAGAGATCGGGGCACTGAAGCAACGTGCCAATGGAGGAACACCCCCCTCTCCCAAGCTGGTGTTCCAGTTCCCAGAGATCTACAATGGCTCCTCAGCAGCCTCCAGCCAGCATACTTACTCACACTCCATTGCAGGCAAACGGCATTGTGGATTCACTGGCACCTTTACCAGTAAGCATATGGTTTGACTGTCTTTAAGGATTAAGAGATCAATCATAACACAAATCTGTTCTTGTTTTGTTTTCCTGACATCTCCCATTCTCTCTGCAGAAACAGGAGGCATGGTTCTACTGTGCAAAGTGTGTGGTGACATTGCATCAGGATTCCATTATGGCGTACACGCATGCGAAGGCTGCAAGGTAAGATTTTGATATACACCATTGGCTACCAATCCAGATCTTTAGGTACATGTGCCCTGCATATTTTAGTATTTTTCATACTCTAGCACAGGGTTTTACAATCCCAGTCCAAGGGACCCACTGCCTTGCACAGTTTCAGGATTTCTCTGTTTTCAGTGCATATGACCCAGCTGAGAAAGGGCTTAATAATTACCAGATGAAGTGGACCAGGTGTGTTGGTGTAGGGAACAGTTGTAAATGTGCTGAGTATTGGGTCACTGGGACCATTGTGCAAGCACATTCAGGATGGCCTTGTTGAATATCAAATCAGTTGGATCAGGTGTGTTGGAGGAAGGAAAACACCAAAATATGAAAGGCCTCGGTTGGGAGCTTCTGAAATAAAGCATAATGAAGTGAGCCTCACATTACAACATGTCTTCTCTCACATTCATTCTCGCCAGGGCTTTTTCCGCCGCAGCATCCAACAAAACATCAACTACAAAATGTGTGTGAAAAACGAGAACTGCCTCATCATGCGCATGAATCGCAACCGCTGCCAGCACTGCCGCTTCAAGAAATGCCTGTCTGTGGGCATGTCCCGTGACGGTGAGTCTCACTACCACCTCAGTTCTACCATCACAGTGCCACAGTAGGGCTTCCAAAGGCTTAGAACAATCAGGCCCCACACCCCACCTCTCAACCTAGATTCTCGATTTAGTTTTTTCCGCACTGTTACGAAGTTTCAGGAGAGTAAGTTTCTTTTAGCTTTGGTGCAGGCTTGTTTCTGTCTTTCTCTTGCCCTTTGCAGTCCTTTCTCCTCCTCCTCCTCCTCCTCCTTCTACTCTCTGCCTTTCTCTCAGCTGGTTTAGCCCTCTTCCTGCAAACTCCCTAAGCTCTCCCCTCCCCACCCCTTCCAGAGACAATGATTTATGAGAGCTGGAGTCATGCAGTCCCTTAAGCTATCTGTCATCTAGAAAACTGCAGCAAATACAAGAATTATTTTGGGAAATTGGAACACAAGCAACTTGATTACCCTGCATGTGCCCTTATAATATCTCTGGCAATTAATAGCCTGCTGCTGCAACAATTAAGCAAGAGATGCAAAAAAGGAGATGAGGCTCCCTATGTTGCCCTCTTCATTGAACAATGCTTTGCCCAATTCCGTTTATAATAAACAGAAATCAAGGCATTTTAAACCATCTCCTTTAACACTTTGGTAATAGACTGCATTAGCTTGGCTCTCAAAACAAAACAGAACACTTGTACATTGTGACCTACTTAGCAGGTTTGGTTGCAGTACAGATCTTCTCGCCAGTGGCAGGCCTGTGCTATCAGTGAGCCATAGAGCAAAATCAGATAGGTGTGATAATATGGGGTGGCAGTATGAGTGGGTTACATGGGTTATAAAGGGCACTGCATCAAAATGGGTAAAAGGATATCATGTGGGGAGTAAACATTCATGTTGACCCTTCTTTATGGTGGCTCTTAAAAGTGTCAAGAACCGCAACCTAAAAACCCCTTTCTTTCGTTGCACAAACAGGAAAACCTCATGTAACTGCCTCATTGCCACATTAAAGCCAGCGCCCTGATTTTTGATCAGGCAGTTGTGTGATTTTGGCTTTGTGATAGAAGCAGATGTTCAGTTTGACACGATGGCATGGTTTCACTTCCGCTGCCACCTTGCCATTTGAGAACATCAATCCTCAGGATAGGACTAAAAGTGTCACACAATGTTCTACCTCAGTGAAGTTGAGTTTGAGCCTAACCATTGGTAAGAGAATGTAAAAGCCAAAAGTTCACTCAACACTATTTAAAAAGATGCACGGTGATACAAATTATATCTTAAATTTTTCTCAAAGCTCTGAGTATTATCTTATAACCTAGGTTTGAGATTTGTAAAACATTGCTATCCAAGTGTCTCCATTGCTCTTAGCCTGCACACCCAGCACCCTCTACAGATCAGAGCTGGTGTTGTCTTTTCGTAACCCTACTTTGTCATGTATTGCACTCATTTACTTCTATCCACTGCTTGTCCTTTCTTATTCTCTGCCCTCTTCACCACTACATTCCTCTCCTCTGCTCTCCCTTCACCTCATGTGCCCTGTGCTCCATAGCCTCTAATGGCCATCAGTCTTCCTCCTCATCTCTGTAGCATTCTCATCACGTTCTGCCCACTGCCTGGCCCACTGCCCTACTTACTGGTCGAGAGAGGGAGCAAGAGAAGAAGAGAGATGAAGAGAGAAAGAGAAATGGAGAGGAGGGACAGAGGGACAGAGAGTGGGGGATGCAGCATATGGTAGCATAGGTGCTATTTTTAAACTCACCAGCTGATGGATATTCTTAGAGAGGGGATGAGGAGATAAAAAATGAGAAGAAGAAAAGAGAAAAGAGAGTAGAGGTTATTGGTCACTGATGAGGAGCCCATTCTTTTTCACATTCTTCATTTACCAATGGCTTGAATGTCGTATGCAGTTTCATTGTATTTCATTGTTACTCTCCTGAATCCTCTTTAGTGGGAACTTTACTCTCAAAGAGAATTATCTAGGCTGAGAGATTAAAAGAATATTTCCAGGCTAAAATGAGCCTTCCATATGCCAGTACAAAACTAGGCTTAATCCATATATAGACAACTGGCACTTAGAGCATCACTACAAATGGTACACAGACTATTTTACACTTAACTCAATGCACTTTTGCATCTTTCGTAGCTGTGCGTTTCGGCCGAATCCCTAAGCGTGAGAAGCAGAGGCTGCTGGATGAGATGCAGAGCTATATGAACAGTCTGAACGAGTCTGCCAGCATGAATTTGGCTTCCTCCCCTCCCCGTGAGCCCCTGGCCAGCCCCATGGAGATCCAGCCCAAAGAAACCCTCAGTTCTATGGCCAGAGCCTACCAGGAAATCTTCCCAGGTAGTCAAGATCGCCTCAGCAAGAGAGTGGCCAGCATCAACACCAGCAGCAACAGCATGCCAACCTCATTCCACAGCACTGCTCCTCAAGAAAACAACTACGGCCATGTCAACACTTCTGCAGTGTACCACTCAGCTGCCCCTGTGGCATACACAGCACCTGCTGTCTGCCCTGTAGCTCACAATGAGAACAAATGCCCACTGTCCTCAGTGGACAATGGTCGCTACAACTACCCTGCTTCCTCCAATCAGAACCACTGCCAGTCCGCGGTTAGCCCACCTCTGCAATCCAACCAGGCCAATTACAACAGTAGTTATCCAGCTGGGGAGGTGCAGCCTCAGACTTCATGCCCATGGAAACTGGATGCAGGCTCCAAAGTGCTGGTGAGTAATGCTTTGAGCTGGTAAATGTACAAGTTTCCTGTGAGAAGCAAAAAACATGTAAAAGGTACTATTAGTTGTACCATGCCTATAAAACTCTTCTATTTCATTCATACTTCGTTCTATTTTTCTGTCTCCAGGCCTGTCCCTTGAATGCATGCCCAGTGACAGCACCTGGGGTCTCCAGTCAGCAGGTGTGGGAGTCTTTCTCACAGTGTTTCACCCCTGCAGTCCGGGAGGTGGTGGAATTTGCAAAGGGTATCCCAGGCTTTCAGGACCTCTGCCAGCATGACCAGATCATGCTGCTTAAAGCTGGCACATTTCAGGTACAGATGATTCATCTAAAAACTCCCAAAACCTTCCTTCAAATTTTCTTCAATTTAACCCAAGGTTACCTTTGTTTTCTTTTTTTTTACCAGGTGCTTATGGTGAGGTTCTGCTCACTGTTTAATCCGAAAGAAAGGACAGTGACTTTCTTAAATGGACAATCCTACCCACTGAGTACCCTGCGAACACTGGGCATGGGCTCACTCCTTGATGCCATGTTTGAGTTCAGTGAGAAGCTGGATTCTCTTGGCTTGGAGTCTGACGAGATGGCACTTTTCATGGCAGTGGTGTTGGTCTCTGCAGGTAAACAGAAAACAAAAACTATTCACAGCTTATTCATTACAGCTGTTACAGCTTATGAGCTTTTGTCCTAAAACCCCAGTCAGGAATCACTTGTCAGATCAAGGGTACCAGTACAGATTCTAGAGGGACACTGTCCATCACAGTTTGCTGACTTCCCTTTTTCAGCACATCTGATTCAACTCATATGTTACCTGCTAGGTTTAGCAGGTGTGTTTGAGCAAGGGAATGATCTTGTGGTGGACTGGACTGGGTACCTATGTTTAGGACAACAACACAACAAGATAATAACTTCTAAAATGTAGAATACCTAGCTAGTCTAGTCACAGAAGCCCAAATGGTGTCCTGAATGCCATGGCCCTGTTTTAAGGGTACACTTAGACTGCAGTGAATTTTACATTGCTCTCATTCAGGTTGTATTGGTAAAAAATATTTACCAATGATAGCAAAAATATCTGAACATGTTAGTGGTGACTAAATGTAGCATGAGAACATGTATATGTTTAAAAGATGTGTCACTGAGCTTATTGTTTACATTATCACCAGTGGTTTTTTGTCACATTGATTACATTCAGATGAATACACCCTTGTAGAACATCATCTGAATATGTAAACTAGCTGAGCAGTTAACCGCTAGAATTATCTGATGGGTGTCAGTGCCCGATCAATGCTTCGATTTCCTCCCAGAATTGAAGATACTAAAATTGCCCCTACGTGTGTCTGCCCTGCAATGAACTTTGAATCTGTCCAGGGTTTTTCTCTGCCTTTTGCCCTATGAGTGCTAGGATAGGCTCCAGCACACCTGGTTAGGGTATGCAACTCAAATGATAAATGAATAAGCAAGTGAATTAATTTATTAACCGGTAGCTCAATCGTTTGCTATCTAGCTAGCTTGGCAGCCACCTTCATTACTGCATCACAACTACATACGCTACAAACTGCCTTGTTCTTCATGACCATGGCACCACATTTGCGAGGGCGTCACTGCAGTTGAAGCCCAGTATAACACTTAATTTAGTAAGGCTATCTTCATAAGGACTTTACAAAACATGCATAAACATTAAAACATTTAAAACAATTACTGACATATGTGTTCATTAATATTATATTTTTCTATACATATGTTACTTAATGCTTATGTATGTGTAAGGTCTTAGGTAGACAGCCTTCAGTGTATCTTAATGAAAATTGAATGAATACAAATAGAAACATTAGTAGTATTTAGTGATGTAGAGTTCGACATGGTGCTTAATCATGATGGTCTCTTCTCAGATCGGACTGGCGTCTCAGACACGGCAGCTGTGGATCAGCTACAAGAAGGTCTGATCCGGGCACTGCGTGCTTTGGTGACACGCCGTCATCCTGATGACAGCACCCTGTTTCCTAAACTCCTCCTGCGTTTACCGGACTTGCGCACCCTCAACAACCTGCACTCAGACAAGCTGCTGGCGTTCCGCATCGACCCCTGAGCTGCCTGTGCTGGCCAACCAACCACAACCAGCCATGACTGGCCAGTTAGAGCTGAGTTTCTCTGGAACAGAGGAAGTCCGCCCTTTTAGGAGAAGCACAGCAGAGTGGATTATACTCCTATAGGAACATTTTATCCTTATGTGTCAGAGAATGGAAGGCAGCAGACACAACGGAAAGACGGATGTCTCAGTTGGTCTGAGAGAAGAGTGACTGTCCTTTGCAGGTCATATTCCTTCACATGCTGTCCATGACTCTCAGCACACACATACACAGCATCCCAAAAGGTTTTCCAAGATCCGTTGCTTTAGAGGGAAGGGGTTTCTTATTCATGTCATCGCCAACCAGCATAAGGATAGAACCATCCTGGAACTTTTGCCAGAGACCAAAAAACAAGCTGGTTCCTCATCAGTCTTCTGTCTTTCCAGCACAGCCCTTCAGCCTGCAACCAAGACCACATAGAGTAGAAGAATAAAGTATAGGGACCATTTAATGCTGAGCGTGTATGTATGTATGTATGTATGTATGAGCTTGTGTGTAAGAGAATGTTTTTTAAAAATGACCATGTACATAACACATAAATATAACAGTGATTTAACTCATGTCATGTAGAACTCCAGTGTCAGACATTATTCAACATGTGTAACCTGTGTTAGTGTGGCATTAAACAGCACCGTTTTCAGCTGTATAAATGAGCACAAGCACTCTAGATATCACTTTAGTGCTCAGTCAAGTTTGAAAGGAATGAATGGAAGAGATATCCTTTCTGGGATAATGTCATGTATTTGTTCATTTACCTTCTGTTATTTGTTAAATACAGTACATTGATTGTCATTACTTGTCCTCCTCCATGGTTTAATCTTGGGAGATGAAACCAGCAACTACCCTCCCCCAAGCATGTTCTGTAGTTGCTTATTTTTCTCTTTTCTTGCTGTAAATATTGTACACCTGCAGGTATACAGTATGTGATGTAACAGTTCAGTACAGTAAATTGGGGTAACAGAGTCAAAGACAATATATATCAAAGTCATATTTTTTCTGATAGATATGTCTGACAGAGATGAGGGTTTGGGTGCCTTTGGAGAAGATTTTTACTGTTTTTGTGCATTTGTTGAAAAGAACCCTCATCAGGTTTGCCGAACCAACAAAAGATTGGATTATCCTGACACCAGCAGAGTCCTCTGACAGCCTTTACTAAGATTTAGAGGTTTTTATCAAGATGTTTGGACTGCCATGTGGAACGTTTTGATTGGTCGAGATTCTTAATGGTTGTTAAAACAATATTATATGATCATGCTAATGTATATTTTGTAAATGGTATTCTTCCATAGAGACAAGATAAATATGAGATTATCTATATTGTTGTTTGGTGTTTTTTTCAAGGGAATTATATTTTAGTTTTAATGCTTCATCAGTGCAGATCCCACTTATAAAAAGCTGTGTTTAAAAAGACAAAGTTTTTTATTGCCACCTTCTGGCTCAATTGGGATTGTGACCAGATCTAGATGATGTCTCAAAAACAGAAGCTCAAAAAAAGGTGGGTGGTCACTCCGAAAAGTTTTTATATCCCATATTTTTACATCTTAGTACATTACACTGAAGTAAAATATCACAAAATACGAAATAAAAGAGAAAATGAAAGTAAAGTCTATGTTTGAAAGAGAATATGTCTCTCCACAACCTCTAAAGTAGATTTCTTCATCGTATATAATGAGCTCTCTGTAATTAAGTATAGATTCTATACACCCTGGTGTACGGTAGGGCACATGCTGCAGGGGGTCTTGAGCAGCAGGGTTTTGTCAAGGATTTAATATAAAATATGCATATTCATATATTTAAAATTGCTTTTAATCAGCTAATCAGCTAATTAGCTTTTAGAACAGGAACTAGCAGCTACAAATTAGAATGCATTTACATTTACAGTATTTGCCAGATGCTCTTATCCAGAGTGTTGTACATGGGTGCTTTCTGGTCTTTAGATAAAGGCCTGTCACACCAGTAAAACCTAGACTTACATTAAAAGCTAGTCAAACTGAGCAGATGCTAATCCTTTAAGCAGAAAAGAGAGGGTTTTTTTGTTTTTCTGCAGAGATGCCTTTTGCATTACCATCATTGGAGATTTGCCTGTGATACTAACTCAGCCACAACACATAACACTTATGCTCCAACATACTCATAAAGTAAAGGTTCAATAAAAAACTATCATACTAGTATAAAGGTTTTACATTTTGTGAAGGTCCTTTGAATAGGTGGCTTTAAAACTGGTCCACAGAGACCCCCAGACTGATCATATTTTACTCCAACCAAACTCACAACACATGGGCATGAAACAAAAGTGTAGACAATCTGGGGGTCCCTGGTTTAATCCTTTAAAAATTTTTCACAAATTTTTCTTTTCAAAATTGTTCTTTAAAGAACCCTATACCCAAATCATCGCCCCAGTCATAAATAAGTCATGGAGGACATATATTGGGATGTTGTATGACCCTATGCAACTTATTGTGTTTTCCCTCTACACACACCTGACCAAGCTCATAAAAGTTGGGATCAACATCTAAAAGCATCTTATTATTTCACATATAAACCATATTTTTAATAAACTCTCAAATACAGATTAGTCATACTTTCTCCTTTCTTCAAATGTCATTTTTAATTTTAAAAGTTTTATAGCCCATTTACTCCACCTTTCTCATAAAGTCATGTCTCATAAAACCTAAATGGGTGTTTTGGTGTGGTTCTACAGGCTGATGGCATGAAGGCACTAGGACAAAAAAAGTCTAGCTAGCTTACACCTTCATATTTACTGTAAGAATATTAATGAAAGCATGATACACATCTATTCTTCAGTGAATACCTCTTCTTGTCATTCTGACAACCACACTGCATTTTTTGTCTGGGTTCTTTCAATTTTGCATTTGTTCAGTCCTGCAACTCTGCATATGATGTGATATACACGAGCTGGTGTAACTCAACACCTAAAAGTCCCCTATGAGCAGTAAAAACACTTGTAAAGACCAACCTGTGGTTTCAAAGAAGTGTGGTTTCAAAGGGCCCATATCAAAGCAAAAATAGACTCTGATGGACTATGAAAAGTGAAATGAATTAGCTTTTGTGATATCATGAAAAACAATTCATTTACATACACCAACTTACCATATAGGTGACTGTAGTCCCTCTAGTTCCTCTTCATCATTTCCCGAATGGTCAAGACCCCCAGTGAGCAGGGAGTATTTGGGTGATGGATCATTCTGTTAAGGTGTTTAAGGTTTGTGCAGCACACATTGACATATGTTAGTGTCACCGCTGTGCTGAGAATGATCCACCAGCCAAATAATACCTGCTTACTGGGGGTCCTGTGGGGATCCTGGCAATTATTGAACAGGGGGAGGTGAGGATGCAGAGAAAGATATGGACTACAGTGTGTAATTGTAAACTACAAAATGCACCTGTATGGTAAGTGGAGCTGAAAAAATGGACAGTGAGTGCAGATACATGGTAGATGTACCTAAAGAAGTGGCTCTGCCTATTCGGTATACTCATAGACACACCCTAAAAATTGTAATGTAAAAGATGAATTTTGACCGTGTATGGTTCATTAAATCACAAAAGTGGACCTCAGAAAAATGTCAAACTTCTCAGACCCATGTATAAACCTTGCTTAACCTACAATAAATGTGATTTTAAAATGTGGCACACCATTCTCTTCCAACTTTGACCAAGACAGCACTATTTATGGCCAAAAAGGGCTTGTAAAAGACCTCTACTGTAGATTGCAACTTAGGTGGTATTCTAGCCATTTGGACTGAGGTTTTCATTTCCCATTGTGTAAGACATTGAATAGCTCCTCTAGTAGCAATAAACTCAAAATAACTCTTCCCACTTTCTACTGAATGTCTACCCTATGCGTTAAGACTAGCTGCAATGCCCTGAACAGACAGGGTTTTACACAGAATGAGAACAGTGTCTCAGTCATTCTACTCCTCTGAGCTAAATTTAGGCCACATTATGGTAGACAGATCAAGGTCACTAAGCTATTGATTCAAAAGCAGACTGACATTTTAATAATTAGTCAGCTTATGCAATATACACCCACTGCTTCTGACACACACAGAAATTCTTTGACTTATGAGAAACTGCCAGGCCTGCAGAATAATTAGCCAAAAAAGCAATTAGAAAACTATTTCATTCTACAGCTGTTTGACCACCAGAAATGATGTGGCTGCTTCAGGCTGGAAGAGATGGTGATTTCATACAGAATAACCCTTTAAATTTCAGCACCTAGAACCTAAAGACATCACTCAAAAATAATCTTAGTTTACAGAAAGGTTGAGCAAGATTCTGAAAATCACTTATAAGTTACAGCTACTACATACACTTTTTTTTTCAAAAGTAATTAATATAAAGAGTACATATAAAGTATATAAAATGCATGTAAAAGTAATTAGTTACTAGGGAAACTAACACTTGCATTACTTTCAGAGCCAGTTTTCTGGGCTGCTGGCCTGGATGTGCTGCAAACAATATTTCCGAAACTGAAACAAGCAAATCATCATTGTCACCGCTGTGCTGAAAATTATCCACCAGCCAATAAACAGCATTGACTGTGGTGCATTGTGTGTTCTGACCCATTTCTATACGAGTCAGCATTCACTTTTTAAACCACCCTAGGCTTTACTCCCCACATGCATCAATGAGCCTTGGATGCCCATGCTGTCCTTCCTTAAATCATCTATGGTAGGTATTAACTACTGTACACCTGGAACACTCCACAAAATCTTGGAAATGATCTGTCATATAACCATCACAATAAGGCCATTGTCAAGTAGCTCACATCCACTTTTCCTGCTTCCAGCACATCAACTTCAAGAACTGTTCACTTGCTGTCTAATATATCTCACCCACCTGACATGTACCATTGTAATGAAATAATTAGGCCGTCAATGTTTTCATTTTACAGTGGTGTTAAACCATTAAACACAATGCGACACTGAATTGTGAAAGTGTTATACTGCCACCAAGCGGCCATGCGCTAAATTTCAGGTCTCTGTGACTATTCCTGCTGCTGCTATCGGAAGTAAATTACTGATGTTACACTTTAAGTTTCAAAACTAGTTCAAGTTCAGTTTATTGATCATATGTATCTTAACGTTGGGTCAACAGTACAATAAAATGTGTTGGAGAAGAAGAGCCAGTAACCTCAGCAGAAGAACATGATAGATAAGAATGAACATAAAATAAAAAAAAGTAAAATTAAGAAATAAAAAATATATATAAAAAGAATATTTACAAATATATAAAGGAACCATGGGAAGGGCACATTGTGTAAAGTGCAATGTGCAAAAGTAAAAAAGTGACCATATTAATAGCAATTAGACAGGAACTTTTTTTTGCTTTGGTTACATTTATTTCAGGACTATTTTTAATTTACAAATGTATCTAGTTTCATATTCTACACCAAATATTCATCAATAACGATAAAAGCAAAATATCCGAAGCTACAAACTAACGTGGCTGAAAAATACTCGCTGCAATTAAACTGTGTTTTTTTCCCTTACAGAAATATTAACACATCAGTGGAAATGTATAAAAGAAACTACATGATTTAAAAATGTTTATACCACTCAGCCACAGTCTACACTTGTGACTTATACTGAGCAACCTGTGAGAAAACCGAGAGCGTTTAGTCGCACATAGTGCCAGTCTGTCGGTACACGCCCACTCGCGCTCTGACACGTCATACGTCGTTTACGTGACTATCGCGTTTTGATTACGGAAAGCGGAAGTGTTCCGGACTTGGTGGTAAACGATGTGCTTTTCTGATGATAGGTGCAAAAGTATTTTGGAATAATCAAGCATATCAAGTCTGCTCAGACACCGTGGACTGCGATATTAGGAGTGTACCAGACGCAGCGTTACCCACGGTTGCCTAACTGGAGCCTAATAGACATTTGCATCTAGCTGCGGAACTAGCAACGTGAAGCAGGTTTGTCATCTTTGTAAGGTGTATTGTACTAAGTTAGTCCCACTACTAGTTTAAGCCTTCAGCTATATAGATGCTAATTACTCCTGTGGAAATGGTTTAGGGATGACTTTATGTATCAGTTAATGTTTCTGTATTCAAATGTCTCGCAATTCAAGACAAGTTTATATACTTCTGGTGTGTGTGAGTAAAATAAGTTACATTGTTTTTGCACTGGAGTCCATGGGCCAAGAAATATATTTTGACTTTTTGTTTTCCAGTTTTCGAGTTGGCTCATAGTTCTCACTTTTTTTCTGTTCTGCTTCTTTTTTAGCCTCTTCACAACATGAATCACAATGGCATAATTCTTTGAAGAGGATCAGCAGGTGGGCTGGATCAGGAGTTGTCCAGGGGCATCTGAAATCTTATTGTTGTCTACCATGTTTGTGACCGCATATCTTGCGTTTGTGGCTCTAGCGGTCCTGTGTGTGGGTCTTGAACTCGCAGCACGCCGCCTTGCATTGCCACAAGCCTCTCAGACGACAGTTGCCAACCCAGCTTTCTGCCGCTTCCAGAGGCTTTTTCTGAAAACCTACCTGCTGGCTTTGTGGGCTGATTGGCTGCAGGGGCCGTATCTTTACAAACTCTATCGCCATTACAGTTTTCTGGAGTCACAGATAGCCATCCTGTATGTTTGTGGGTTGGCCTCTTGTGTTCTGTTTGCTCCTGTGGCTGGCTGGCTGCCCCAGGCTTTCGGCCGGAGGCAGACCTGCTTGCTGTTTTGCTTAGCCTATTCTGTGTGTTGCCTCACCAAGCTGTCAAGAGACTATTTTGTGCTCATTATTGGCCGTGTGCTTGGTGGACTCTCCACTTCCCTGCTCACCACTGCCTTTGAGGCCTGGTATGTGCACTGTCATATTGACGTGCATGATTTTCCCAAAGAGTGGATCCCTGTGACATTCAGTAAAGCTGCGGACTGGAACCATGGGCTTGCAGTAGGCGCTGGACTTGTGGCCAATTTGTTCACAGAGTGGTTGGAACTGGGACCTGTAGCCCCTTTTCTGCTGGCCATACCAAGCCTGGCTGCTTGTGGCTGGCTGGTGTTGTCTGAATGGGGTGCAGAAGAGAAGTTTGAAAGTGGAGAGGGGGACAAAAATGGTTCCCTGCTTGGCCCTCCGAACACCCCTCAGGTACACCTATCAGCTCAAGCTCGTTTCCGGCGCAGCTGCTTGGAAGGCTTGCGTTCCCTGCTCTCTGACCGCCGCGTCATGCTCCTGGGTGGAGTGCAGGCACTCTTTGAGAGCGTCCTGTACATCTTTGTTTTCCTCTGGACTCCAGTATTAGACCCTCACGGGCCTCCACTAGGAATTGTGTTCTCTTGCCTCATGGCGGCTAGCATGGCAGGCTCCATGCTCTTCCGCTTAGCTACATCAGCCCGTTACCGACTGCAGCCTGGCCACCTGCTGTGCCTGGCTGTGCTTCTTGCCTTCTTCTCCTTCTTCATGCTGACCTTCTCTACAGCACCAGGCCAGCCCAGACCTAGGGAGTCCCTTTTGGCTTTCCTACTACTGGAGTTAGCCTGCGGGCTCTACTTCCCCGCTCTGAGCTTCCTCCAGGGCAGAGTGATACCCATGGAGCGCAGGGCCGGTGTATTGGCCTGGTTCCGTTTGCCACTTCACCTGCTGGCTTGCCTGGGGCTGCTGGCCCTTCATGGGGAAGTTTCAGGTACTGGAGGAGGCGAGGCAGGGAGTGGTACAAGACACATGTTTGCAGGGTGTGCAGCGATGATGCTGGCAGCATTGCTGGCAGTGGTGAGCCTCTTCACCCTGGGGAGGAATGACACGGAACTACGGCTAGAGGGGACCAAAGGAGAGGGGGAGATTTAAGTAGAAGGACGACTCTGCTGATCTACTTCGTGTGACACAACTACTTGAATTCCAAACAATATTTACAAAGTGCAGGAGTTTTAAGCACTTGCCAAAGCTGATGTTACTTATATTTTTCATGTTTGTTTGGTCCCTTCAGGGATGGTCCTTGAAGTATATATTGTATTATTGAAACATATCATTGCCTTTCTTACATATTCCAAGTCATATTTGCAGGAGTGAATCAGGTACAATTTGGGGAAACTAATATTTATTGTTCATAGTAATACCCTTTCTCGATGGTAAAACAATAAAAGATTACTTTTGGATTGTTAAATTACATAAGTGATTATAAATAGATATTTTGACCATTTGACTACCTTTCCTGAGTATAGCAGTACTAGTTTGTAGATCTCACAGTGGCTTTGATGGTTTTCAGATAATGTATTCCAATTCATCAGGTTCACTCTCTTACTAAGCTACATTAGATGGTTGTACCTATGTTGCATTAAATGTCATTCAGTTAGCCTTGGGGTTAAATAGATGCTTTCCTTTTTAGGTTGTCTAAATAATTTAGATTTTTATTTCCCCCTCAGCTACACTTAAAATGTTTGTGTGGTTTTATCTAGCAGAAATGATTTATCCCTTAGAATTACACAAGATTTTTATGTCACTGTGCCTGAGGTTCATGACTTGCCACTCATAACACCCCAGAGCCAGCAGCAGCAGATTTTTTATGTAAACCCCCTTGGCAGGTTAGTCTCAATGAGCTAATAGTGTAGCCATGCAAACTTTAAAATGCTAACTAGCAAGCTAGCAGAGTAAAGCAACTTGTTTCAGTTGTTATGTATTACAGATGGAGTTGGATACAGATGGATTTGCAACTTGAATCCAAACAATATTAGTGTTGTGGTTTTGAAATATCGAACATTGCTTATAAACAGCTTTGTCCTCCATTTTTCAGTGCAGTTATTTATGTGCAAATTCTGCTTATGAGGTTAATGTCACCCCTCCAAGGGCTAAAATCAGATACATCTCCCTTCAGCTAATAAAGTATTGGAACAGCCCTTAATGTGTCAAAGGGGATTCCCTAATGGGAAACAAACTTATTGAAATGCATAGCATATTTCAGCATGACTAAGCAGTACTAACCTGCAGGGTGAATAGGAGGATGTATGTAAATGAGCTGATTCTGGTGACATCAGTAATTGGGCTGGTTTTGCAGCAGTTTTCATTTATGGACTGTATAGAGTGGTCCATTTTAAGACATTGCATACTGTACCAAACATGATCAAATGAACAAATGATCTGGGCCCTGTTCAGCTTTGTCTTTTTTTCAGATTTTAGAAAGTGATCAGGGATTACATGTATTAGGGTATTAAACTGTGGTAGATTAAACAACATGGTTTAAAGGTTCTTCATAAATTGGTTAAAAACAAAACATAAAAATGTATCCAAACAGCCACAGCGGCTCATGCAGTTAATTTGTTTCTGAATTTGCTTTCTAAAAATTGAACCCAGCACATTTGCAAAAATCGTCACATTGTAGCTATTGTAGTAATTTACAGTGATCAGTGCATGGAACCACACAGATTGGGTAACCATGAATTCTTAAACATTCACTTGCAAATGCTGTAGCTTATATTACAACCACTAATGACCAGTAACTCATGATCCAATACCATGTTACTTTTTCAGTGTGGCTCTGTTAAAGAATTTTCTTTTGGAAAAGCAGGTTGTTGTTTTTTAGTGCCGAATTTCTTTCTGTCTGATAGCCCTTTTACTATTAGAGAGAAAGAAATTCTCTCTAATAGTAAGAGAAAGAAAACAAATACAGCTTTTGGTTAAGCGTTTTCTTTTATTGTAATTGATGGCAACTGAACCAATTAAGGCTTATGAACAAACATCGTAAAAAGCACCGTAAATAAATGCATATCTTATAAATATAAAAATAAAAAATAAAAATAAAACATCTGTTGTGAACTATAATGGCCACAGTAATGTTCAGTAACTGTTTACTATTGGAGATTCTGTTTGAGGGCCATCTGTACTGTTGGTGGAGGCATTGCATGACTTGATTTACGCCATTCAAGATGTTCTTCATAAAATGTCTCAGTTTGTCATCACGATGTGAGGTGGGGTAAATTTCCACAGATATTTATGGCTTATAAGGTGGTATATGTTGCATTCCACTTACAGTGTAGTTTACAGTGATAGTGGTACGTTCCTCGGGACTTCCGACAAATACGTTTCATGACTACTCAGTTTTAATTAAGATTTCATTTCAAGTCCAAATGACTTCTGAATTCTGTCTATTACATTTCCAGGAGCAGGACACTTCGATTTAACAAACAGCTAAGTTTAACATTTTACCTGTATATTTGGCCAGAACCTTTGTACTGTATTATAAATAGTGTGGTAATAAAACTTTTTCCAGCAAGTCTATAGGCCAAATCATTTATCGTTTAAGTTGGGGTACCCACCTCCAGTCCTGGAGGGTTGGTGTCCAGCAGAGTTTGGTGATTTCCCTGTTAGGAAAAAACTGGTTAAAGTCATTGGTTACTTGCCAGGTTTGTGAGCGGATGAAGGGGAACAAACAAATTGTGGTGGACATCAGCCCTCTAGGCCTGGAGTTGGGCATCCCTTGTTTAAGCCCTATACATAGCCATTAGTCTTTAGTCTGTAAATAGGTTTTTCTATTGTTTTTGGGGGCTTGGGAGGGGGGGATCCATTTGTATGTCCGTAGAATGTTTTATCAGCTTTACTGGTCACTTTCATCATGTCATGTAAGGAAAAACAAACTCATTTTTCAATATCAAACATAAACAAAGAGATAAACAAAATGACAACCAAAGCAATAATCAAACATCAATTGCATTCTTTATGTTAAAATTTGGACTGAAGTTCAGATGAGTAGCAGGTGCTCTATGAGTGAAAATTCTTATTAATGGGATGGATATCTAATTTCAGAAAGAATCCTGAAATGCTCCTTTAAATACCACATGATGTTCCTGTTTTGTGGAATTCAGTTATGAAGTGCCACAGCAGTGCACATTGATTTTTCTCCATTAACATACATCAGCAGTCCATGAAGAACTTCCATGAAGAATCCATGTAGAATCAAATGCATTAGCAAAACTGGTCCTACAAAACTGGAGTTAAACACTTGTGATCTATGTCAGCTTTATCAGATTCATCTGCATGTCAAGTCGAGCATTTCCTGAAGCCCAGTGTATTATGACCCCAGCATGAGTATTTCTTAGTGTGACCTTACTGATCTCTGCGCACAAGCCATCACAAGCCATTACATTCTAATAAAGTAAATCCTAAGTGCCAGTGCACTGTGACCTACAGTGAGTGAATTAATGTGAATTCCATATTAATTTGGCAGTATCTGGCTGCAGCAAAAATAATGTAGTGTCTCTTTAATTGTCAGGGTTTGAATGGGAAACCCTAAATCAACAGCAGATTAAAGTGCAAAAGGTGAATGCCTAAAATATAAGATAAAGGTACTACAGTGTTCAGGGGGTGTCATGCTGTAAGAAGTAGCTAAAACGGTCCACATGGGAGGAATCTGTAGAACTTTTACATAGGGTAGTGAATTATTTAATTAGCTGACTATAACCAGGCTGTAGGCAAGCTACAAATTAAAGAAATGACCTACTTGGTAAACCTTGGGGAAGCCAAAATTAGGGGGGGGAGGAGGAATGAAGGCATTGATTACCAGAAAATGTGCTGTTAAGAAGAATTCCTTGTCATGGAATGTTCTTATCTTATTTGTTCACCCAGATAATAGTGTTTTCTCTGCACAACATATTTTTCCTGCTGTCATAAAACATCTGGTGCAGAAAAGTTGCAACATCACACAAATACACAGACACAGAATACAACAAGAGGGCATTCACTACATGTATTTCTTTTTTAAAAACCAATAGGCAAAATAGCCCATCCCCCCTAGGGACCCCATTAAGAAGGAGGCCCCGAAGAAGGATGGTGGCTTCTTTTTTACCATTCGGAATGCATTGGGTAGAACTGCTGATAGTAAGGTTGTGTGGATGTCTCCCAAAACCTTGCGGAAAGCGTAGCGCTTCTGCACCCGCTCGAAAAATGACTGGAGGTTAGGTCGACTGCCGTCCTCCCAGTATTTCTTTGAGAGTCCCAAGAACTTGAGCCTGTGCAACGTGGCCCCGAGACATACATCAGCTAGCGTAAAATCAGGTCCACAAAGCCACAGTTCGCACTTTTGACCTGTCAAGAGGCAGGGGAAAAAATGTGTCATAGTGTAGAAGTTTGTGGAGACTATTGTGTGTATTGTCAGTTCAAGACAAAAATTTCATTAGATTTCATTCAGAAGACTAAAATCGTGGTTCTCAAATTTGGGCTCAGTCTTTTCAAGGATAAACAAATTTGGTTGCAGGGAATTGTAAGATTCTGACATGCTAGTCCAGCTCAAAATCAGAGGTATGACATAATTCATAGGAGCAGTGTCCAGAGTAATGAACTGTACAACTGTACATCTCTTCAGAGAACTATGTTTCTATATAGCAGTTTGCGTCATTGTCCAGTTCTCTTCTGCCTCTTATACATACACTTCAGCCCAGGAAGGGGCTATTGAGAAACATCGTTCTTCAAAAATTACATACAATAGTTTTCTCCATCATAGAGAAGAATTTAGCAAAGATTTCCACTCTTTTTTTGTACTAACAAAAATGGTTGTAAATAGATAATTATAATATAATTGTTCCCCAAGATATATTGTTGGCTTCCCAGTCAGATTAAAGTAAGATTAAACATAAGCGTAGACTAAATAAGACACCTAATTATGAATTACAATTGGTATAGCAATTTAGTCAAATACAAAATACATGTATAATATTATTTATAAATCAGCATTATTAACATGATAAGCTACTATACAATGCAATAAAATGTCAAACTGAACTCCGGGCTAGTGCATGGTGTTATTACAAGGTGCTGTTTGGGCTAAACTATCAAGTCCAGTATAAAGCAGCAGACTCACCTTGATATTCCAATTTTCTCTTCTCAAGTTCAGCTTCAACTTGGTCTAGCACCATTGCCAACTCACCAAGGATCTTCTTCAGGTAGTTCACATTGTCATGGTCCAAGATCTTTGCCTGGTAGAAGAAGATGAATCTGTGAAAGCATTCCCCATACCACAGATTTCCACACACACACTCAAATATTCCTGAAGCAAAATTTTGGTAGCCTTTAAATTCACAAGTAAATGACAAAAGTTAACTAACATCTATGTAAATAAAATACAGTCCATTGGAATCTGATTAGACATTTCCCTTTAGCTAATTCTTAAGATTATAGCTAGGAATGGATGTACATTAGATTGTTTTTTCATTTTGAAATTAGAATGAACCAGAGAACAAACACATACAACATTAATTTCATGTAATTTCCATAATGTTGGCTTAAAATAGTTTGTTAACAAGAGTGAGGGAGTATTCACTGTCCAAGACATTTCACACACTCTCACCATGAGTTTTTTCTGCTTGGAAAGGTATGGCTCTGTCAGCTGTGGTTCCTCATGGTCAAGCTTCATAAGTTCAGATGCTGCATTGGCCAAGTGTCCTTAGAGAGACAGAAATGGATCCAAGCCGCAGTCAAAACTTCATACCTTCATTTTCATCAGCACTGTTTAGCTACATTTCAAGAGGATCAGTGTTTACATTTGAAATTATTATAAAAAATTAAAAAAACAAGGAGATGATTATAGGCATGACCAGTGCTTTTTAGCTCAGAACACAAAGTATGCCATCCAGCAAAATTTGGGCAAAAATACAATGTCACTAAACCTATGATGGGGAGGGTAAATGTACAGGAACAAAATGAAAGCAAGTGTAAGGGGTAGGTGTTGGTGTAATATCAGGTTGCTGAAGCATTCCATAATTGTGAGCAATGCTGTGGTCCATAAAGAAGAAGTGGGGATGAGCAATAATTTTGTGCTAGGTTTTAAACACACTTGACAACTAATTAAAGCCTATAATAAGGTTTTTACACATGAATATCAAATCAATGCCCCTGATTAACATCATCCAGCAGAGGGATTTGCCATAAAGGAGATTTATTAGGAGTTAGGCAGGGCTTCCCAAACCTAATTCATTTCACTGCAAGACTTTAGGCTGGATCCCGTCTTTGACCTTGATTTACTGCCCGGGTTCATTGCATAATGCTTGAGCAATGTGGCTCAGACGAATATGGCAGATCCAATATCAGAGGCCTCTACATAAAGCAGACAGCACTATACCATTATTATGCCGCCAAGTTTCCACGCCAGTGCAAGGTCAACACTTTAGGCAGCTCTGCTTACTCAGAATCATCAGAAGGAAAACACTATCATTTATATTTTATTATTGAGAGTCCAGTCTAACCAGTATGCTTGTAAGGTCAATTCACCCTCATCTAATAAGATTATACGATTATACACTGGTTGCAATTTGGTGATTAAACTCTCTAGTTTAGAACATGGTTGTAGTTGCAGGTTGTAGATCTAATAAGTTAAAAATGTCCTGTATAACAGCCCAGTTTCAGGATATTAATACAATTTCTTTGCATGATCAAGCAATGTGCATCAAGCTACAAGAGCTACCATTAGCGGTTATATTGGTCACTGACTAACAGTTTACTTTTAGCTGTTATTCAAGTTATACAAATTATTTTTGCTTTGTTTAACCCTGTAGATTCCAGCAGAACTCTACAATATCTTTTGGTACACTTTCAGAATTTAAGGCTTGTTAATCATTGATTTAAACAAAGTGTTTTATTATAAAACAAGGGAAAGACAATTACAAGTTTTTATTTTAAAAAAATTTTATTTTAAGGCCAAGTGCCATCACTTTAAAGGTTCCACCCTTAGCCTAAGAGCTCGCCCCAGACAGCTACAGTTTTATCTTAGTTTTGTCAATTTCTCTGAAAGACTGAAGCAAGATATATTAAGATAAGACCAATGTTTACACAAAGTGAAATAACAAAATCCACGTTTTTTGGCTTGCTCAAGTCCCTGCTGAAAGAACCTCAACCTGAGAAATATGAGACAGTCTTTATATGTTTAATCAGCGTAGCTGAGGGGGTGATAATTAAACAGAGATAATAGGCTAACACACTGCTTTGGCTGATTGATAGGCTATGAAAAGTGATAAATTGATACAAATATCAGTATCAAACACTGAAATGACTTGCCAATTCATCGATATTGCACAAGAAGTACAATATACATTAATTTAATTTACTTTCACTTTGATAACATAGCCTCTGAAGTCGAAAAGATGGCGTAAGACCTCGTTCTTGTCTCATGTCACAGCAGAAATTTTAAAGGTATTTGGAGCCACGAAGATGGCTGCAGGTAGCTGGCTATAAGTAATGTGTCTGCTTTGAAGTTGAAAATAAATAATGTATCGTGGCCCAAATTTCATCATAGTATCATATCGCCACCTTTGTATCAACTCCCACCTCAATTGTCTAGGAAAGCAGAAAGTCTGTCAGACTCATCAGCGTATCTGAAAAGCAACCTGAGTACTAATAGTAATAGTATATATTTTTTACTGGCTGCCATGAGTAGCAGTTATCATAAAGCTCTAAAGTGTGACACTTACTACGTATTTCAGCAGTGGCGTACTTTGGGATCATGGAGTCAGTGGTGAGTTCAGGGTGAAGAATGCAGCCATGCGTGTAAGCATCCATGGGCAAGCCATCCAACAGCTCTCGGTACTGCTGTACCCGGGCATGCACAGGAGAGCCTTCATCTGGAATAAGCTGGGCTACAGTGTCTGTGGTAACACACACACATACTTATAAATGCACACAGTGGTTGCATGATTTTGTCATTGACTGCAACAAATATGGAACTCTGTCTCTGTGGTCAAGCCTGTAAAAAGATCATTAAAGTTAGGTGAGCTCTGAAATGATTTTCTAGAATCTCTAAAACTTTTTGGAATCTCTAGAACTATAAATACAAAATGTTTGTGGGCTGTGATCCAATCAAAGATGAGATTAATATAGCAGTTTTTACATAGGCCTTAATCATAAGCAGTTGAAACAACACTGAAACACTAATAACATAAAAAATGTGTAACATTGTGAAATCATTGTGCCTTTCACTGAATAAATATTCGCCATTATGTTGTTTGGCAACTAAAAACTACATTGTGTGGCTAACTAGCAGTTGCAATTTTTAATAATGAAATTAATGATCTTAACATAGTGTAAAGTACTGCATCACCTTTTCCACTTGCTTCACTATGTACCTAACAATACCTCCTTATTCTGGTAAAATCACTAATGTACAACCTCTCATAACCTCTGCTTTCTTTTTCCAACATATAACTCAACAGGAGCTACTACCACCAAAACACAGCGTATGCTATATCCTGAAAATGGTTTGCTAAAAAGCCAGAATCAAATATTGAATCAAATACAGCCACATTTTGCCAAAGCTTCGGTTACAGCACAAACTGTCTGAGAAAGATAAAGAGCCCTTTTATTGATAAAGCAAGTGGCTGAAAAGAAAGAAAGGGCTCAGGCGTCCCAGCCTGTCTGCACCATCTCTGTGCTTCAGGAGGAGTGGACGGCCATGAGGCACCTGGCTAGGCTCCAGCCTGCTGACTAATCAGCCTCTGCCCCACAGGCTGACCCGCACATCTCCTCCAGGCTCAGGGGGAGATCTGCCGCAGCGCAGCCCTAGAATAAAGCAACAGAACAGTCCTCTGTCACTGTTGCCCCAGTCCTTCCACAACAGGACTCATTTAATCCAAGCCTGGTACTCCACAACACTGCACGGGTTAGTGTTTTCCCTGCCTTAAAGAAAGTTTTGAAGGGGAAAAAAAAAGTACACAATTTTTTTCATTACTTTATTACAAATTAAAGCAGAAGACAATCCTTGCAAATCAGGTCAAGTCTGGTAGCTCCACATCTACCACACAGCTCAGAGCCATGACTAAGAAGGCATAGAAGCTGGCAATAAGCACCAGCGCTTTCTCTACTTAATGTATTGGCCCCTCTCACAAATACTTGATCAGTGTCTCTAAAATAGGGGTCCCCAACTCTGATCTTCTAGGGCCACTGTCCCAAAGTAAGCGTTTACCCCAACAACTTTTTGTAGTTTTTAATAGAGCTGTTATTACTCTTTTAGCCATTCAAATTACTTGGCATGGGCCAGTATGAAAACTGAATACCACAACAATGACCTAACATTTTACCACTGTGTACAATATTGTTAGGATATAGCATTAAGAAAAGAAAAAAAAACCTATAAATAATTATAAATGTAAATGTAGTGTTAAAAAAAGTGTCCATGATTATAGTAGTGTATTTTGTTTCATATCACAGTATAATACTGCAGATCTGCCTGCCCCCAATGTACTTTTGTCCATCTTTTACTTGATAATGGCTGAAACCATCTGTTTAAAGGTTCTTAACAATTCCGTGTGGTTTTAGGAAAGTGTGTGATGATTTATGCATGCAGTTACTATTCAGGCAGGCAGTACCTGGGGTAAAAGCCTCCTTTGTTTTTTGGCTACATTAGCCTTACAGCTCTAGTGGAACTAAAGAAAAAATCGTATCTTGCCTGACGAGCTACATTTAGTGTAAGGGGAACTTTCTCTTACAAAAATTTCTTCATCACACTTTATTGAACCAGTTTAAGCTTTGCAAACACAGATTGGAATGTACTACAGTAAGTAGAAGACATAATTTTGCAGGTTCGCTATATATTTCCTACCAACCAAAGAGGCTCACAGACACAAATAGCTTTGGATGCCTTGTAAAGGAGCACTGCAGCACTGTTTCCAGAGTTTCCACTTGCACATAAAGACACCTACTTAACAACAGCCTCTTAACAACAATTCTACTTACCAAAGGAACCGATTCAGCATTCTCTTGCGCTAGCACAAAAGCCATGACTATAATCCTCATGTGGAAAAAGAACAATACATAGAAGAGAAGGGTTGCATATACACATGAGAGGAAGGCATAAAACTGGGCTAGGACACCTGCTGCTTAAACATCCAGAACTACACAATATCCGTTACACCACGCTGAGTCGCTGTTTTCTGCTGCAGCGTGTGTGGTTATCTCTTGTCCCTGTCGGCAGTCAATCTTTACGCTTTGTGCTTTCTGAGGGGAGTGGCCCCAGTCCATGCTGCCAGACTTCATTACAAATTAAAGCGCAAGACAGTCCTTGCAAATCAGGGCACGGCTGGTGGCTCCACATCTACCACACAGCTCAGAGCCATGCCTAAGAAGGCACAGAATCTAGCACCAAGCACCAGCACTTTCTTTACTTAAATGTACTGACACCTTCCACAAATACTTGGTGCCTGGACAATTGCAAATAGTCCATAACAACATCTGTTCTGTGGTTCAATGTGGCATTATTGTAAACCACCTAATTTAAAGCACTAAAAAGGAGGAGTTCTGTGGTTAAGGTCAAAACAAAGTCATTCTGAGTGACTTTTTGTGAAATCCTTCACTCTAGAGAACCTTATTAAGCCAAAATTCTGTAGGTACAGTGTAGGTGAGGGGAATCTGATGTCTGAAGTGTCTCTAAAA
The DNA here is from genome assembly GCA_037974385.1 of Arnoldichthys spilopterus. Classification (NCBI taxonomy): domain Eukaryota; kingdom Metazoa; phylum Chordata; class Actinopteri; order Characiformes; family Lepidarchidae; genus Arnoldichthys; species Arnoldichthys spilopterus. The sequence goes on along the minus strand of JBBPDA010000132.1, from coordinate 6,575,588 downwards.
TAAGGGTCCCCAACAAGCAGAGTTTGGCAGTTCCCCCCCTCAAGCACACTCACTAAACCTGGTAGTTAACAGGTGAGTTGAAGTAGTAGTGCTTGAGCAGGGCAATCATCAAACTGGGCCAGACAACAGCCCTTCAGGGTTAGAATTGGGGTCCTTGCTCTAAAAGCTAGTTCACAGGAAGCCTCTGCACAAAATGGTTATGAATACACTGCCTGATGCTCAAGACATTGTATTATGAGAGATCCAAAAAAGATTCTTGCCTAAAACATCCTTTTTATTGACATTCATGCATGGCAGAGGGGTAAATGCATGGCAGAGCGTTCTAAGGCAAAAAACTATCCAAGGAAAACTATACACAATACACATAAATGCTCAAGATGCATGTAGGGTCACTTGTGATTTTGGATAATAAATAAAATGTCTTTGACTGCTACAGACATCAAAATTCCTGGTTCCCATCATGATCACTGTGAACAAAACTCTCCATAACTTTGTTGACAAATTCATTATCAAAAAATATCGCAAACAATTGGTGGAAATCTGCCCTGCAATGGGGTGGCCTTCTGTCCTAGGTATACACTGCCTTAGACCCATAGTCAGCTGGGATTGGCTCCAGCTTCCCCCCGAACCAAAATGTAAGAAACAGTTTGGAAAATGATTGAATAAATGATTGATACATGTTGTATATAAATTAAATTCTCTTTATGTTATGGTCTAAACCATAAGTAGATACCTAAAATATGCAGCTGGGGGCAGTGGTGGTGTAGAGGTTAGGAAGTTGCACCTGGTTGGTTGCTAATTCAAATCTACAACCTGTACAAGTACCACTGAGGTTCCCGCGAACAAGGTACTGTCCCCAGTTGCCCAAATCAGCTGCCAACTGCTTCTACACAGATGTCACATTTTGTTGTGGTCTGTGTGTTGTTCTGTGGTGTTTACAAGGACAAATAATCACTCACTCACTGATTTTATGAGTTTTTAAGCCCAAAGCTGTGGATTGACCATTAATAATGTCCCTGACCACTTGGGTGACTTTGACATAAACTATCTGACCAACTAAAAAAAAAATGGTTTTGAGAAAGTCCCCCCAGAGCACACTTCATTTAGACATTATTTATACGGTTACTCCACTGGGGGGAAGTTACTTGAAGACTACTGCCTCACTGATCTCATTTAGCACTGCCTACATGGGCGAGTGATCATGAAAACCCCTGAGGGGAAAACCTCAGAGCAGTGACCAAGTTTCATTCCCCACCAGTAATTCCACATTCATGACTTGCACTAAAATGATCAAGTTCAAAAACACATACACACTGAATGACATAGTACACCAAATGTTACATTTATTCCTCAGATGCAAAGTGTTATAACCGTTTTAAAAGCACACATTTGTTGCTTAGTGAACATGGCTGAATATGTCCTTGAGCTTTTATCACAGAAGTAGTTTCACCAATCATCTTTCCTCGTCATCCTGAAGGGTCACTTACTCCAGTGTTTCTTATTCATCACACGCAGGGCTCAATAATTACCTCTTGAGCTGTATCAAAGATGTCAGGGCACCAAGATTTTGCACTATGGGCCCTCCAAGACCTAAAATGAAGAAATGTTATATCCATGCTGGTTTATGTAAGTAGATACCAGCCAGGAAGCCAATTATTAGACCTTTAACAATAGCTTATTATGCACAAGCCTGTGGAGTCACATCTGTCCAGTACTGTGACAGGGCACAAATGTTTACTGCTGTCTTTTGTTAGGTGGTTCATCAGCAAATATTTAAGATGTAAGTGCTGATGTAGCTTGGATGATAATATAAATATAAAGAAACGTGTATACTCTGCAGAATTGTGCTTCAAATTAGGTTATAAAGTGCCAGATATGAGCATATAGAGAGGCCTACTTTTTTTTTTTGGACTTCACATCAAATCCAATGCATTTTTATAAACACTTTGTGCCACACGTATGTGAGTACAGACACAGAGGCAAAACATACCTTGATGCAATTGCAATATGCTCTTATAATGTGCTTGAAATTAACGTTTAATGTACTAACAGTTTTGCAGTTTATCACACAAACCATGCAGCTCTGCCCACTAACTGAAATAACGGTGTCATCAGCAAGCTCAAAACAAAAAAGAAAATAAAGTTCAACGATAAAGAGCAATGCTGATAAATGTTTGACCACCAAAACATTTTCCAGGGATGTTTGTGCTCCAGCTAATAGAGCGAGTTTGTGAATCATTGAAACACAAATTGTGGCTGCTTCTCAATATATTCTGTAATTCTGATGGTAAGCGTTCACTCAGCACATATGAGGCTCCATCTAATCATCGTACCTGCTGCTTTTGTTAAAGGAAGTTCTTTGAACAACTCACCTATATAAACCTAAACTCTACACCTGGTTTAAAAGGTAGAGAGAATATGACTTGCATTATATAAAGCACAATTAAAAGTGTACATTTGCATAATAAATATTCAAATGATCACAGTATTCAATAATATTAATTATGAGCCCTAGGCTAAAAATTCAGGCCATGAAAGGCTAAAGAGCAGGACCCGTTCCAGCCCTAGTGCTAGTGATCAGGGATGTAGTGGAGGGTAAGCAAATGTTAACAGTGTTTATGTACCTTTTTAAAACAACATTGTATTTTCATACTCAAGCATAACTTTTTATTCACTTAGCATTTTAAAATCTATAAATATTTGTTTTATAAATAGACAGCTTAAGTCAAATTTAATTTAACGTTAGCTTTTATTTTAGCTTTTTTAATGGAACAAAGAAATCACACTGTCTGCACAGCAGCAACTAACTCAATGTAAGTAAATGAAATATCATATAAGTATTTACATAACACTTTTTACAACTAACATCCATCTTTCCATAGTTACACAACTGAGGACTGATGTCTAAAGTTTACCCAACTTTTGTTACCACTACAGTCCTGTTAAATGCACCTCCCTAACAGTTTTGGTCTCTGAACCAAAAATGCTCTGACCAGTTTATGAATATGATTTTGAAGCACTTTGGGACATTAGCCATAGCTCAGTTCAAGCACATAATCCCAGTCTCTAGTGGCCCTCTCGATGTTCAATTCAATTCAGTTTTATTTGTATAACGCTTTTTACAACTGACGTCGTCACAAAGCAGCTTAACAAAGTCTGGGTCCGAGCCTCTAATGCGCAAGCCAATGCCGACAGGGACAATGAAAAACTCCCTAAGCTGAGGGAAGAAACCTTGGGAAGAGCCAAGACTCAGAAAGGGAGCCCATCATATTATGGTCAACACCAGATGGCAATAATATACAGAAAGCAAACAAAAAAAGACCAAAAAAGAGACTTCACCTCCCAGTCTATCACAACCAAGTATGGAGCCCCTCAGGGCTTTTTTCCCATTCACCCATAACTGTGTGGCTACATACAGCACCAACATTGCGACTGAATTTGTTTAGCACAGCTGTTGCGAGGCTGATATCTGATTAGGATGAATCAGGTTACAGAAGTTGCTTGCATCCTTTAAAGCAAACCACATCTTCACTTGGTCAACAAGCAGTGGGTCCACAAAGACGTCCGAAAAATTAAAAGGTCAAATATATTTTAAATTCAAATAACAAAATGTTAATTCAGTGTACATGACCATACACAACAACTACAATGCACAGCAAAACAAATGCTAATCATAAATATTTCATTATAATAAAATAAAGATACAATATTTTTGCTTTATATAATGCTGGTCCTTTAAGGGTCCTGGCCTAGCCAGTAATAAATGAGGTAAACAGTGATAACAAATGGTGCAATAGATACTACAGCATGTAATCGTAAACTACAAAGTATAAATGCAATAAAAACATTTGTTAATTGGTTAATTCACTTTAATATTTTTTTAACTGACAAAAGTACAAAGAAAACATTTCCATCATTTTCACTAAACAACATAAATGTATTTTGTAAACACACCCAAAAGCATTAAGACAGAGGTATGTTTATCACTGTGTTACATCACTTTTCCTTCAATTACACGTTTTAATCATTTGGGAACTGAGGATACTAATTGTTGCAGTTTTGCCAATGAATATTTTGTCAATTTTTGCATGTTAAAAGACTTACTTTGACCCTGTACCTATGTTTTTGAGTGTGTTGGAGGACTGAATTTGAAGTGAATTTACAAATTGCAAATATTAGTTTTTATTGCATTTTACAAAATGTTCCTACAGAAATGGGGGGTTGTAGTCATCGCAGCTTAATCAACACAGCCTAAAGTTAGAAGAAGTAGCCAAAACTTCACACAAGAGGAGATATGACAAAATACATGAACTGAACTGCTTGGCTAAGCGATGTTATACATGCATCAACATTGTGCCACCACCCATGCAGCCAGTTTTTAATTAAGATTTTAATGTCACAGATATATGAGAGTGATTTTTTAAGGAAAAATACATTATCCAAGATATGCCAAAACCACAGACCCGTGTAATATTTTTCTTTTAACACCCACCTCAACTTGGCCAGGTTGAGAAACTACAGTTTAAGCACTGTGAGCTTTTGAAGATGCATGATATTTATGCTGAACACCCCCTTGTGAATTAAGAATATATATCACACAGACTTAAATCTGGCAGTACTTTAATCCTATTAAATAAAAAAAATGTAATTAAAAAAATATATATATTTACATACATATTCAGATACTGAAAAAAAAAACTAGGAAAAAATCTATTTCAATTTACAAGCTCACAGTCCTAGTGTCAAGCATCTAGGGAGATGTGATCACTACCAGCAACCTAAAGGACAATTCCTCTTGAACTCAATATCAACAACCTTCTACCACCTCAAAATCTGCATTGATTGTTTACTGCTGTGGTTTCATAATGTTGGAGGTCCCCCTGCTCTGTACATTTTAGTCCCTTGTTCTTGCACACCCACTTCTACTTGTTAATTAGATGATTAGTGTATTAGGGGCATGTTTCTATATTCCCGCTCTTAAGGGTAGCCTTACCTTCATGAAGACATAAGGGATAATACTTACCCCCTACAAAGTTGGTCTCTATGTACTCAATGATCTGGTTGTAGTCACTGACGATGGTGTCTCCATGAATGAAGACAGGAACCTCCTCCCCCAGGTTGAGCCTCATGAACCAGGGCTCCTTGTGCTCAGTCAGAGGCAGGCTTACATCCCTCTCCTCACATAGCAGACCCTTCTCATTTATCACCAGACGCACCTGTCAGAGAACACAATCCAGCTCAGACATACAACATTCCCTTTTCCAGGATGCCAAGCCAAATACACACCTTGCCCCCTCACCTGTTAGAGAAAACACTTCACATCAATACTCCTAAACATTTGTAGACAGATATTTGCAGAGGCCCTAAAAGACTTAACTGCCATAGCAATTTTGATGAACTAGAGCCATGTAATTTGAAGGGCATTAATTCAACACTAGGCTTTAGGGATTTCTCTTTAGGAAAAAAAAATTCATTGGACATAATTAGTCTGAGCACCACAATAGGCTATGTCCTCTGAGAGACTGATCAGAGAAGAGTGTGGGTAGTTTCCAGACATGGTTTATAATAAAAAAAAAAAAACTACAGCCTCTTTGCAGTGTGTTTACCACAAATTTAATCTGAAAAAGAGCTACCATTGACACCAAAGACAAACTGTCGAAGAACACATCAAAGCATCATTCTGGAGTTCTACTGGATCTAAAATAGTTAGCTAGTATGTAGAAAAACTTCATATAATGGACTTTGAAATTTATCAGAAATAAGTGGAAAGACCTTTTCCAAGTGTTCAAAGGTAACAATGTAACATGCCCTGAGAGGGCCTTAGACAATCTAGACAGCTGGATTCTCAGTAGTCAAATCCAACCAAATGCGATAATATGGCAATGACTTTTAAGAGAAAACCACCTTCTCCCATGCCTTTTCATCTGTCTGGACAACAGCAACCATGTAACATCATTAAGATGCTTGGAGTCTGGATTCAGTGAGATTTACAATGGAACCATCATACAAATGCTATTGTGCAGAAAGCCAACACCAGTTATTGCACTTTACAAAATGTTACAACAGAAATTGAGAAATTTTTCAGAAATAGAGTTTGTAATTTAAATAACTTTTTATAAAACTGTATTATGAGTGTGAAATTAAAGAAAACTCTAATCTAATCTTGAAACATTAGTATTAGTTTTATTTACTTGTTCATTCCAAATGCAGTATAGTTGTATCTTGCTCAATTTAATTAATAATTTATTTATAACATTGTTTTATGGCTACTAGATTATTAGTTAACATAATCTGTATCTGCTTTGCAACAAATAATAGTGGACAGGCTCCTAACTGTGGTCTCGAGAGTACCTTCATCTTGTATGTTAATGTTTTTCCCGCTCCCAACACACATAATTAACTCATTAAGCCCTTCCTGAACTGAATTGTGAACATTATAGCAGGGAAACACTAAAATGTGAGGGAACCTTTTGTGATCTAGTGTAATAGATAAGTTTACATTTTTCCTTTTTAGGCACAAAAATTCCTAATTTACTATTGTAATATTAAATATAGCATGTAATTTTATAGTTTTGTCCTGTCTATCCTCTGAGCCCATGTTGACGTTCAGGCATTTCATTGGCGTGCTTCCTACAGAAATGATCTTACACTTATGATATGGCATATTGTCGTTACAAATAATGCAGGTCTGCTGAATTGACGCTAACATTAGCTACAAATTGCTCTGGTTAGTAAAACCATTGGAGTAATTAATTGTAAATTGTCAGAGCAACTGGATCTAGACATCAAGCTATCAAACTCTCCTATTACCCACAGAAAATCAGAGACATCATTAAACGTGGGCTTAGAAAGCTAAATGTTGTTCACTTATTAAACACATACGCAGGCAGTTGAATACCACAAATGAATTTAAAGGTTCAGATACTTCTTCAACAGCCTAAGATGTAGTCAACATCCAATAAGGAGCAGGACTGACTGGAAAAGATTCATGTTTGCACACATACTATATATGTTCCTATTAATTCAGGTTAAAAAAACAAAGACCTCAGAAACTCTAGAGCACACAGGATGTTGTGTGTTGTGAATGAAAATGACCAACTCCCTTCTACAACTAAGCTATGAGAAAAATGCTCTACTGCAATATAAAGAATCTGATTACGAAAATAACTTGACTGAAGCTTTAGCTTTCTGTTCAGATCATAATATGAGATGTACAGCAGTGCATTGCAGACTACATTGTGCTTTTACAGTGTTCTGTGTATCTATTTCAACGGGTTATTTGAGGAGACAACAAGAAGACCTACTTCCCACCCTGACTCTAGAACTTGCGGTCTACAGGCTAACAGCTACATTTTGTTGTCTTTGCAGAAAAAAGACTGTTAGTGGTGTAACACAGCAACAAAACCCTCCTGCTAAGTGAATGACCCCTGACCGCAGAATAATAAGCAGATTTATTTGTGCAAAATCCAAGCTTCATGCCATAATTTTTCAATGATCCCTTATACCTCGTTGACAGCTCCACAGGCATCTCATATGGTCTTGCTTACCATTTGATGCCTGAATCACAGTAAATAATGGTAAAAATGATTATATCTGTAGACTAGAATGTGGTCGTCCAATGCTCAACTCTTTGTATCCACAAAACATAATATAATTTATGAAATTTTCCATGTTTTCCAGTTTTCCATGTTGACCCACCAGCTGGCATTGTATGATGAATGTGACTGTATAATCATCTTGCCTTCCAACCCTCCGCCCTATTTCAAAATATATGTAAACGTGTAAACAGGGTTCAATCCTGTCTAATGTCAGCACGATGGCTATAAATTAGAGTGGACAATCAGGCAATTTATTGGCATGCTGGCTCTGCAAAAGTGGTATGACAACCTAAGTGCTAAAAAACCTCACTAATAGCCCTATTACTACCACTTTGATTCATAATAGGAACTGGCATAATAGTTACCTTTAGAGACCACTATTTTCCTGTAGAACATCTTTAGATATTTTATATCTGTGTGAAATCTAATCTGGGTATTTCACTGCATGTTGTATCTGTATAGCTGTGTATGTGACTAATAAAGAACATAAAGAGATAGAGCCCATTGGGAGAACCATCAAGGTGTCTAGAATCAGTGCCTGGTCACCTGTTATATTATTAGGGCCTTTTACAACCAACCAGGAACAAGCAAAACACCACTACCACCACTATACATCACTAAAACCCGTGAAGAACTAACAGCAACTTTGCAATTATTTTTTTCCCCGCAGTAGGTATACAGTTCAGTGCTGCTTGATCTTAGTCGTGACATTTAATAAAACGGTCCAGTGTGCTACCATTTGCGGGCCACTGGTCCAAAAGAGCACCCCGTTTCGTGACAGAAAGTGTGCACAGGCTGCGCGCACGCCACGCCGCTGACTAGAGGACTGGGACTCGCGGTCGGTTTGTTTTTCCAGAGCTGGGCTACCTCGTTTCCCATGAATTATTCAGATTGTCGTCCTCCAGCCCACTCTCCAGCGATGCACAATAGCCCACCGAACCATTTAGCCAAAGTAAAGCCCAATAAACACGACCCCCATACACCGCGTTGCTGCCCAAACCGTCCCGACAGCTGTGGCTCGTTTTAAGGCCACTCGAGATCTCAGATTCCCCAGCTGCGCTGCGATCTGTCACTGTGACAATGGCAGCCTAACAGAGGCCGGTAAAACAGCAACACGGCAGGTGAGGAAACACGCCTGCAGTGTCGGACAGGAGGAGAGAGTCTCATCGCTGCATAGCATGCAACACACAGCTGAGAGCTCCTCCATTTTCCAGCTATGTTTTGTACCTTCTGCGAGCTGAACGACTGCGTCCAGTGGTACAGCACCAGCCTGTCTTTGGAGAAGGGCTTGTGCTCTACGGCCGGCTCGTGGCCGTCCTCTCCGTCCGGAGTCCGGCCGTCTTCCTCCATGGCTGAGATGGGCCACCAGCTACAGTTGGTGGGGGTAACATTGTTGGAAGACGCCATGACAGAGGATGATGGTGTGCGTGTGAGAGAGAGGGAGAGAGAGAGAGAGAGAGAGAGAGCGAGAGAGAGAGAGAGGTGGGGGGCGGAGGGGGAGGGGGTGGAAAAAAGAAAGGAGATGCGCGAGGAGATTTCAGCACCACGTGCGGTGCATCATAGAGTTACCGTCCTTGGTCCGGCCTGCCACCGATCCGGCTAAAAACCGAGTAAAAAGGACGTTGATGCACTACATCCATGCAGTCGATGGCTCTCTCTCTCACACACACACGCCAGGGCTCGGGAGAAATACGCGTGTAATGTGTTGCATCACGGACAGCGAACATGCGCAGTAAGGCGCCTCGGAGTGATGCTCGGCTGCACTGTGGACCTGAGTATGAAGGTCAGAAGGAGACCACACATGTAGAACATTGATGGATGGATTAAATGTATGGTAATAGCCGTTCTTCGTTCTGAGCTGCATTGTTTCTTTGTTTTTGGGTTGTTGTTGTGTTTTTTTTTTCTTTTTTTTTGGGGGGGGGTAGCAATATCGTTTTTTTATGATTAGGTTTTATTTGAGTACAAAATAATATAAAAAAACTTGATCTCTTTCTAATAAACGTTTTTTAAAAATGAATAAATGTTTAAAGAAAAGCATTTTGTTTCTTCACAGCCAGTTTCACATTGTTCCAATACCTAACCTCAGCCAGCAGGGGGCGGAGTTCTAACTTCGCATATCTCTCCATGGTGCTGAAAGTGGGCAGCTCGCCGATGCACTGTAGATGGAGGGGGAGCTGACAATGTGATTGTATCTGAAGTAACTGAGGATGATGTGCCGAAGGAAAGTCAGATCAGCATCGCAGACCATTGGAAGCAAGCATAAGTAATATTGCGAATCAAAACCAAAGACTGCAGAGTTTTTTATGTTTTGCATCTCACTTCAGTCTGATCCTCACTTCATGGCTCCACTTATTCCAGTCCTTATTTGTACCCAGTTTATGAAGGTCGGTGCTAAACCAAAGTTGATTTACTCCGCTTTCTACTACCGATAATGTTACGCTGCTGCTGAGCAGTCAATGGCCACAAGAGGGCGCGTCGGAGTCTTTTATTTCTCATTTTTAAGTGTCATTTTTGATTATGGGCGGGCTGCACTGACTGTAAATGTCTGAGATTAAAGACTACAACACGTTTTATAAATGTTTCCAAAATATAAGAACATGATACTGCGGTCAGACGGGAATATTTGCGGACTGTATAATCTCTCATTAAGTTAGTCCATTACAATTCTGAGGCAAATGTACTTTGTTTCCTCATGGCAGAAGAAAAAATGATGGGCTTAGATCACCAGTTTTCTTTCCATGGATCGCTAGGTACTAACTACTGCAGACCTGGAACTCTACACAAGACCTGCCTTTTTGAAGATGCTCTGATCTTATGCTAATTTTTCCTGTTTCCAGTACATCAACTTTAAGGACTGTCTGTTCACTTGCTGCCTAATATATCACACCTCCCTTACAGGTACCATTGTAATTAAACTAACTAGACAGTGTTACTCAATTCACCTGTCAGTGGTGTTGATGTTATTGGTGGCCGGCTTATGTATTGAAGCTAGGTGTCCTCAGCATGTTGATTGAATAATTATATCCATTGATATTGACTTTCATTCATTTTTAGCAACGTTAGCATTACTGACTAAACTATTCCTTTAAGGGGCTGAGGTACATGAAATACAATGATAAAGGAAACCCCAATTAAAGATGAAAGAAAACACATTTTTACATTTATTACACAAACAGTGAAACATGTCTTATTATTTCACTGTAATACATCAGTATTATCAAATTTATTCAGCTAAAGGTAACTTCAAGTACCAAATGAAGCATCACAGATCACTGTTTTGAGGGCTTTTCCTCACTCTATAACCTTTAAATGAGTAACCTGAGTGACTTCACTGAGCCACTAATAAGCTCATTTTACAATAATTAGTTTATCAGGTTGCCAGCTTGCTTTAAGTTATGCAACATTTTTTATAACTCTCAGTCCAAAAGCCTGCATCTCTGATAGTATTGCTGCATTAGTGCCTTTGGGACTGGTAGCTTGCACATTTGGAAAGGCACCATGGTATATACAGATTTTAGAGCAACATATGCTCCCATCCAGGTGATGTCTTCAGGTAAGGCCTTGCATATTTCAGCAAGACAACGCTAAATCACATACTGCATCTATTACAGCATGGATTCATAGTAGAAGAGTTTGAGGGCTGAACTTGTCCGCCTGCAGTCCAGACCTTTCACTAACTGACAGCTAGTTTGGTGCATCATGAAACTTTAAAAAATTGACAAAGAAGACTCAGAACTGTTGAGCAGCTAGAATCCTATATCAGACAAGAACAGCATTCCACTCCCAAAAGTCCATTTTTAAAACGTTTTGGAATTTGGGCTGCAAAACTTTACAAACAGACAGAAGTGTAAACTAAGGGGAATGAGTCAGGCTGTCGAAGTCGAAATCCCGTTGGACACTGCAGCGCCCATGCGCGCTCTGAAGAGGAGCGCGCATCCCTTCCCTGTCTTTCCGACTGTGCTTTGCGCCCCCCCCTGTCGGGGCTACACCCTGCAGTAGTGAGGTCCTAAGGTAGAACTCACGAAAGACAGTTTCGGTATCAACACGTTAGCGATGTAAACACCGCAAAACCCAACTTTGTTGGGACTCCACAGTGAACTTGGCTCCGCTTTAGCACAACCCGATATGGACACATGCTCGCCCACCCCCTCAGCGGCGAGAGGTCTGGCACGGCGTGTCAAAAGTGCCCTGTAGCAGCCTAAGGATTGGGCCGTATTTTTGGAACGGTGTCGGGATCTGGTAGCCTTGTTGGGACTCTGCTAAACCCCCCCAACCCACCCACACACTCCCCTCCCCTCCCCTCTCCGGGCAGCAGCGAGAGCCACGGAGAAAGCAGCAGCACAGAGAGGGGGAGGCAGGGGAGAGGGGAGAGAGGGGCTGTGCGTCGAGCCACCTTGGAAGATCAACCGGCTCGGCTGTTCGATTGAAAAACGGTGCACATCCGAAGAAGAAGAAGAAAACATGTAACCAAAGAAAAGAAAACCTCACTCTCTCTACAACCACTTCATCCACTCCGAGGAAGGGGGAAAGGGCTCCTGGAGGAAATCAATCACAAACCTGAACCACCTGAAAATCTGACGGATTATAAACGAACAAGAAAGAAGAAGAGGAAAAAAAGAGAAGAAGACGACGATAAAGAAGAGCACGAAGAAGATAAAACTTGATATTTGAAGCTAAGAGATACGTGTTAAGTCAACAAAACGATGCGCGCGCTCAGCTCCGTTCACCAGACGCGACAGAAGTTGAAGAAAGAAGATTTTTTTTGTTTTCACATTTCGGGATATTTATTGGCGAATTTCAACCGCTTAACTAAACGTAAAGAGGCTTCAAACATTTCACTCATTTAGTTCAGCTAGTGGTCGTTTTTTTGTTATTTGTTTGTTTGTTGTTTTTTTGCGAGATAGTGAAAGAATGAGTGGAGGTCGATTTGAGTTCGATGACGGCGGCGCGTACTGTGGCGGGTGGGAGGGCGGGAAAGCCCACGGTCACGGCATCTGCACCGGACCCAAAGGCCAGGGGGAGTTCTCCGGCTCCTGGAATTACGGCTTCGAGGTGGTGGGGGTCTACACTTGGCCGAGCGGAAACACGTACGAAGGCTACTGGTCGCAAGGAAAGCGCCACGGCCTGGGCGTTGAGACCAAGGGCCACTGGGTGTACAAGGGCGAGTGGACGCACGGCTTCAAAGGCAGGTACGGCTCGCGCGTGAGCTTAGGAAGCGGAGCCAAGTACGAGGGGACGTGGAACAACGGGCTGCAGGACGGATACGGCACGGAGACGTATGCCGACGGGGGTGAGTGTGAGCAGGCAGCGCAGAAAAGTTGGCGTTAACTTTACCGAGGAGAACCACTCCCCTCTTCCTCAAGGGAGAACTCAAGCCCTATATTGTCACTTGACATTTAAAAGACACGTAAGGAAATACGGAGGTCCAGGCGGGCTAAAATGCAGGTCACATTACGCACACCGTTTTGGAAGGGGGGGGGTCGTTTTAAAGAGGGCTAGTCTCCGGAAAGTCAGCTCGAGGGGGGCAGTGACAAGGAACACTTATTCGAAGAGACCGGTCGCGTCTCAAATCTAGTCATTAAAGTTTCCCCCAATGAACCAGTGGCCCCGTCCCAAATTCGGGCCCCAAACCCTCAGGAGGAAGGCACAGACAAGGCGATGGAGTTTTAAACGAAAAATAATTGGGACACAATACATGTCATCATTCGCCATTTAAGATTTAGTTTTTTTCTTACTGTGATGCTGTTTAAGGGTGGTCAATATGGCAAAACATCACAATGCTTTTGTTAATTTTAGCATACACAGTAAACGTTTTGTTTTTCGAAAACTTGGAACATATAAACATAATATCAAAAAGTCCAGTAATTATATAACATTTCACTTAAACAACGCTAACATGGACTATAAACAGGTCTAACTGTGCTCTCTTTATAATGAAACACTAAGTTGGTGGGTGTTTTCGGTATTGACCCTATCCACAATATGCTCAGAAAAGCATATAATGATATAATGTGAGGTAATTTATCACGAGGACAGTATATGTTGTCGTACTGCCCACCTTACCAGTGGTCCTTTGTTTACAACCTGATAAAAGTTAATATCACATCGACCTCCTTAACCTTAAGACACAATTAATAATCATAGATTCAAATAATCCTTTTGATTGTGTCAGGCTTCGATGCCGTAGTGGTCTAGAAATGCAGCCCACCTGGACAGCGGCCTAGTTTTTGGAATGCAGCGTAAGACTGCAAGACAGCAAGTATGATAGCACATGTGGCTGAAAGTGGGGTTAGGGCTTGACAGGGACTAGATATACAGGAATACTGGAAGACTTAGGGAAAACATGTGACATTACATGGAAACAAACCTAATCAACTGGTAATTCAAACAGACAAACTGATTGATTGATTGATTGATACTATATGTGTGCATTGGTAATCGTCTGCCATTCTCACGCTAAATTTTCCCTGCTTGTTCATGCCTTTACATTTTGAGGTGCACTTTGTTACCTAGCAGACATGCTAGTACAAGAGGTTGATTTGAGACACAGCCCCAGTTGCTTAAATGCACAGCTTACAACCGGGGAACCCCAGTGTTGCCACAGATGGCCTGTTGGTAAAAAGCCCATTGCTAAGGAGTGTTTGCCAGGGGAACAGGGAAGCTGATTACAAATTAAAGATGTCACAAATTCTGGAGTGAAAATAAAACCCCATCTTTCTCTTTTAGTGTGTATTTTTGTTCCCTAGGTAGCAGACAGCCAAAGCTAACATATTGGGACTGAAAATTGCAGTAGAACAAAGAAATGTTAGAAAATACTCATACAGAATATTAAGGGAGTCGATGAGCTGAAAAATTGTAAAAAGTAGTGCAAGATCACAACAAAATATGGCAATCGTGAATCGTGACAAACCTTGAGTTAAAATAGCTGTGTTTTGTTTGAGACAGGTCATGTCTTATTTATTGTGTTGTGTCATGTGTTTTAAAAAAACTTTAGACATGACACAATTGCCTTGTGTATTGGTCGATATAGTTACAGATCCTGGTTCTTCTAAATCTTCTAACCTTTAAAAGAAGCTTTTTAGTGAAAGCGAGTGATTATTTGTCATTGTGAAGCACAGCACATGCAATGCAGCCTCTGCATTTGACCCATCCATGTAGGAGCAGTGGGCAACTGATGTGGGCAGAGCCCATGAGGCAGTGCTTGGGGACAGTACCTTGCTCACAGTTACATCAGTGGTACTTTTACCATCCTGGGACGTGAACCAGAGACTTTTACATCACAGGAGCAACTGCCCCAAATTTTGAATGAAAGTACTCCACTTAAGCATCTAAAAGTAGAGAAATACACAGCTAACAACCTTAAAATGGCAGTGTGTGATTTTCCAAGTAGAGGTGTTACAGGATAGGATCTGAATATTTTGTTTCCCTAGACTTTAAATCCTGCATTTTTCTTCTCATATTGCCCCACTCCAAGTACCTGGTTCTGAATCTTGTCCATCCAGCTGTAGTACATCTATTGTTACAATCAGTTCACAAATTTAAGCATAATCACAGTACCGATGGTGTAGCTACGCCATCAGTAATTGATAAAATATTAGCTTTCAACACATAATAAGTCTGTAGCAAAGGAAATAATGCTGCATAGTGCATTATGTCAGTGCTGTAGCAATGCCGCTGCCAACAAACATGCTTGTTTGGCAAATTGTGTTCCAGTGAGTTTTTAGCACCATACATTTGAAATTATTGTTGTCTTTATACTGCATGAAATGTTCTTCTACTCGAACTTGAAAGTAGAAGTGATTTGTGAAAATATGGTATTGTAGCAGGTTGAAAATAAGTAATCAAAATGTAATTTTGTGAGATTTTTTTACCGGTAGTAAGTTGGTCATCAGTAGTTAGCAGAACACAGTCATGCAGTATAATGTGAGAACATCTTTTATATATTTTTTCCAGTATATTATATATTACAATTACATATTACATATTACATATTAACAATGTTGAAAACACTTTTTACTTTATGTTTTGTGTAATATCTGAATATAACCTGGAACTGGCAGCTGAGTCATCACATTCAGCAGTGTGCAATGCAGCACAGTGTATGAGGCCACACTAATAGCCCAGACTTTGCCCTTCTGGCCTGTCCATAGGACTGATGAACTCAGACATGTGTTGCTTGGCCATGAGACTCAGAGACATAAATAACTGCACATGGTTTATTACTCTAGAGGTGGACATGAAAGCATGGCTGGCTATTGTGGCTGTGGCTGAAGGCAGGAAACGATGGGTATGGATCAACAAGGCTATTTAATGCCAGCTGATAGCTTGTTATTATCTTGTTATTTTTATCTCTGGTTTACATAGATGTGATTTTTAAATCAGTTAGTGGATTTGAATGATTCACAACAGTCCAGGAATTTCATGTTTGGCTAAATAAGTGCAAATTTCCTGCATAATATTAGAATTATTATAATCCATTTTAACAATTCAGAATCAATGCAGTTAAAATGACACCCAATTGCAAGGCCTGTATTTCTACACTGTAATGATTTATATCACTGTTACTAGTTCTGTCTTCTCACAGATTTTTGTCCTTCTAGGCACATACCAGGGCCAGTTCACAGGTGGAATGCGACATGGCTATGGGGTACGTCAGAGTGTCCCATATGGCATGGCAGCCGTGGTGCGTTCACCCCTGCGCAACTCCCTCACATCTCTGCGCAGCGAGCACAGCAATGGAACGCTGCTGCAGCAGGACGTCCCAGTCATCACAACCTCAAATGCTTCTGGCCAGGAGACTCCCTCCCCCATCCCCGTCGGGCCATCCCGCGGCGGCTTCGCCCTCACCCTGCATGTGGACCCAGACCTGGTGAAGCCAAAGAAAAAGGGCCTCTTCCGGCGGGGCTCGCTGTTGGGCAAGCTGACGAAGTCGGAGTCACGCACATCTTTGTCCAGCCAGAAGAGCAAGATCAGCTTCTTGCGCAGCGATTCAGCCCTCAGCTCGGCAGCTAGTGATGCCAACTCCACGGTCAGCTTTGGTGAGAGTGAGGGCGAGACTGAAGGCGGTGAGTTCCCACCCGTGGAGGCTGACATTGATGCCACTACTACTGAAGTGTACATGGGTGAGTGGAAGAACGATAAGCGCTCTGGCTACGGCATCAGCGAGCGCTCCAGTGGCTTGAAGTATGAAGGCGAGTGGCTGGACAACCAGCGCCACGGTTATGGTTGCACAACTTTTGCTGAGGGTGGCAAGGAGGAAGGCAAGTACATGCATAACATGCTGGTGAAGGCCGTCAAGAAGAAGGTGATCCAGCTGAAAGGCACCAAGATCAAGCAGAAGGTGGAGAGGAGCGTGGAGGGGGCACAGAGAGCCGCCGCCATCGCCAAGCAGAAAGCAGAAATCGCCAACTCAAGGTCAGTTATCTGACTCGTTGAATGACTTTGATAGGCTGTGTAACATTTCTGGTAGAAATTTTAAAGTGTACTGAAACAAAGGCAGGCAGACTGTAGGCTAAAATGTAAAAAAAGAGAAAAGATCAGAAAAGCCAACCACTGGAGCTATAAGGCTGATGTCGTTAACAAATAATGTAAGCTTGTCCACCAATTCACACTGTGCCAACTGAATCCCCTAATCAGTTACATTATTACAGTTTTTTTTGCACATCCTCATCTGAAGCCAATCTGCGTACCTCCAGGGCTGCGTGCACCACGTTTTATATAGTAAAACGTCAATTGGACCACAAAGCAAACCACAAACAGACCACAAACGAACCATACTGAGATCACCTCAAGTTGGCTTGAGATGAGTTCATGTTTGGAGGATTTTCTTGCTGTTCTCAAACATGAACAGAAAACTGGCTTAGCACTCTGAGACCACTTCCGATGTGACATGTATGATTGTTATGGGTGGGCTTCAAGCTTGTATTACTCAGTTAGCTAGATGATCTTGTCTGGAGAGACACAGTAGTTAGTGCATACAAGTTTCTTAATTCACTGCGTAGCTACACCTCATTCATCTTGTCAGCTAATTATCAAGTCATGAATGTGGTAAATCAGGTGTTTCAGTGATGAGAATCACTACGAAGCTTTACTAAGGCTTTCTAGAACTACTATGAGCTTTACAAATCACACTCAGCTCTTGGACCAGCGTATGCTTTTCTGCATTTTAAAGATACCAGCTGTATTCATGATTGATCTTTGTAGGACAACAAAGTTACTGTAATTCACACACTGGATGTAGGTTTTGGTTCACAATGACTGCCTTGTGTAAGGCCACGTCTAGCTGATGCAGTATTGGAGCTGTTGAGCTGTGTGCCTTGTGAAAGGTCACTACTTGACGTTTTACCAGCCCCATGAAGTTAAAGTTACTGTGCTCTCAGTGTGGGTCTCTGTTCTATAACAGGCTTGTTAAGTAAATTCCTAGTCCACAACACCTTCAACACATCTCACATGATGTCATTGAAAACATTAACACTAAGTTACTCTGTTCCAGAATTATGTTTAAGACCATAGACTGGTCAGTTCATATATGTTTTATCAGAGCTT
Organism: Arnoldichthys spilopterus; assembly: GCA_037974385.1. Lineage (NCBI taxonomy): Eukaryota > Metazoa > Chordata > Actinopteri > Characiformes > Lepidarchidae > Arnoldichthys > Arnoldichthys spilopterus. The sequence continues at coordinate 6,557,445 of JBBPDA010000132.1, read as the reverse complement.
TTCCATCACAGTCAGCTCAGTGATAGGCCCCTTTTGGTAAACATTGCTGTTTTGGTTGCTGTTTTTGTCCGTCTGTTGTGACTTCAGAATTACAAAAGTTAAACAGTTACTGAGTAATTACACAGTGGGTGATATGACAAAAATATAACATCATCGAAGGCATTTTGATTATGTGCAGTATGTAAAAATAAGGTTTGCAAAAGAAAATATTGGTTAAAATATATTCAGTTCATCTATAAAGTATTCAGGAATAAGATGAAAAAATAAATAATTGGTAACAATAAGGGTGTACCCTATAAATTTTTTTATAGCCCAATCTGTTTCTTTCCAACAAACTTGGCTGATGAACATTATTTTTATTAGCGTTTTTTAACCTTGGGCCCATAGTCAGCTGGGCTTGCCTCCAGCTTCCCCACGACCCAAAATGGAATAATCGGTTTAGAAAACGGATGGCTGGATGAATGAAATAAAGTGCTGCAAGCAAAAGACGACTATTTTGCAAAATTAGTCGTATTTATGCTACAAAATTTTGAATCAAGTGTGTGTGCATGGTATTTATGCCATAAAACACAAACATTGATCAGGCAAAATAAAAAGCCTTGGTAGGATTGAGAGGTATACTGG